>OX438804.1:1200000-1603683 GCA_949316475.1 Hypomecis punctinalis | reverse complement strand
GGGATAGTGGTGGAAAAAATCGATTTCAAACAATGTTGTAATGAAATCGAATGAGTAGTTGAAGGTGAGAAATTGGATTTCATTTACTTACTATTATTTTAGCCGTGGTGGTCATTAGCCGTGGTGGTCAAGAGGTAGTGACACCCGCCTTACAATCGTGAGGTCGTGGGTTCGAATCCCCGGTCCCGTACCAATGAGTTCTTTGGAATTATGTACGGAATTTCACACCATTGGCTTTTCGGTGAAGGAAAACATCGTGAGGCAACCTGCATACGTCGTTAGAAGAAATTCGATGGCGTATGTGAATCCACCAACCCGCACTGGCCAGCGTGGGTCGATATGGCCCCAATCATCCTTCGTGGGTAGGCCTACGTCCTGCAGTGGACTATTAAAAAAAAAGGCTGTACAGTACTATTATTTAAGATCAAGTATGTACACATGTAAATAATGTTATGATATTAATTATATACTCATAATAATGTAACGATAGTATTTATCGACATTTTTCACTATTATCGATGCTAATTAACATATAATTGGGTTTAATTTAATTACACATGTAAAAAATGTTATGATATTAAAATATACAATAAAATTAATGATAAATCAAGTTTTATTTAAAATATCGTCAGTATGAACTAACGATATTTTAATTAAAACTCAATCTAAAACTCTGTGGTCACGATCATTCGTCGCCCATCACTAATCGGCATGCCCCAAAGTATGACATTGACAGGTACTGTCAGTACTATTTAAGAAATTCAGTGATGCTTCATAGGCGTGATTTTTCTGACAGCTGTCGCAGAGATCAAGTTAAATTTTAATAGAGTATAGGATATCATTTTTCTCATTATTATGACCCACCTTCACAATGAAACCAATCGTGAAAGAGAAAAAATAATTAATCTTTCCCCCTGACACATATGAAACGGAATGTATGAATTAGCTATTGAATATGGACTTTTCAGCATTTCAAGGCTAGTCTCGTAAAAACAAAACCGGACAAGTGCGAATCAGGCTCGCACATTGAGGTTCCGTACAAACATATTGTTAAAATAATAATAATTAAAAACCTGTTTTAGCATGTGCTAATGAAGTTATTTTACATGATACCTAACATGATACGATTTACTCACTTTGAATTTTTAACCCATATTTTGTGAATTATTGAGGCCCTATTTATATGTGATTTAAATAAAAATGTACAGTTTTCAGATTTATTCCTATATGTGTACTCTGAAACAATGCTCTTCGCCAAATTTCATAGTTATATGTCAACGGGAAGTACCCTGTAGGTTTTGATTTTTGTGAGCGTTAAAATATGCATTTTTTACGACATAAACGGCTCTAACTTTTTTTATACGGTAACTGAGAAGCTTTTCTTTTACACAACTGCAAGAATTCATAGGTATTACGTATATAGTTTAAATTCAACTCGATATCTTTACGCGTTCCCGAGATAAAGAGTCTTGACATACACCACAGACGGACAGACGGACAACAAAGTGATCCTATAAGGGTTCCGTTTTTTCCTTTTGAGGTACGGAACCCTAAAAATTAGTATTATGACATTAAAGAGTATCTCAAGGGTTCAACAAGTTAAGGTTGTATCATAAACGGTTGTGGCTACAAATACGTCGACACGACATTAAATTATTCTGTATGGAATGAAGAGATTATGGAAGAGACTTGCCGCAACTTAGTCGAAATATCGGAAAAGAGGTATTTACTTATACTAAGCGCCACACAAATCGCAGATGAGATGTTAGCCGCAGATGACACTTCGCCGTGATTGGCTAATTATTGCGCATGCGTGCACAATTCCGACGCCCGCGTGTCGTAGTGTGTAGGGAGGCGCGCCGGGAGGCATGAGGTTGGGCGGCAGGTGTGCCCCGGCGTCTCGTCTCTCTGGCTCCCGCGTTTACCTATATCTCGGCTTTTGCTCAGCGTTCTGCGCATAACTTCCCATCCGCCGATTTGTGTGGCGCTTAGTATATCTCATATTTTATTGCGCAATAAGTCCCCGTAGCATAAGGAAAAATATGATAATGAATGAATAAGATCTAAAAATTTAGAGTAATAGATCAATAGTTGTAGGTTACATGAGTTACCTTGAGCCATGATTTGAGCTTGATATATAAAGAGGCAGCTTTTTCCGCATTCCCAGCATGCTCGTACAGAGAGGCAGCGTGACTATAGTGCTTCTCTTCTTCTAGCAGTTGGGCTACTTCTGCAATCGTAATGGCACATATTATGGTATCTCGTATAAAAGTATCTACCCAATATAACGTATCCAAATCATACAAGACGGCGGATGTGAAGTTAGTACAAGCTGCGCAAAACCCAATCAACGTGCAACTCGTCCTGTAATAAAAAGGGGATGGTAGGATAAGGTCGTATTTTATGTTTACCCTTGAGCAGCATGTGTCGGCGGCGTGCTTCATGGCGGTAGTGGTGGCCCGCACGGGGTCGCCGCAGCGCACGGCGGCGCGCGCCACGCCGCCTCGCACCGCGCGTTGTGTGCCACTACCTTAGGATCGCTGGACGGCGGTAGCAAGCTGCGCTCGTAGTTGGCTAGGGCTTCGTGATAATCCGCACTGTGAAAACGAAGCTACTATTACTGTTCTTTTACGATCATACATCCAACAAGCTGCCCGTTGCAGCTTCGCCCAGGTACGATTGTTATAGCTGCAAACCTTCTCGGTGAAGATCTCTAAAAGATAATGAAAACAACATTCGAATCTGTTTTGTTTGGAAGATAAAACCAGACGGGCAGACAGACACACAGAAATAGCGACTTTGCTTTTAATATGTAGTGACAGTGGTACCTACTGTAATTTTCAGTTAAATTTCTGACATGGTTTAACCGCGGTATCAGCCGCTCTAGCCCAGTCTGCCCTGGGCGTATGCACTTATAGTCGATGCAAAGTTTCCCGAACTGTACCACCTAGCTATATCAAAACTATCTTTATTTCACGCTCACGTGAGTTCAATATGCTGCGCGTGACACATCGATATGTAATTAAATCTGCCGAGGCACACCTTTAATTGCGGGAAGAGAGTGCCCCGACATCGACCCCTGGCCTAGTTTCCCCTAATCATAAATATTTACATCTATTTAGTAATGTAAAATCGATCTCTTTTCCATGCATCCTCACGTGAGTTCTAAATGATGTGCCTGATGCAGCGATATATCCTTGAGTCGATTGGGCAGGCTTTCTCTAAGATATCGGCCGCTGTAGCCCAGTCTCCCCTGGCCGCTTGTAATTCTAACACCAACAAAGTCCCCCAAAGTTTACCATGTAGTTACACAAAACCGATCTGTATTCCATTCTTACGTGAGTTCAAGATGCTGCGCCTGATGCAGCGAGATATCCTTGAGCCGGTCGGGACACGCTTTCTCCGCGATATCGGCCGCTCTAGCCCAGTCTCCCCTGGCCGCGTGCAGTTCTAACGCGTGTAAAGTTCCTCGAGGAGAACTCTCGAGCCAACGCGCGGCCGCTTCTGCTTTACCGAGACAAGCACATAGCCTGCCGCTGTAAACAAGCAAGTATACTGAGCGCCATACAAATCGGCGGATGGGAAGTTGTGCGCAGAATGTAGCGTAAAAAAAAAATTTAAAAATTTTTTTGGGACATCTTACACACGGCCTCTGACCCCAAACTAAGCAAAGCTTGTGAAATGGTTGCCAGAAACTGATATACTACATATACATATTTTTAAATACATACTTATATAGATAGTAACTAAATAACACCCAGACAGAGAGCAAACACTTATGTTCATCACATAAATACCTGCCCTGGGTGGGGATCGAACCCACGCCTCTTTGACTCGGAAGTTAGGGTCACTAACCACTGAGCCACCGAGGCAGTCAAAAAAAAAAGGCGAAATATAGGTACACGCGAGAGCCAGAGAGACGAGACGCCGGGGCACTCCCGCCCGCTAACCTCATGCCTCCCGCGCGCTCCCTACACACTACGACACGCGGCGTCGGAATTGTGCACACATGCGCAATAATTAGCCAATCACGGCGAAGTGTCATCTGCGGCTAACATCTCATCCGCCGATTTGTGTGGCGCTTAGTATACTATTGGTAAAAAACGTTAGAAAAGGAAAAAAATACTTAAAGTTTTTTTTTAAATAACGGAAAATTACGGGGTATAGTGTTTTGCGAGACGGATTCGAGCGCTAGCACTCGTCAGCTTGAGAAAGACTACCGAATCGGGAACTGTAGTCGTTGACTAGTCAATTAAATTAAAAGTAAAAAAAATGTGCGAAGAGAATGTTAGTTTTCACAATAAGTCATGGAACTCTACTGATATCTCAAAATAAAGCGATAAAGACACTAATTATTTCATTAGTTTTCATATGCTCTATTATACAGGGTTATCTGCTTAAGATCATAATTTTTAACAACTATGAGGATTTTATTTTTCTCGAATTTCGGGTTGGCCTCATAGTAAACAGGCCCTATGTAACATGGTGACATGTAACTAATTAGATATACACTCTAATTGTACCTATGTGTTTTGCTGAAATAAATAAATAAATAAAAGTTGTACAAAATGATGGTCTCAATATCCTTTCTTTCAAGGTCCTTTCGGCTTAGTACAGGGGTAAGCAGATAACCCTGTATTTATCGATGATAACATACTAAAAAGGTTTATCTATCTATTAATATTACCATAGAATGCTGAGATCTTCGATGTGCGAAGCGTCTTCTAAAGCCCACACCATGGCAACATCGCTCAGTTTCGTATACACACGTATTGCTGGAATAAATAAAAACTTTAATGGATTCGAGAGATATACAAGTTGTTATGTACGTTGTATACAATTTTATTTTAAATATTTCAGATTGCATGAAGTTGCGCAACGCTCAGTTCTTCCATGGAAATATTTTATTTTTGCCAAAACTGGCATAACCGACTTCATAGTGTACACGTGTACAGTCCGGCAAGTATAACTTGGCGCGGCTGTGCGCCACTGTGTTCAATGTCAGTGTACTTTTATAACTGCTTCTCTTGTACCACTTTTTATCACTTTAGGCATGATGATAGCACAGTAGTTAACAAAATATTTGCAACGATGTTTACTATGAACTCGGAAGTGTCAAAGTGAATTTTCAAGATAGCCGTTTTAGTTCCTCAAATCGCCACCGCCAACTTATACTTGTGTAACTGTACGTAGCGTAGTTTGACTATACTGCATAAAATATAGCTTGATCTCTGCGACACTGACATTGAAATAGAAGATTGACGTTTTTAGAGTTGGGATAGTGGTGGAAAAAATCGATTATCAAACAATGTTGTAATGAAATCGAATAGTTGTAGGTGAGAAATTGGATTTTATTTAATCACTATTATTTAAGATCAAGTATCTATACATGTAAATAATGTTATGATATTAATTAAATAAAATATAATAATGTTACGATAGTATTTAACGACGTTTTTCACTATTTTCGATGCTAATATAACATATAATTGGGTTTAATTTAATTACACATGTAAATAATGTTATGATATTAAAATATACAATAAAATTAATGATAAATTAAGTTTTAATTAAAATATCGTTCGTATAAAATATTGTTGGAAGGTAGACGAGTAACAGCCGGCGAATGATTTAAAAGGCGGTGCGCAAACGCCGCGCCGATACTCTGCCTCGAGCCACCGTCGTGGAAACATCGTCCGATATTTCATTTCTCTTTCGTTAAATTGTGTCGAATCGCTGTCCGATTGTTTAACTTTGATTATTTTTGTTGAATTATAATTCTCAGAAGTAATTTGGTGTTTTATTTTTGAAATAAAATCAGTTCAAGTATCCAAAATCAGAAGTGGGATAGAATCTACGTTTCACACGTTGTTCTATCTCACTACTCTGCCCACATTATGTTGCAAAGAAATGTCGGACAATGTAATGGCCATCGAAATAGTAGTTTGCGCAAAATCTACATGAAGGTAGTTGCCTAAGAGCAAAACTAGGCGCGAGTTAATAGTGAAGTGAAGTGTTGGAGCAGTGCTTGATAGCTCATAGGGTGCGTCGAGTTCCCGCAACTCGCAGGCCTCGCCGCCTGACCGGTGGGCATGCCGCCCTCAGCAGGCTTCGCACCTGTTTGGTGGGCATTGCCACCTGCCACCTTTGCGATGTCGGCTACTCAGCGGGAATCACCGTCGTCAGCAAGCCTCATCGCGCTCAGCGGCACTAAGCACCAAGAAAGGCTGGTAAACTATTTGTGGCAGACAACGTCACGGTACCAGATTGCATTGTTGATGCAGTACACTTCTTCAGAATGTTGGTGAGAGCTATCCATTACTTTTACATTTTACGTTTATGCCCATGTTTACCAATGGCAAAATAGACCGTTCTAAGTACTAGACTACCGACTTTTTACGAATCGGGTTCTGTTTAAATTACGATTCAGGCCCATGCGTAAACATTTATGACGGGTGAGTGATAGTACATGGGGTTATTTTATTGCGAACACGATCTATTTTATCTGTAGCTAGACATCGCGATTATTTTGTTCAGAGTCAGGAACACGACTCGAACAAAACTACCCTACTTGTCATTTTTTTTTGGCTGTGTAGGTTACGCATTGAAGGTTTTGTAAAAATAAATGTTAAAAGCCAAGTATGTGCCCATAAATAGTTGTTGTGAAGTTCAACTCAGTGTTTTTCGTGGTGAATTTGTCCGTCTTTCTGCGAAAGTCAACTGACATATTTGACACTCATTTAAATCCTAAACGTGGGTATAGCCGGGTTTCTAAAGTAAAAATTGTTTTGGTGAAAAAAAGATGACGCGTAGCATAAGCAACGTTGAATTTCAATGCAAAATGATCAGCGTCGCAATATCTCAAAGTGGTTTTGGAATTTCGTAGGCTTGTGAAATAAGAAAACTTGTAAATTCTTTTAAAAGAGTAAAGAAAAAGCCGGTTTCGATAATTGTTTTTAGATTTTGAATGTGACTTTATAAAGGTACGGGGTAAGTCCCGTCAGGTATTTGTTGGAGAACTGTAAATTCTACTTTCTGTGATTTCGGAATGATTATTTTCTAGTGAAACTGAGCCTTTTAAAATAAAAGTCAAGGTCAGGTGTGACCGAGCTCTGATAAGATCTAAGTTCTACTTATGTAATATTTCACATGTAGTCGAAGACAAAAGTAGCAGGCAAGTAAGGCAATCATTAAAGCCGGCAGCTTTGCAGCTGCAGTTTGTGCGTTCTGATGGGTTTTATTTGAAAGTAAGTACTTAGGGTTGTTTTTATCAAAAGTATTCTGTGTAGTCGCCGTGACAAAGAAGAAAGAGAGAGTAAGCTCAACTCCTTTTAAACGCTTCTTCTCTGTTTGTAGTTGTGACGCTGCAGCGTTTCCGATAAAACGCGGGAGTGCGTCTCATCGAGGTCACTGAATGTGATGGAATGTGGGGGCCCAGTTGTGAGTGCTTAAATGTTTGATTTTGCACTGGAAAAGGTAAAATGTTTGGTGACCTGTCGACTATAATAAGTCGTAGCCTTGAACGTTTTACACCATCGCCCGGCAGTCGTGAAAGTTTTGGTGACAAGTGGTGTTGTTGATAACTTGTCAGGACTACACCCGATAGACATGGGTAGTAGCTAGATTTCTGAGTTTTGAAAACCCGATCGCAACACTAGTTTTTCAAAATAACCGGTTACATTCTTCTTGCCAGGCAAAAATAAATCTTAACTGTGTCGAAATAACGGTGAAATTTAATTATCATGGCGCCATAACCAGAGAATAAACTGGTTTTCTTAGAGCAAGCTAAATTTAACCTTCTCTAAAGAAAGCTAAAGTTGATTCTTCACTAACTGTGTATGTAGCCGTGATTAGTTCTGGACCGTCGCCGCGTAGCCGTCGGTGTCGCGTGGGTTGCAACGAAACAGTTTGATTTTTAGTAACCAGAAAAGCCACGACACGAACGCGACACGGCGTAGCTAGGTTATTATGTGTAGCAGTTTTTCGACATTGCAAAGAGCAGTTTTTCGGCTATGTAGCTAGAGACAGTTTTATAAAGCTGCTACGATACGTAACGCCCAGTCGCCCACTGCTAACACCCGATAAGCGATAACTTACAGATGCAAATAAAGATTTCTAATTTTAATATGATCTACTGTTCGTGCAATATTCATTTACTGGTACAATTTGTAGGGAGTACTGTACACTGATAAACTTGTAATGATCAAATAATGATCAAGTTTGTGCCCGATCAATTGAAGAGTATGAACGTAACCTGCCAAGTGTTTTGTTACGTCTCGGTCTGTCTATAGAAGTACCTACGTTTAACAATGTGTTGCTATGTGAAATGTTTACTTTTTGTAAAAAAGATGCATCTGATCCTTATCATTTTCATCTGCACTGTGTTATCCTTTTGATGGTCCACTGCAGGATGACGGGCATACCCACGAAGGTTGATTTAAGGGTGATGTTCATCTATTTGAAGGGAAATGTGCCCCTGAACGATTAACGTAAAAGCTTTGCAATTGTTTCTGAGTTAGATGATTATTGAGAGACCTTGTTAGTCATTGACACGTTTTGTGACCCTAGCAGTGACTCAGTGGTAATGTTTTACGTTTCATAGTTCTAATTGTGTTTTCTCTGGTTTGTCTCAGATCGATCGGGATACGGCTTCACGCAGTGCCTCTGTCCCTGGGAAACGAGTATTGCTTCACGTCGTGCCTCTTACTCAGTGCGGGATACTGCTTCACGTAGTGCCTCTGTCCCTGGGAAACGAGTAATTCCTCACGTCGTGCCTCTTACTCAGTGCGGGATACTGCTTCACGTAGTGCCTCTGTCCCTGGGAAACGAGTAATGCCTCACGTCGTGCCTCTTACTCAGTGCGGGATACTGCTTCACGTAGTGCCTCTGTCCCTGGGAAACGAGTAATGCCTCACATCGTGCCTCTTACTCAGTGCGGGATACTGCTTCACGTAGTGCCTCTGTCCCTGGGAAACGAGTAATGCCTCACGTCGTGCCTCTTACTCAGTGCGGGATACTGCTTCACGTAGTGCCTCTGTCCCTGGGAAACGAGTAATGCTTCACGTCGTGCCTCTTACTCAGTGCGGGATACTGCTTCACGTAGTGCCTCTGTCCCTGGGAAACGAGTAATGCCTCACGTCGTGCCTCTTACTCAGTGCGGGATACTGCTTCACGCAGTGCCTCTGTCCCTGGGAAACGAGTAATGCTTCACGTCGTGCCTCTTACTCAGTGCGGGATACTGCTTCACGTAGTGCCTCTGTCTCTGGGAAATGAGTAATGCCTCACGTCGTGCCTCTTACTCAGTGCGGGATACTGTTTCACGTAGTGCCTCTGTCCTTGGGAAACGAGTATTGTCTCACGTCGTGCTTCTTACTCAGATACTGCTTCACTCCGTGTTTCTGCCCCTGAGAGCGAGTAAAGCATCAAGTCGTGCTTCTTGCTTGGTCGAGACATGCTTCAAGCCGTGCTTCTGTCCTTGGGAGCAAGTAAAGCATCCATTCGTGCTTTTGCTTGCTCGGGACAGGCTCTGTGCCGAGCATCTGTCTCTGTGAGCGAGTAAAACATCCAATCGTGCTGCTTACTTGCTCGCACTTTCACGCCGCCGCGCCGTAACTCAATAGTTAAGTATACGTCTCTTGACATTTTTGCTGTCTCTTGGCTACGTAGTTATGTTTCTTTTTAGTCATAACACAGGATACACTTCAAGCGTGTTTCTTTCTTGGTTGTTTAGTCATAATCATAGTCATGGTTACAAAGTGCCTTTGATGAAATTTTACTTTCACCCGGTTGATCTACGAGTGAATTTTAATAAGATTTGACGAATCTGAACTGAGCTTAATCCGTGACCATTACAAGAAATGATTCTTGACAGCCTTCGCAAGGCGATACTTATAGACTTAAATTTTTTTTCAGTTCAGTTTCATGTTTAATGATTGAATCTTTTTGAGCAAGAAGAACTTTATGTCTGGATAGTTTTTGACTTGCCTTCAAGCCTTTTCTATGATATCGTACATACGCAAATCGTTTTCACGTTCTGTACAGATGCTGACCTAGAAAAGGAAGAAACTACTTCAGCTGCGGCTGAGCTACAGCCGCAAATTGAAGTCTAGCTGTTTCCGGTAGCAGAGCTGTGAAAAGAAAATGAACAGGTTCCGAGCACGTCTGGGTTGCATAGAACTACCAAGAGACTTCTACTCAAGCGTGGCATATGAACCCTCCGAGCCTGAGCACCATCTAAGCTTCGATGCCAATGCTTGAGACTGGCCCGCAGAGCTAAGGGAGACCGAGGACGGTCTCATTTATCAAGAAAGGCCGTGTTGGAAGGTAGACGAGTAACAGCCGGCGAATGATTTAAAAGGCGGTGCGCAAACGCCGCGCCGATACTCTGCCTCGAGCCACCGTCGTGGAAACATCGTCCGATATTTCATTTCTCTTTCGTTAAATTGTGTCGAATCGCTGTCCGATTGTTTAACTTTGATTATTTTTGTTGAATTATAATTCTCAGAAGTAATTTGGTGTTTTATTTTTGAAATAAAATCAGTTCAAGTATCCAAAAATATCGATATTTTGTATTAAACTCTATCTAAAACTCTGTGGTCACGATCATTCGTCGCCCATCACTAATGCCCAAAGAGTATGACGTTGACAGGTACTGTCTGTACTATTAAGAAATTCAGGACTTCATAGGCGTGATTTTTCTGACAGCTGTCGCAGAGATCAAGCTATATTTTATTGAGTATAGGTGTTTGTCAGCGATCACCGAAATTAAGCAACGTTCCGCACGGTCAGTATTTGGATGGGTGACCGCGGGAGCCATTTTCCAACTGAGCGCTACCCTGGCTTGGATGACACATTAAATTGTAGATCCCGGAGGTTTTAACCGTAAAGCCATGTCAGAGGCCTTCAGGCGGCCCAAAAACTCTGACTTAACGGCTAGCCACCCGGCCTGTACGATCTTTACTTACTTACCATGTACAAAATTCGAATAGTTTGCACGAATCGTTGTGTCATCATGTATCTGTACCAGCCTTTTTTAATAGTCAACTACAGGACGTAGGCCTACCCACGAAGGGGTGATTGGGCCATATCCACCACGCTGGCCCAGTGCGGGTTGGTGGATTCACATTACGCCATCGAATTTCTTCTACGGACACATGCAGGTTGCCTCACGATGTTTTCCTTCACCGAAAAGCCAGTGGTGTGAAATTCCGTATATAAATTCCAAAGAACTAATTGGTACGGGATCAGGACTTGAACCCACGACCTCACGATTGCAAGGCAAGTGTCAATACCTCTAGACCACCACGGCTTCATCAATTCATCATGTATCATTTATACATTATTGTTGATTTCTCAAAAACGGCTTTGCTGATTTCGATAAGATTTCAGTGGGTACACATCTAAAATATTATCTACCAAACAAATGTTTTTTTAATCTGTTTACATTTGGCGAAGATATCGATGAACATGCCAACAAAAATACATACAGACCAACATGGTACCTCCTCCTTTTGGAAGTTTTTAAAACTGAGTCAGGGGCGAAGGAGCTATGATTTATGACACATTTCTCACCAGTTTCAATGCTGAGGTCGGCGATGGCAGCTTCGCCGAGGCTGCGCCAGAGCGGCTCTTCGCCCACCGCGTCACAGAACAACCACGCTTCGCTGTACCTGGAGAAAATGGCACATTAATCACCAAATTGTGTATATTTTTTGACCGACGAAACGGAGGAGATACTCAATTAGACGCGTATTTTTTTTGAATCAATGAATTTATTTGTCTATGAAACTAGGTGCAACACAGGTGTTATACAGGTGTTGACAACTTATATTATAAACTAATATAAATGTTTTTTATTTATAACCACGGATAACTTTTTGCGTAGTGGTCCGATTTAGATAATTCTTTTTTTATCGAAATCGGCTGAGCCATTTTCGATACTTAAATCAACAATAATGTGAAAAATGCTAATACGATCCGTACGTAATATTCGCGAATTCTGTATACGCTTGCAGTCTGTAATGCCATTTATTGAAAAAAAAATATTATATTTAGATTGAATTTGGAATTAATTATTGTTGTATAATTGACATAGTTATTAGATTAAAGCATCTGTAAACAAACGTACAGGCCGAATCATAAAAGTCGGGGATGTGAAGTTAGGTACAAGCTGCGCAATGTCCTGCGCTGAACTTTTTTTACAGTTATTTTTAAATGTTAGGTATATATTTCCCTTTTTGCTTTAATTACTTTGAAAAATGATTTTCCTATTATTATCTTTAATACTAATGTAAAGGAATTTCATATTTTAGGCTCTTATTCCTTTTTGATATTGCTTGTAAAATAAGACGGCGTGATGGCGGCCTTGAACAAAAATCAAATTAGAACATATGAAATTCCAAAACAATTAAGGCAATGCGATTTCCATACAAATTTCACTTGAACTTATTTCGTAACCTGCTATAATTTTCAACTTATCATTACTTAAGATAGGCCTAATCTAGGCTTTTACATTCGCAATTTCAATAATATAATCATTTTATAGCCGAGAAATACATTATTTCAATCCAAAATTTTTGGCTTATTTTACATTTGTAGTAGTGCAAGTTTTACTAGCACGTCATAATAGCTGACGTAGATTTTGAATTCTAAGAACGACTTTGTCAGACTGTGCAATGCAAGAATAGAGCGGCGCTATATCGCTGTGTTGGCGCGACGCGACGTAGCCGCTTCGCGTAAAAACATTTTTAGCATATAATCAAAAGTACAAAAACCAAGTTGTTTTCTTTATAAGTTATTATTTAGTTTTACCTGTCCTGATGTCCGCTTACCGACTGAGCTGAAATTTTGCATACATGTGTAAATCGCGTGACAATGCCAAATTATGATAATATAGTGCTGATCTGATGATGGAGCTGGATGGAGGTCAAAGGAACTTCGCAATGAAATTACACAACCTCATCGCATCGTAGAGTTTGACCTTTTTTGAATCGTCTTGACGAGTAGTTTGTTTGGTAACCAGGGTCAGATGATGGAGCAGGCAGAGTCATATGAACTCGGTATTGACATGACATAACCCCACAGAATTTCAGCTCGTTTGATCAGTGTTGGCGAACAATTTATTTTTAGATGGTTATCAGGCTATGATCTGATGATGAAACTGGAAGATAGTCATAGGAACTCAGAAAAGAAATGACGCAGCCCCATCAAGTCTCGGCGCGTTTGTTTTTTCTTGACAAGCACTTTGGTGCTAGATGGTAACCGGGGTCTGATGATGGAGCTGGAAGAGGGATTTAGAAACTCCGAAATAAAACGAAATAGCTCCATCGAGTATGGACTTGTCTGATTTTTCATGACGAGTACTTTGGCACTAGGTTGTAACCAGGGTCTGATGATGGAGCTGGACGGTGGCCATAGGAACTCAGTGATTAAATGACATAACCCTATCGAGTATGGGCTCGCTCGATTGGTTTTGACGAGCACTTTGGTGCTAGATGGTAACCAGGGTCTGATGATGGAGCTGGAAGGTGTATTTAGGAACTCAGTAATGAAACAACATATCTCTATCGAATATGGACTCATCTGATTTATCATGACGAGTACTTAGGTACTAGACGGTAACCAGGGTCTGATGATGAAGCTGGAAGGTGACCATAGGAACTCGGTAATTAAACGACGTAACTCCATCCAGTCGGGTCGTTCCCGTAAGTTCTACTATTAGTTCTACTAGTAGAACTAGCGGCATTACAGGTGTCACAGTAACAGCTGTCAAAGTGACAGCTGTCAAATTTCAGTTATTTTTCTGTGTTATTATCGATTCTAGACCACTGATAGAACTGAACGAAATCTACGTTTTGGATGACAGCTGTCGAACTTCAAAGTGATTTATCTCGGTTATTATCGATTGTAGAACACTGCTGTCTTCATAAAAGTGATAGAGCTCGACAAGATCTACATTTCGGATGACAGCTCTCAAAATTCAAAATGATTTATCTCGGTTATTATCGATTGTAGAACACCGCTGTCTTCACAAAAGTGATAGAGCTCGACAAGATCTACATTTCGGGTGACAGCTGTCAAACTTCAAAGTGATTTATCTCCGTTATTATCGATTGTACAACACTGCTGTCTTCACAAAAGTGATAGAGCTCGACAAGATCTACATTTCGGGTGACAGCTGTCAAACTTTAAAGTGATTTATCTCGGTTATTATCGATTGTATAATACTGCTGTCTTCACAAAAGTGATAGAGCTCGACAAGATCTACATTTCGGATGACAGCTGTCAAACTTCAAAGTGATTTATCTCGATTATTATTGACTGTAGAACACTGCTGTCTTTACAAAAGTGATAGAGCTCGACAAGATCTACATTTTGGATGACAGCTGTCAAACTTCAAAGTGATTTATCTCGGTTATTATCGATTGTAGAACACTGCTGTCTTCACAAAAGTGATAGACCTCGACAAGATCTACATTTCGGATGACAGCTGTCAAACTTCAAAATGATTTATCTCGGTTATTATCGATTGTAGAACACTGTTGTCTTCACAAAAGTGATAGAGCTCGACAAGATCTACATTTCGGATGACAGCTGTCAAACTTCAAAGTGATTTATCTCGGTTATTATCGATTGTATAACACTGCTGTCTTCACAAAAGTGATAAAGCTCGACAAGATCTACATTTTGGATGACAGCTGTCAAACTTCAAAGTGATTTATCTCGGGTATTATCGATTGTAGAACACTGCTGTCTTCACAAAAGTGATAGACCTCGACAAGATCTACATTTCGGATGACAGCTGTCAAACTTCAAAGTGATTTATCTCGGTTATTATCGATTGTAGACCACCACTGTTTTCACAAAATTGATAGAGCTCGACAAAATCTACATTTGAGATGACAGGTGTCAAATTTCAAAGTGGTTTATCTCGGTTACTATCGATTCTAGACCATTGCTGTCTTTACAAAAGTAATAGAACTCAACGAGATCTACATCTCAAATGACAGTATGACAAGATCTATTTCTTTCTAACTTTGAAGTTTGACAGCTGTCATCCGAAATGTAGATCTTGTCGAGCTCTATCACTTTTGTGAAGACAGCAGTGTTCTACAATCGATAATAACCGAGATAAATCACTTTGAAGTTTGACAGCTGTCATCCAAAATGTAGATCTTGTCGAGGTCTATCACTTTTGTGAAGACAGTGGTGGTCTACAATCGATAAAAACCGAGATAAATCACTTTGAAGTTTGACAGCTGTCATCCGAAATGTAGATCTTGTCGAGCTCTATCACTTTTGTGAAGACAGCAGTGTTATACAATCGATAATAACCGAGATAAATCACTTTAAAGTTTGACAGCTGTCACCCGAAATGTAGATCTTGTCGAGCTCTATCACTTTTGTGAAGACAGTGGTGGTCTACAATCGATAATAACCGAGATAAATCACTTTGAAGTTTGACAGCTGTCACCCGAAATGTAGATCTTGTCGAGCTCTATCACTTTTGTGAAGACAGCGGTGTTCTACAATCGATAATAACCGAGATAAATCATTTTGAATTTTGAGAGCTGTCATCCGAAATGTAGATCTTGTCGAGCTCTATCACTTTTATGAAGACAGCAGTGTTCTACAATCGATAATAACCGAGATAAATCACTTTGAAGTTCGACAGCTGTCACCCGAAATGTAGATCTTGTCGAGCTCTATCACTTTTGTGAAGACAGCAGTGTTATACAATCGATAATAACCGAGATAAATCACTTTGAAGTTTGACAGCTGTCACCCGAAATGTAGATATTGTCGAGTTCTATCACTTTTGTGAAGACAGCAGTGTTCTACAATCGATAATAACGGAGATAAATCACTTTGAAGTTTGACAGCTGTCATTTGAAATGTAGATCTCGTCAAGATCTATCACTTTTGTGAAGACATCAATGGTCTAGAATCAATAATATGCGAGATCACTTTGAAGTTTGACAGCTGTCTCCTATGCCACCTGTCAAACGACCAGTTCTACTAGTAGTACTAATAGTAGAACTTACAGGAACGTTCCGACTCGATGCGGTTATGTCGTTTAATTACTGAGTCCCTATGGTGACCTGTGTACCTTCCAGCCTCATCATCAGACCCTGGGTACCATCTAGCGCCAAAGTACTCGTCAAGACGAAACAAACGAGCCGAGACTTGATGGAGCTATGTCGTGTGATTACTAAATTTCTATGACCACCTTCGAGCTCCATCATCAGAGCCTGGTTACCATCTAGCACCAAACTACTCGTCATGACTATTCAAATGAGCCCAAACTCGATGAGATTGTGTCGTTTCATTGCGATGTTCCTTTGGCCAGCAACCTTCCAGTTTTATCATCTGATCAGTAATCATAATATTTCATTGTCACGCGATTCGCATATCATGCATACTATGCAACTAACTGGGAACAAATTATTAGGTAATCTATGTACAATAAATAAAGAAAAAAAATCTTCTGCAAAACTGAATATTCCGAATCTAAGATTCGAACTCAGTACTTCAGATTGGAAATCCTTCACATCACAGTACAACTTTGCTATTTGGGAAGATGACAACGTGACCAATTTTGATGTATAGTTATTACTGTTTATTTCATTTGCTAGTGTGTGTGTTTTGTTTACACGCACGAGAGTAGATCTTTTCATTGACCTTTTCTCAGGAGTTTAGGTACCAAAAGTTTCAATTGTGTTTTATACGCCTAAAGAATGAAAGGAAATATTCTCAAAAATACTTTAAATTTGTTATTTCTCGCTAAATAATGAAAATTAAATAAATAACATTAGTTTCGAAGAAATAGCGCCATCTCCCGGATTAAGTTGCTTAGCTCCACGTGTCAAATACCCTTAACCATAAATACCGTTCTACGAGTATGTTTCTTTTTTCTGAGGTATTTGTTTACCATATTTTAACGCTTTTTTAGGCTCTTGTACAAAGTCTGGTGCGAATTAAAAATAGGTACGTATTGTGTAAAATATTGCACGCCCGAAAAGGGTAAGACTGTGATACTTCTCTTATATTTTTTTTAAAACTTATGTAGCAGTTTTATAGCAATAAACGATATTCTGATTCTCGATTTGCAAGATCTTCTTTAGCTGCGAGCGAGCAGTAGGTATGAAACGAGTGGAATCGGCAAGGGATAGAGGGAACAACTAATTAAACAACTTACCTTGTTTTTAAACTTTCGCGATTTGAACACATTATTATTATATACTAAGGGACTAATAGCGCACTAAAATTACGAGATAAATAAATACCTCATCATCCCGCCGAGCGGTGCGTAGCCGACCGATTCGGCCGAATTGCATCGACCGTGGTCACGGGTAAACGGGTAAACGTTGGGATGATGAGGTATTTATTTATCTCGTAATTTTAGTGCGCGATTAGTCCCGTAGTATATAATGATAATAAAATAATTACCTTCGCAGTGTGACTAGCTTTTCCACGTGACGTTTCTGGTTCGCGATGCGTTTCTCCGTGTCCGCGTCAGCGAGGCCGTGCGTGTTGTGGGACTCCAGGGACACCTTTACCACGCTGGAATAAAGGTCAAAATGCAATGACTATCTACTACTAAGTACTCAAAGACCTTCAGCTAATAAATAGCAGTGCGACAGCAGTTTTCCCCCTTTTTGAAGGAAATACCCCCAAATTCAAAATCGCCGACGACAAAAATACATTAATATATCGAACCTGTGTTCGTAGTTTCGTTGAAATTCGTTGAAAAATGCGACCTGTGGACAAAAACCAACACCCGTACAGACGAAAGCAAAATCATCGACTTAAAACGAAGACTTCTCACACTACGTTCACTCGATCAAAAAGTAGCCCAATTAGATGTGGTATAAGTCAGTCATGATTACAACCCATCCATCCATCAGCTATAGGATGTCCACTGACCAATAAGACTTGGAATCTGCTTGCATCCAGCGTGAACCTGCGGTTTTGGTGTGAGATCAGCCGTCTAACTTGTGGGAGGGTATTCTATACTGCGCTTTGCCGTCTCCATTCGAGAACATTTCAACCTCATCGATCAGTCATCAGTCCTTAATGCTTTGTGCTCTGCCCACTGCCATTTCAACTTGTCTTTTATGAGTATATTGATATCTATATACTCATAAAAGACAAGAGAATATAGAATCTATATAGAATATCACTTATAAACACCCTTAGAAATAATCCAGCTTTGGATAGATAAGGTCTGAAAATTAAATGATGATGATATAAAGTAATTAGTGAAAATTACCCGCCGCCAGTGGTGAAACAATATGCATCTCCGCAGAAAAGTATCAGAGGTACTTGACCCACGGCGAGCGGCGTGCTGGCGGCGAACACCACGTGCGCACCTGAAATATGGACTTTATTATAATCACATCCCGAATGGGGAATAGGTATGGCATGCGTAGCGTAAGACACAAGACGTGGAGACAACTTGCAAGACACAAATCGCTTTCAGCAAGCGTGCAGCCGATACCTAAATAATGAATGCAGCTATAAATATTATCACACGGTAGGCGCGCGCACGTTGTTTACGTGTAGGTATGCGGTTACTATGACATAGGCTGTGGGTGTGGCTTTGTTTACCGTGAATTTTGTTAGTTTTTTTTTGGTGTTTTTTTATTGAAGAACAATAGGTTTTTCTAGAACATTCACTTGTTTACTTTGTCAATCACAGTGGTATCGATTATTCTAGAGATTTCTAGGCAACTTTTATTCAGATATAAATAAAGTGATGGTTTTCGTATATCAGTGCCAGTGTAAAGTGTTTTGTGCGAACCAGTTGTGACGTGTGTTTTGTGGTTTTGTGAAGTTATTGTGTAAAATATACTGCAAAGTGAATAATCGGCGTTTTAATTGGTTATCCATGAACTCATCTCGTAACAATGTTTTCACCGTTTAATCACTACAGAGACTAAGTAAAATTACTTTTCATAACACCTGCTCGAAAATGGCCAATTTAACGACATACAATCTTAAAACATGACATTACACAATCTCGATGGCTATGGTAAGGCAATAATGTGGCATGAAACTCCCTAGGGAGTAAAGTGTTTAAATTTGGAACGTCATAATTCGTATGGAAACTTCTTTACTTAGAACAGATACGGGCATTATGAATAGATTTTATTCGATAGGTGTTTAGCATCATTCAAATGCCTGGGTTTTTGTTTTCTCGCAGGAAGTATGAAAAATAGAGTATGCACTACTAGAATGAAGCCCGTTTTCGTCTTGGGCGACTTGAACCCTTCACTTCACTCAGGAACTCAGTATGCTGAGTGTGAGTTTTGTCGTAAACATAACGCGCTCTTCGGTGAGCGCGTAAGCATGTAATTTGTATGAAGAAATGTACAGCGCCACTAGCGGCGCGTTTTTGAAACACAACAAGTTCATACAAATTACATGCTTACGCGCTCGCCGAAGAGCGCGTCATGTTTACGACAAAACTCACACTCAGGATACAGGACTCTAATATAACAACTCCGCTACGCTCGGGTGTTAACTCGTCTCTACGCTCAGAGTTCAAAAAGTCACCTGTGACACAAGACGCAACTTCGTTCTCTAGGTGCATAATCTACTATTATTATAATGATGGTGATGAGTCACATACCGCTTGGGCAAATATTTTTGCAAATGCAATTTTGTAAGCAAATTACTCGAAAATGTACTTTACTAATTTGCAGTGAGGGTAATATTTTGATTTGTTATCTTATGGACACCCTTTAGTGCATAACACATTTTTTTTCATCTTTATTTATTTTTTATATCAGACGTACAAGTCCATATTACAAAATACATTAAAATTTGACGAAATGCCACAAATATTAAAATTAATAATAAGCTGTAACCTGCGACCGAGGCATTGACGTAGTAGTAGGTATGCACGGCGTCTCCGCTGTATATTACGAACACGTTACGCTCCGACAGGCAAATGTCCCACACCACCGCTCTGAAAACGACCAAAGGACATGTCCACAAAATGTATGGAGGCTGGTATAATAATAATCAAAAATTCTTACCACAACACTCGTTACATTTCGTGAAAGCTTATATTTTTCTGAGTCTATTACAACAGTCAAAAACAATAAAGAGCCCTCCAGTTTTTATAAAATTAATTTTGAATTTATTAGGATAAATAAATATATTTGGCTCAATAGGTAGTTTATCTCTAGCAACCCCGATTATGTAACCTCCAAATTGTTAAATAAAAGCATTTTTACCAATTAGACACACTTTTTAAGAGTTTTTTTTTGTCACATTGTACCTACTAACTCACATTGGTAGGTTATAATCTTTAATTTTAGCAAATCAAGAGATGAATGTGGAATAATCAGCTACGAATGCAAGTAAATGAACGATAGAAGCACTTTATTATCGCTAAACTAGAAAAATAATAAGCTGTATTGTTATTTTTCATACAATTTATATTTCGCATTTAAAAAAAAATGGAGGGGTGAAAAAATCTAAATTTAATATTTTTGGGAAGCCCATAAAACAAGCTTTCAAATGATATATATATATATATATACGAGTATCATCTTGGTTCGATTTTTCTCTGAAAAATATACCACTTGTGGATGTCACCTTTACAAATCCAAAAGCGTATTTATTACCAACAAAAAAAAATACAGCTATGGATATTATTTTTTTCGAGTTTGCAGGAGGCAATCAAACAAGCCAAGGCAGATACCGAACAATAAATTTTTTGTGATTTACAATTTAAGTTTTTTTTGTAAGCCGTGGTGGTCGTGGGTTCAAATCTCATTCACCTTTCGTGGGTAGGCCTACGTCCTGCAGTGGACTATTAAAAAGGCTGGTACAGTACAGTATAATTTAATTATAGTTATCGCAGGAGCCTGTATAATCGATTCGTAGATCGGTTTGTTTTTTTACAAGCTTTTATTTAACTTGCAAAGTACGTATGTAAGTTCGGGTGGAATCTTGCAAGTTAAACTTGACCAACTCCCCGGTTTTCGATTAAGCTGAAATTTTGCACGCTTATGTATATTGCGTGACGATGCAATATTATGGTACCCTGGAGCTGATCTGATGATGGAGTCGGAAGGTGGCCATAGGAACTCTTATACTAAACAAGATAGGCCCGTTGTGTTTGGGCTCGTTTTACTTGTCTTGACCGGCACTCTGCTGCTATATGATATCCAGGATCTCAAACGCTTGTATTTAAAAAGTTATATCACTACATAGCATAAAACAAAGTCGCTTCCCGCTGTCTGTCCCCATGTATGCTTATATCTTTAAAACTACCCAACTGATTTTGATGCGTTTTTTTTATTAGATGGAGTGATTCAAGAGGAAGATTTATATGTATGTATAATACACCTGTGCGAAGCCAGGATTTCGATAATCTTTTGTTTTTTAATTCTTTTGTTATACTGATTACGCCTGTGTTACTGAATACAGACCGTTTCACTCACAAAGTCACGCCCCTCCACAGTAGATTATTGGTTTGCATTTATACGCGTAGACCTCGTTTGTACACAACGCCTTAGTGTTCGTGTAGAGGCTAATAGTACAGACAGTAAAAAAAAAAATTAAATATGATCACTAAGGTTAGAGGGTTACACTGTCGTACAACTACATTCAATAAATATGGAGGGGCGCGCCTTCGTGAGTGAACAGATCTGTACGCTTGTGTTACTGATTACACCTATATCTTGCTGACTACAGTTGTGTAAATTACGGGCGCGGTGACGCGATGTGCCGGAGCGTACACGTGCGCGCGCGCTTTTGCGTCCAGCACGCAAGCTCACGTGCCGCTGATGTCGCAGTATAATGCACAAAGGCCTGTCGAGTGCTTGTAATTCCTGTGTTAAATCCTGACTCTATACTTGTGTTGCTAACCCTACACCTGTGTTACTGACCCTACACCTGTGTTACTGACCCTACTACACCTGCGTTACTGACCCTATACCTGTGTTATTGACTACATACAGCTGTATACAATAAGGCTACTGACTTGACGTCTCCCTGCTGGTGCGGCACGGGCGCGGTGTCGCGGTGTGCCGGAGTGTACACGTGCGCGCGCGCCCTCGCGTCCAGCACGCAAGCCCGCGCGCCGCTGATGTCGCAGTATAGTGCGCAAAGACCCGTAGAGTGCTTGTATCGGGGCGCGGCTGCCCACTCTTCTACGCCGAAATACTCGATGTGACCTTGCTGGACAAATCAATACCACCTAATATTAAAATTACAAGTAAACAGAAACATCCCGTAACTTCTTCAGTCAAAGTCGAAATTCAAGTGGGACCGATGAGAAACATATCTGTGATATGATTTTATTTTATAGTGCATCCCACAAACCACACACAGGTTCGAGTCCTGCATTCGCGACGAAGTTTTGAAACGTTTATCCAAAAAAAAAACTCTTCGTGAAACATATCTGTTGTTTTGCCTTCCCAAATCTGTCACATTACTTCCAAGTTACGATTGATGTCGTGTCGATGACAGTCGTAGTTTTACTGTAGTCTGCTGCTGCCGTGTGAAGTTAGCTAATGAATCGTACCTTTAGACTCAAAATCGTGCATAGATTAATTGATGTGTACACACAAAAATCTTTCACATTGAATAGGATCATTTATGGTGATTCAAAACTTTAATTATACTCGAGTGTAGTCCAGTAGCTACTCCAGAGGCCAGTATTTAGTTCGTAATGCAAATAAATAGGCGTTGTAGTTCATAATTGCTACACAATTTTTTAAGGTTCATCGAGTCACAGTAGCTCAATAAATAACTAGAGTCTGGTGGCGTACATTTTTTCAGTACAATATTCATACTATGGTGTGTTATACATACAACGTAAGCGCATGACGAAATCCCTGTCAAATTTCGACCTGAATTCAATCCCGGTAATAGCAGCCGGGATCCCGGTATTTCGGGATCCAGGTATCCCGGTATTGCATTCCCTAATTATATTTATGTCTTTTTCAGGATTGCAGAATCAGTCAAGCAAAACAAGACTTACATCTGTGACGAATATAAAGAAGTCGCTGGTGAGCTGAATGTCGACAATTTTGGCGTTCTGCATGTGAGGCTCGGGGAACAGCATGGCTTCACGCTCCGGCTGCGACGGGTCCGCCGCCTCTATCTGTCAATCATACCATTTGTACAGATGCTTCTATGTATTGAAGACATAACTGTTGGCAAATAAATTGACCTAGCTAGAGTGAACTTAGATAGCATGACTTATACAACTTGCTAATTAATAGAATTTTTCAGGAAAAATAATGCCATAATGTAGGGGGTAGGCAGCATTACCAGGTAGCAGCCGCTAACCATTGGGCAAGGCTTGTGTAGATAGATATCACTTCTTTACTTTAGAACCATCGACATGAAAAAGAAATGTTAAAATGAGACTATTCTATGAATACAAGAATGTTAGGGTGCTTAAAAAAAATAAAAATAATGATGATAGGTATAGTCTAAGGCTAATAGAGTAGTAAGGGTGGACAACGCTCATACTAGAAACATCTTTGCTCTTGCTTTGGTGGGCAAAGTTAATACTTGCAGAATAAAAAGTCAATACTTGATACTTTTCTAGGGTGGACAAAAGAGGGCAGATGTAGAGAAAATACATAAAAATTAAACAACAACAATAAAAAATAGATTGTGAGAACATTCAGTATAAAGACGTAGATATATTACCGTATGCAACATGGCCCGTCCTTGAAATAAAGCGGCCGCCAGATCGTTCCCCAGCCGCAGGGCGTCCACCGGCGCGGGGTAGACGCGGCGCGCCGCCGCCCCGCCCGAGAACGGGTAGAACCACGCCTGCGGCCCGCGCGCGCACGCGATGTGGCACCCGCCCAGCGCCAGCAGGCCGGGCTCCGTCGGGAAACTGTACGCGGCCAGGGGAGACGGCTCCGCTGCGGACCAGACAGAATAGAATACTAGAGAATCACAAGAGTAGAACCACGCTCGAGGACCGCATGTACATGGTATGTGGAGGGGCATGACTTTTAATATCAAGATCTATATACATAGCTAGGTTCTAGCTAGTACATCAAGCATAAAGGCTAATCAAAACCAAATATGATATTTGAGCATTGGATATTGGGTATTTTCACATAATTTGTAGGAACTGTCAATCATAAAATTCATAAATCTATTCTCAAACTCAATAGAAATATTCAAGCATCAAAACCCAAACCAAGCGGAGCAACCAACCCAACCTCGATACACTGGTACACGGTAGCCTTGGTGAGGCTGGTGAGCGTGACCCTGGTGCCGTACGCAGCATATAACGGCGGCAGGGCCATCACGTAGACGTTGAGTTAGGGGCCGGCCACGTCCAGCAGACACCAACCTTTATTGACTGGCTCCGGTTCATCCCCAACCCCGATACACTGGTACACGGTAGCCTCGGTAAGGCTGGTGAGCGTGATGACCCTGGTGCCGTATGCAGCATACAGCGGCGGCAGGGCAGTCACGTATACGTTGAGGTAGGCACGGCCGGCGGCTGCCAGCAGGCGGCCGTCCGAGCTCCACGCGCAGCGCTCGGCGCCGCCCGCCGGCATCACCGAGCCCGCTACCTCACCATTGTTCCAGATTGAGATTAGCTTCAATCTAGAAATAATACTGATGTTTAGTACAAGCTGAGTCAAACATCTTGGAGGCTTAAATCCCAATCCTGATTGAAGCTCACTTATCAGCTGCGGGAGGATTAGATCATACGCAGCTCGTATATAACATCACAGCCGCGAAGAACTTTGATACGGACTATAATAACGATGGTCAAGCGTGCAAGTTCCTCTAACACCTGAACACTACTGGCGTTATGCAGAGTTGTTTGCCGAAACAGCACTCGCGCCGGCTCATTACAAGAACAGTCTCGAAGACGCAGCGCGCTGCATTCTACTCTAGTCAGAAATTGTAATCATGCCCGAAAATCGCTAGTGTGGTTAAGTCCTTTAAGAGCTGGGTTGAGAGGCTTAGTTTATCAAGCATATATTCCCATTGATTGATCCATCCGTCTCACCATCAGCTATTAGACGTCATCTGCTGGATATAGGTCATAGGCCTCCCCTATGGATCTCCAATAAGACTGACGATTGATCATTGACCTGCAATACAATGATCATGTATATTTTATCATGGTGTCATGAGTATCTGTCAAGTTTCTTTCGCTAGAAAACTAAAGAAATTCTGTGAGAAACAATATAGCCTTTGTAATTGTAACTTACTGCCCATCTCCACACGAAGCCGCCTCTCCATTGGATATAGCCACATCAGTGAGATTATCCTTATGGTTTTTGACTTGGAACAACTCTTCCCCAACCTCCTTAATATGGGTAGATATGGCTATAATAAACCCAGCACTGAACCCTATCAAAATATACCCATCACCGTACCATTTGTATGAGACTATAGACCCATAGCGCTGTTGAAATGCAAGCTCTATAGGATTCTCTGGATTCAGAAGATTGTACAAGTATAGAGTCCGTTTTCCGACTATTAGACTTATCTGTAAAAGATAGAAAAATCATTGATTGAGTATTGAGAAAGACAAGGATACAAGATAAAAAATATAAGAAATCTTTTATTGTCAAAGGATTCGGAGTGATTGATAATCTGTTTCATTATGGAAATATTAGAAGTTCAGCAATAAATCATGGCAATTATTATTTTTATGGTCAAGAACTTGTGGAGTGTACAGGTGTACTTTATATTTTTAATCAGCTAAAAATAAATTACTTATTTAGTCAGCTCAATTTTTTGCTAAAACATTTTTTGACGCAGGTCAGGTTGAATATTTTCTCTAAATAGCTAAAAACGCTTATGAATAATTAAAAATGTATTTGCTTACAGTATTTTCCCCAGCAACTCTCTCATCAGTTTTCATCTCAGAGAACTGCAGGTCATTAGGAATGTCCCTTAAAGTAATAACCCTCAAGGTGTCCCCATCAGAGTTGTTGATAGACAGGGTCTTATCTTCAGACGCTAACACAAGTATAGAATCCTTGTTCCATGCAGCACAGGTTATTTTCTTTGTATGTTTGCCAATAATGGGAATTCTCCTGAATAAAGAAGATCTTGCAAAGTGGAACCAGCCTATGTACAGTAGCTCAAAATATCCATTAAAATATAGTAAGTAAATGTGCAGAGTAAAACAACCACATTGAATGCTTAATTTTAATGGAATTTCATATTTTCTAATTAGATATTTGTTCAAGGCCGCCATCACGCCGCCATATTTTACAAACAATGTCAAAAGATAATAAGATCCAAAAATATAAAATTCCTTTAAATGAAAATTGTTATTAAAGAAAATAATAGCAAAATCATTTTCCAAAACAAATAAAGCAATGAATTGAATACTGTACAAGGTAATATCCAAAGCTTGATATATTTTTACATTACATATCTCTTTTTGGAAAAAAACTGTAGTTAGTTACAGTTTTTTTAAAAGGAAGTCAAATTGAAAAAATAATATTTTGGGACATCTTACACACAGTATCTGACCCCAAACTAAGCAAAGCTTGTGATACGGCTGCCAGAAACTATACTACTTACTACTTAATATACTTATTTTTAAATACATGCTTGAATGCTTGAATATCATTTATAAGTCTTTTCAGGCTTAAAACTATCACTCCCTCATTTCACAGGTAACATGTATTTACAGTGTAAACTCTTTATAACAAAAGCTGACAAGACTGTATTTTTTTAATTTTCTGAGTATCAATCTTTCGGTCATTTAGTCAAATTTAAAATCTGACTAAATTGATACAATAGGGTACCAAGTTATATTTCATGATGTTATAAGGAGTTTAAATTGTGTTTTGCATTTAAAGTCCACAAGTTTTTACTTACTTCGTAGTATGATGATTGTACAAAGCCAAATTTCCTTTCTGTGTTCCTACAGCGAGTAAGGGCTCTCCAAAGGCCCATGCGAGGCATGAAGGAGGCTCTCGCAGGCCCGTCTCGACATTCACCTTCTTATTGGCATGGCACTCCCACAGGAGCACCGTGTTACTGTTAGGAGTTATGATGGCCAGATAGTCGCCATCTTGGTCCCATTCCATTCCAGCACATAGCCTTAAATGAAATATGAAATGCTTAATGCATAAAGAAGTAAAATACTGTACCTATAGAATCCTCTCCATGTAAATTCACTCATTCAACTTATTTTTAAGACTAACCAGTGATACTATAAATCCGAAAGTGTGCTTATTGGTCCGCACATTACTCTTTCATGCAGCAAAGGAGCGGCGAATCATCCTTTTGGCTATGATAAAGTGATATAATGCCAGCAGTGGCTTATTGAGCACTCCTTTTACAATATATGTGAATTCTTCAATGATATAATTATTGATTAATTTATAATCACTAGAACTAATTTCATTAGTCACATTAAATAATGTGACTAATGAAATTAGTTCTGTTTTATGTATTTGTTTATGACTTGTAAATTATTTTTTACCAAAAATAAGAGTATGAGTACCTTAGGTTGCCAATATCACGCGGATGAAGCAGCACGTTAACGCTACATGAACAATAAAGGAAGCAATTTTATCTTACCCTTGCAGTTTCATTCTTTCAATCAACTGACCGCTCCTATCGTGGATTGCGACGGTGGCATCGGTACCGGTAGTGGCCAGCAATGAATGAGACTCTCCCTTCTGCCACAAGAAATATAGCTCGCCCAAACCATGGGGCTGTTCTATGGTATATAACAACTGGAAAATAACGATTTATCATTGATAAAATTGTTGCAAATAGGTATCTGTGAACACTGTAGCCTGGTCTCGGAGTAGGCCATTATAAAATTATGAGAATCTTAATAAAACTTACTTTAGGCGTTGTCATGATTAATGCAAATTGTCTCGGCAACAATTACAAACAGTTTTCTTTCACATGCATCATATTTTATTCGCTTTGTTTTAGTCAATGGTTTATTCAATTTCTGTTTTTTCTGAAAGAAACCTGTTGATATTTTTCAGTTGCTAAGCAACGAAAAGTTATGAGTTATGCTGTTTATCTGTCATTGTCAGTGTCAAACTTTTAACAGTGACACTGACATTATCATAACAAAATAATTAGAGATGTGAAACACTATTCTATAATTCTACAGTATTTAGTCGATTTTTGGTTCGATTTAAATTAATCGCCAAATGATTAGTATTTGACATTCTGTGAATGATAGCCTGATAGGCATTTGTTTGTTTCAAGAGACGAAAAGTTGAAATTCACTTATGTAGCATGGTAAAAAATCTTTTGTTTCTTTTTATTCTAGAGCAAATGATAGAAATGGAAAATTAGCTAATAAAATAAGATTTTCCAAGTGAATAAAATTTGACTTATATTTTAATAAGAAAGAATTGAATTTACTGCATATCATACTCTTCGTTTAATTAAATATTCTATAAACGTACAATAAGTAAAAATGAAATATGGCCTAGAAAAGGTAAAGATAGTTAATATTTGTATAACCTAGAAATTGTCTATTTATTTACTAATAACTTTTGTTTTTCAGCTCAACTCACACACTTTTGATATTTTGAGAAATCTAAGACAGATACAGATCTTGTACAAGCACAATGAGGGCAAATTTGTAGTCAATGGAGTGGAAAATGAGCACCACACACCTGAACAATCACAGAGTATTGAAACTAATACCAAATTATTAAACAAAAAGTCAGAAATAACTTTTTCCGTAGACCGCAACACCTTTCTAACAAAAACTTTGCATAAAGACACAATACTCCAACAGCAGCTATCAAATCCCAAAAAGATTGTTATTGATTTTAGCTCTCCGAACATAGCAAAACCTTTCCATGCCGGTCATCTCAGATCTACCATCATAGGAAACTTCATTGCAAATGCCAACAGATATTTTAACAATAAAGTCACCAAACTGAACTACATGGGCGATTGGGGCACACAATTTGGACTCCTACAATATGGCTTAGAAGCTAAATGCATAGACGTTAGTAAACTCCAATCCAACCCGATAAAAACCTTGTATGATGTATATGTGTATGCAAATAAATTAGCTAAAACAGATGACAATGTACAAATACAAGCTAGGAAATATTTCTCTGATATTGAACAAGGAAAAACGAGCTTAGAAAACTGGAAATCCATCAGAGAAACCACCATCAATGAATTGGAGAAAATTTACCAGAGACTTGGAATACACTTTGATACATTCGACTGGGAGTCTGATTATAATGGTAGAGCCATCAAAGATTTAATGAGTTCGCTGGAACAGAAAAACATAATCAAAATTGATGAAACAGGGAAAAAAGTTGCCACAGTAAATGACAGACAAATCACAGTATTAAAGAGTGATGACTCGACTCTATACCTTTCACGGGACATTGCTGCTTTGTTAGATAGATACAACCGATTCCATTTTGATAAAATGTTATATGTTGTTGATAATGCACAAACTGATCATTTTTCCGCAGTATTTGACATTGTTAACAGAATAAATAATAGTTGTAGCAAAGGGTGTGAACACATCAAGTTCGGCAAGATTAAAGGAATGAGCACTAGACAAGGGAATGTTGTATTTCTTAATGATATACTGGATGAGGCAAAAAGGAAAATGCATGAAAAACAGTCACTATCCAAAAGTAATTTCTTATTATATCTTGGACTCTTTATGCCGTATATTTTATAAAAGTATTATTCTGAAATCCTTTCTTTTCAGATACAAGAAGCTCAGCTATAAATGATGAAACTTGTGACATCCTCGGTACATCCGCTGTAATCATCAATGACTTGAAGCAGAAGAGATTAAAAGAGTATTTATTTGACTGGGACAGAGCACTACAAAGCGAGGGAGACAGTGGCATCAAGCTACAATATTTGCACTGCAGGCTTTGGAGCTTGGAACAGAATAGTGGAGCTGCTTTACCCGAGTCATGTGACCCATCATACTTGACCGAAGAAATTATAGGCGAAGTTGTCGCTGAAATAGCAAAATTTGAACATGTTTTGCAAAAATCTCTAGAAGAATATGAAGCCTGCATTTTAGTCAGCTATTTATTCCGCCTAGCAAGACATGTGAATAGAATGTTCAATGAATTGAGGGTAAAAAATGTTGAGCCACATTTAGCATCACAGAGGCTATTAGTGTTCCATTCAGCTCGATTAGTAGTAAAAACTGGGTTAGAAGTTTTAGGTGTTAAAGTTCTGCATGAAATGTAAAATGATAATAAACTATAAGTAACATATTTTCCTTGAGGATAATGCATGATTATCATGCTTTGCAAGGCTAGTCAGAAATAAAAGTGTACACCGATGTGATTAAACTGAGTTTTATTTATTTAGATTAACCTTCCTATTACAATGTAAACCCTGGCCAGATCCTTACTCCTTAACATAATGCAAAACATAGTCAAATATGTTCCTGTGCTGTCTGCTTGCTCTCGGTTTGGTTAGCATTCGTCATAGGACATAGGCTTTCCCTACAAAATTCCAATGGCACTGAGCATAAGTGACCAGAAACAATAAAGGGCTTGCATCCAGCATAATCCTTAAATTCATTTGTATTATGTACAAGCTTTGCATAGTTTGGGGTCAGAGAACCGTGTGTAAGATGTCAGCTGTCCGCCTAGTGAGTACACGTCTTACTCTACGCTGCGCCTAAAAATACATAGGTAGCTGGGTCGCTCTGTCCAAAAACTGTGATCCTGTCAACCATCAATTTTTTGTGCTACGTTTCCCGCCCACTTCCGTTCCACGAGGAAACACTCATTTTAACTTGCTAATCCACTGGACAAATGACGGTAACATTAGTTTGTCTGTACTGTACTGTACCAGCCTTTTGAACTCCACTGCAAGACGTAGGCCTACCCGCGAAGGGTAATTGGGTCATATCCGCCACGCTGGCCCAGTGCGGGTAAGTGGATTCACATACGCCATCGAATTTCTTCTACGGACGTGTGCAGGTTGCCTCACGATGTTTTTCTTCACCGAAAAGCCAGTGGTGTGAAATTCCGAAGAACACATTGGTACAGGACCGGGATTTGAACCCATGACCTCACGATTGTAAGGAAGGTGTCATGAACACCACGGATAGTTCTAGTTCGTCTACGAATCTTAAATTAGGTATTTCTAATTCGATTCAATGATATTTTACTAAAGTGTTCAATGCGACGTGGGTATGGCAGCCATCCAATGCAATGCAAAAAAAATACAAAGCCTCTTGGTTCTGTTACTCTAGCTAGCATTCATAGCATATCCTACCTAGGCTAATCTTTTCTAGATACGTGGTGCTAAGAAAAAAAATAGTTAACTGTTTTAAAACTAGGCGGTGCACCACGTATGGTTAAAAACCTATGACTACCTAGCTAGACAGTTCTGCTGTTCTGTGAGCTAGACGATGGTTACATATTTCAGTATTGTATACTAGTTCATCTAGTACCTCATCATCCTGCCCTTATCGCACTAGGTGGGGTCGGCACAGCACGTTTCCTTTCGCCATGTCACTCTAACATACTTCATCTTATCAGAATCAGAACATTTATTTGCACCAACAAGAGAGTATTAACAAATAGAACTTAATATATATGCTTACGTCTACTTGAGGACCCTGTTTTATAGGGTGTATCATCAAGTCCTTGCACTAGCATATAATCTTTCACACAATTCATCCACACTTTTTACTTCTTTTAGTTCTTTAGCTTTAGTGTACAAAAAATACCTACTCGGTACTAATTAATTGTTGGTAATACTTTTTTACTGCAGTATTTTCGTGTCAGCCTTTTTAATAACTGTCGTCGTACATAGGGTTTCTCTTTGTAGGGCGAGAACTATAATATTGATCAAATAAGAATTTAAAACTTTTCTCAATAAAGCTCAAGTTTCCCGCTAGAAACGTTTGCCTCCATTTTATTACATTTCCCTTTCCGTTTTCTGTTTTTTTTTAAACGGAAGATAGATAATAACATCTCAAGATTATTGATTTTTGACACAAAGAAAATGAGCAGTTTTCTGAGTTTTTTTGTTCTTGGGCGCGTACAAACCTTACGGATTCTATATTTAAGAATTTTATACACTGCGTATCTATCTCAAACAAAATTGAGACAATTTAACGAAACCAACTTGACTAAAATAAAAACATAACATGAGAGAAAATATTAATCATTTCACGGGGTTATATTTCTCGTTTTTAGGGTTCCGTACCTCAAACGGAAAAAACGGAACCATTATAAGATCACTTTGTTGTCCGTCTGTGTGTCAAGACTATTTATCTCGGGAACGCGTAAAGATATCGAGTTGATATTTAAACTGTATACGTATATCTATGGTCTCTTGCAGTTGTGTAAACAAAAATCTTCTCAGTTATCGTATAAAAAAGTTAGAGCCGTTTATTTCGTAAAAAAAAATTGGTTGCCTGTAAAGTCGGTATACGGGCGAAAGTTTTACGTGACAACGACTTTGAGTGGTAAAATAATTTTAATGTGAATATTCATTCGTATAGTAGGAAGAAGGATGAAAATGTCTGTCTCTCTCGCTCTTAGGCGGGCTAACCATGACGCGTGCCTCTCACTCGCTCTCATTGTGAGCGCATAACGTGAGCGGAGCGTAACGCAGTTTCTTGAAGTGTCACCCGGCAAACCAATTTATAAGACGTTGTCACGTCAAAACAGCACATTTCGACATTCACAAAAATCAAACCTAAAGGGTACTTCCCGTTGACATAGAACTATGAAATTTGGCGAGAAGCATTGTCTCAGAGTACACATATAGGAATAAAACTGAAAATTGTACATTTTTGTTTAAATCACAATAACATAGGGTCTCAAAATTCACAAATTATGGGTTCAAAATTGAAAGTGAATAAATCGTATCATGTTAGGTATCATTTAAAAGAGCTTTATTAGCACATGCTAAAACAGGTATTTAATTATTTTAACTATGTGTAACTTTCGATGTATGACGAGATAGTGAAAAAAAAAAACTTTTTTGCCGTTGGTTATTAGTATAGAGATTGTAACAAATTACTTCCCAATTTTGTGAAATTTTCTGGATTTATACGGAACCCTCGATGCGCGAGCCAGACTCGCACTTGTCCGGTTTTTAAAACTGTTTCTGGCTAACCAAGCCAAGCCAAGCAACCTTATTTTTTTCCATCTCGAAAAGCTGCTACGCCAAAATCGAGGTATAAAAAGACCACAAGAGATGGAACCACAGAGATACCAGAGGGATAATGTGGTCGATCGAGAAAAGAAAGAAAGAGATGCAATGACTTAATATGGCATGAGTTAGAAAGAGACTTATAAAATATCTCAATTCAGTGGCTAGTCGTAGTGTTTTTCTCTCAGTAGTGTCAAATGACAATACATATTTGACAGTTTTGACAGCGCTGAGCACGATTTTCAAACAATGTTGTAATGAAATCGAATGAGTAGTAGAAGGTGAGAAATTGGATTTTATTTACTTACTATTATTTAAGATCAAGTATGTACACATGTAAATAATGCTATGATATTAATTACATACTCATAATAATGTAACGGTAGTATTTATCGACGTTTTTCCCTATTATCGATGCTAATGTAACATAAAATTGCCTCAAGCGACAACAGAGATAGCGCTGTTGTCGCTTGAGGCAATTTTCAACCACAAAAATGTACCATGGAAAATCTTGCCGAGGCTGTCAAAACTGTCAAATTTATATGAATTGGAATTTGACACTACTGAGAGAAAAACACGGCAACTAGCCACTGAATCGACATATTTTTCATGACGTTTTCTAACTCATGCCACATTAAATCAATGCATCTCTTTCTTTCTTTTCTCGAGCGACCACATTATCCTTCTAGTATCTCTGGTTGTAATAGCTCTGTGTGGAGTGAGGATAGGTGGAGAAGCTACTAGTGTATAGGGTGTGCGAAAAAGATGTGCTATATACATACTTAGATAGCTATAAACACGTTGTTATGATTTTATCATATTTGGACTCTAAATAATAGTAAAAACCTGCATAATACTAATAGAAGTGATAGAAAATAGGTAATAGTTCATAAATATGTTAATTTATATAAGCAACTCATCAAAAAATCAACAGAAGATTTTGGCGCGAAAAATTTGTCTGAATACGACGTATTGGCCGTGCGTCGTAGACAGACAAAAAAATCATACGCAAATAGAGACAAAAGATATTAGTTTCGTCCTGCGGGGCAATTCTGTTAACCGATCTCTTTACTAAAGTGATACGTTCTTGAATCTTTCTCGTTTTTCTGACAGGTCGGACAGCTCAAAACTGTCAGAAAAACGAGAGAGGTTCAAGAACGTGTCACCGTAGTAACGATGTCGGTCAACAGAATTGCCCCGCTGTTCATACTTTCATATTTGCCCATCTCGCCCTCTTACTTTTGAAATTATTATTATTTAGCGTCCTGTGTAATTATATACTTTAGTGCTTAAAATACAATTCATCCTAGAGATACTGTTGTAATAGCTCTGTGCAATTCATAATAGAGTTGCATGACAGGTGTCAAAGTGACAGCAGCTGTCAAACTTAAAAGTGGTTTATATCTTAGCTAAACCACTGATTCCCATAGTATCCAATACTATTATATTCTCTTTGGTATCCAAGGCTACACAAGAGCCTCGGGGCTCTATGATGTCGTGATCTATAATGGCGTGAAAATAAAAAATGGGGTCCATGGAAAATCTGGTTTCCAAATGAGGATTTTCTAAATAAAATAAGTGAGAATTTTTTAGTTTAAAGTGCTTTAAGATGTCAAATAAGTTGTCAGATGCGTGTCAAGCCACGCGTATGATATGCTTCCATAGATGTGATGATGATTATGATGACTATAAAAACAAATTTTTATTGATGTCATTAGATGGTTGGCTATTTGAAAAACGTAATTGGTTAAAGCTGGGTACTCAGTTACTCACTTAGCAGTGTTGCATATAACGTATCAGATACTGTATCAACCTGCAAGTAGGTGGTACGGCTCGTCCACGGTCCACCGCGTATCTAGCTACGAGCTGCCGGATCTGCAATGCTCGCGACGACGTCACGCCGACAACATGTCTCAAATAGTGGCTAGTGCTGCGTTCTTATTTATGTACCTACAATATTTCATCCACAATATTCATTTTCTCTCGCCTGTAGCAAGACAATAAAGTGATCATCTTACTTTTACAATCTTCGTCCTACGTACACATCGCTTGTCCAATATTTTCCACTTTTAGATGTTTTTAGGGTTCTGTACCTCAAAAGGAAAAAACGGAACCCTTATGGGATCTCTTTCGTGTCCGTCTGTCTATATGTCAAGACTCTTTATCTCGGGAACGCATAAAGATATCGAGTTGTTTAAACTACATACGAGTATGTATAACTATGGTCTGTTGTAGTTGTGTAAAAGAAAAACTTTTCAGTTGTCGTTTAAAAAAGTTAGAGCCGTTTATGTCGTAAAAAACCGCATATTTCGATACTCACAAAAATCAAAACCTACAGGGTACTTCCCGTTGACATAGAACTATGAAATTTGGCAAGAAGCATCGGCATCATGTAAGGTATCATATGAAAGAGCTTCATAAGCACATGCTAACAGATTTTTAATTATTTTAACAATGTCTAATTTTTAATGTATGACGAGAAAGTAAAAAAAAAAACTTTTTTGTCGATATAATAGTATAGAGATTTAGACAACTTAGGTACTTTCCAATTTTGTGAAATTTTCTGGATTTGTACGGAACCCTCGGTGTGCGAGCCTGACTCGCTCTTGTCCGGTTTTTTATAATTTTTTTAGGGTCCCATAATACTGGAGTATTTTGGTTGTTTTGTTTTTAAAAAATCTTTATTTAATTCCACAACAACTGAGTGCTACCATGGTTCGGATGACAGGTAGGTTCAAATGTGGGCCTCTCGATTGTTTTTTTACCGTTTAGCTATGTTGGAGGCCTCGATACACTTAATAACTGACGTCATCAATGTATAATTCCGCACTCCCTACGATTTAAAATGCTAAACGGGGCGATAGGATTGTATCGATATAATATTTTTCAAGTTATTTTATTTGGCAGTATGTAACAATAGGTCAATGCTGCATTCAAATAAAAAAAACCGCTTATAAAATATTGTCTACGGAGTCCTCAGACAGGCATAGACAATAGACACGTCGTCGTATTGATGTTGGCCACTCCCGAATTGGAGGGAAATTTAAATAATCAGGCAATTACTATATATCTGACTTTATATATATTATAGCACCTAATACATATTTTTCTTAGGCCAAATTAAATATTTTTAGGTTATTACAAGAGTATTTTGCCACTTTACTGTGAATATCTTAAGCCCGTAAATAATTACATGATTTTACATCTTCGACATAGTTCGGTAATCTTCGGCCATGTACGCCTTGACGTCAGAATTTTTGGACCGATCCTGCGTCAAATTGGAACTTCCGGTGATCACGTGGTCCATTTCAACCAATCAGCAAGCGTATTCTCATTATAGGCCGACATTTTCTGACAAGCGTAGAAAAACTTTTCATCAACAGCCGCCATTTTGCGCTGGAGAGACTGAGAAGAATTTCGGAATTTGTCGTGTAAATTTTCTGTTTTTTCTTACATCAATTTATCATAAACTCTACCATTCCGTGTATTTTAAAGTGTTAAGTGAAATCGTGTTGTTCGATCGCATAAATATTTCCATAAAATAGCTAAAATCTGGTGATATTGTTTTCATTTATTGTGCTAGTTCCGACGGAAGATGGTGAGAGGGTCTGTGTAGCTCTTCGATTCGGAGCTTTGTAATGGCGAATACTTGAGTGAGAAATTTTAATATGTGCCTTCACTGGTGCGAAGGACATCGAACGATCGCGATGTGGGTGAATTACATATTAATGAATGACAAATCGCTCTAAAATATTATTTCCTAAAAATATGAGACAAATAAGTGTTATTTGAATCGGCGGGCCGAAATATTCACGACGGCTTTCGATTAGTAAACAGAACCATGGCTGATGAGCCGCCTAACAAGCGGCCCAAAATGCTGCGGGACCCTTTCCAGGGTCCATCGGACTCCGGGGGTGAGTATTTTTCGATATTTTACGGATTTGCAAAGTGTTGAACCAGTGTTCTGTCATATTATCTTTCTTTGATTTTTGACATTTTGTCTTGGTTCTTGTTAGCGCCTTGCAAGTTTTGCGTCGTATTATTGTTTCTTTGCTCACTATCTTAGAAAATAAGGCATTTATTTCGGATTTTGTAAACTTTTGGCTCGTGTTTATATTGGGTTTTTGGTATACAATTTATGAATTTTGTTTTGGGTACAGTTTCCACTAAGTTTTTAAAATTCACCAATGTCATAAAATAAGAATATTTCTAAATAAATATTGACCCAATCTACAACACACATCCTTCTGATCTGAATAACATTACATTGAAATGCTACTGTGTTTTGGGCCTTTCAAAAGAAGGTCATGCTTGTTCTTCAGGCTAAACACTATTGAGGTCAATATTTTGTGAACATGCTAGAGAGGGGTATTTTATAATTTAGGTATATCTAATATAATGTACCCAAAAATATTTATATTATTTTCTACAACTTTCATTGAGTTAATTTTATTTTTAGTCATTGTGAAATATTATTTTGTTCACATTTAATATTATGTTCTAATAGGAAGTTGTCAGCAAAATTGTGTATTTTACTTACTTATAAAAGTGTATGAGTCCTTATTTTTTATTTGAATTGCAATGGTTGTGTACCAAAACATATCTGGCAACTCAGTGATAAGAGCATAACCTCTAGCATCTCATGCCTTGCATTGTTGTGATCAATGCATCTAACAAAGTCACATTTGCATTAAAAATTATTTCCTTGATATTAACAAGTTGTCTAATGCTTACATTTGAATATTCTGATCAATGGAAATGATGATACAATTATTTTAATTTATCTTTTAATGCAAACAAAACACAATGTATAATTTCTCATTTAGTATCAGTTCCTTTCCTAACACGATTATTGTACATGGAATTATTTTACCTAAAATTATTAATTTCCATAGGTAAAAGTTTCAAGATCTATTTTATGGTAACAGACTTGTTAGATATTTAATTTTTAATGGATATGTAAAAATATTTCACAACATTATTTCATGATAGTCAATTAGAACATAGTCATATATATATTTTGAATGATTTTTCACTTAACTGTGCAAGTCATAACTGTCTTTGTAACAGTCTCTAAAGTAGAATTAAAATTGTACCTATTTGATAAAATTATGTTATAGGACTCACACCAATGTTAAAATTATTGTTATTGAAGCATTTCAATAGAAAATAGGACTAGATCTTTAAATTTAATTATTTTATGAGTAAAGTTCTTTTTTATATAATTCACTCTCTAAAATATTTAGTAACTTATGTATCAAATTTCCACCTTCCTTCCTGCTACCGTACTGTCACAGAATAACTTGAATAAAAAAATAAACCTAAAATCATTTATACTTTGCATAATTTTATTCATTAAACAGCTACCTAATTGGATATTTATTAACAAAGTGACAAATGCTGATTTTTAAAAAAGAAATATATTGATAACTAGATTGATGCTATATTAGAGATATACCTAATATGATATAATGATATACCTAAACCAATTTTTGTTTATTGTTAATTTTCAAAAACAACTCGGACAATTTCGATAAAATGGAAATGGTAACCTCTTAAGTATCATCTACCAAACAAAAAAGGATCATAATTGGCAGAGTAATTTAATTGCATAACATACATACAAAAAAAAGCATACAATCAATTTGAGAAGCTCCTTTTTTGAAATTGGTTAAAAATGTAAAGAAATATTCCTAGCCACAGAACCAAGCTACATCTAGATGAAAATAGTAGATACAAAATTTAGAAAAATATTGGTTAGTCTCTTTCTAACTCCTCCATAGCAAATCAATCTTTTTCAGGACCAATCAAGTTTTCTCTCATGACTATTATTATGGGATGTAATAAATTCCTGTCTTGTTTTTTTCAGTGGTGACAACTCGCCCAAGTCCATCATTTTAATATACTGTACTAGCTTTTTTAATAGTCCACTGCAGGACATAGGCCTACCCACTACCCACGCAATCTTTTAATGTAGAAAGAAAAAAAGAAAGCAAAGGAATTTCTACAAATATTTTATTGTTGAAAATGAATTTTGCATGATTATATGTATCTTTAGTTAAGACTTGTTACAGTAAAAATTTTTTTTTACAAAATTAAATTTCTCATCTAATTTAAAATTTATGTAAGATGTCTCTGTATAAAACTTTATTAGATTGATCACCTTGATCAGTCAATAGTGGGCCTAGTGAGCCATAGCCATCTCAGAGGCCTATAGGTGGCTTAAAAACTGACACAAGGGCTAGCCACCCAGCCTATACGAACTTAATAGTGGGCTTGTAGTAATATTATCCTCACTGAGTGTGTATGCATGGGACCCTTGAATACAGTTTTGTAAATTGCCATAGGGGTCAGTCCGCGGTAATCGATACCAGATAACCAAATAAATTATTTGCGCAAACTATCACTAATATACAAAATATCCAGGCTATTATACGTAAATTTTCCTAAACCGAGTGAAAAATGCGATTTTTTTACTTAGTTTTTATAATATTTTCATTCAAACATAGACAACGTCAACCTCCCACGGGTAGTAAAAAATAATACGAAAATGGCACCTGTTTTTTTTACGTTAATCTAATTGACAGCCCGCCTTTTTCTATTGTCAGTGATTGCAAGATAACTTGTTTGTTTACTGTGAAAAAACGGATTGTTTCAGGTAATTACTAATGATTTTACTTAATATTATTGTTAAGCAAGTATTTGTGTCACGCCCGTCACGAAATACATAGATAAGTTAAGATTGCATGTGTTATACCAGCAGAAATGATGTGACGTTTTGTGAAAGTAAAGCTATCCAAGGGGGCAAAGGATGGAAATAGTTTTTGGTTTTAAATAAAGGCTTCGCTTTGATATATAAGCTGTACTTATCAGTCACGCCCGTCACACGTCACACCTGTCACAAACTCTGGCTGACTTTTTCATACATGAAAAAAATGTCTATTGAGGAAATGAGGAATGAGAAAAAGTCGGGAGAAATTAAAGAGTAATCCAGAAAAGCTTGAAGAGTTCTTGAAGAAGGAAAGAGAAAGGAATAGAGTTAGAAGATCAAAACAACAGAACATCATTGTAAAAAGCAAGAATAAATTGGAAAGTAGCAGATTATTTATTTATTTATTTATTTATTGTTTATAGGCGAGCAGTGTATACTGATGTGCCTATATCAAGCAGAATCAAATAAAATTAGTATTTATCTGTTAAAGAAATTTTTTCCTTTATCCAAAGGTCCAGTCTATTCTTAAATGTGTTTATAGTTCTTGCTGAGATTACATTCTCAGGCAACCTATTCCAGTTGTAGACAACTCTATTGCATAGGATGTGGTGTGCAGTGTTGGTTTGTGATGGTGTAGGCTGCAAGATAAATTTATGGCGTCTGCTATCCCGCATATTTTCGTTTAAGGTGAACATTTCGTGAATATGCGGAAGATTATAAAAGCCATTGAGAATCTTGAAGGTCTCAATTAGGTCTCCACGCATTCGTCGTTCTTCGAGGGTCGTGAGACGAAGAGCTTTTAGCCTATCTTCATAGGTTTTCCGGCGCAGAGCATATGGAATTAGCGGCCAGAATTAGACAACGCAAATGCAGAGAAAAAAAGAAACTTTGTTTAATAGGAGAACATTTAGCAATATCCCCCTAGGTTCGTACAAATGTAAACAAACTTTGAGTAAAGCAGTAATAAGCCGTCCCAGTAAGCATTTTTATAAATTTAATAAGTTTGTGGATGTTTTTGAACAGACAGTAAAGTAAGTAGTTTGTTTTTGACAGTAAGTAGTTATAATAGGAAAAAGTTGAATTAGGCAGTAATTAATAAAAGACGTTGATTAAACATAACTTTTAACTTTTTATTCAACTTGTCACGCCTGTCACATTGATGTGTCACGCCCGTCACAATGTTTGCCGATTAATAACTAAAGAAATTACCTAACTATTTACTAGATTGTTCTTTGACACGAAAGATAATTTATTGATTATTTAAAAAATATTAATTATTTTTTACCCAATTCAATACTTTTGCTAAACCGTCGACATTTCTGACAGAGGTAACAAGTCATGCAATAGTTGAGGTCACACCCGACACAGGCCTTTAAAAATGGATATCTTCATTTTTAATAGCCCTATAAATTTCATTTTTTGTTATAAATATACATAACATTAGGATCTGCAGGATTATGCTGTAACTAACGGTAAAATTTATTTTCATTTAAAAGTTATACTTCAAAACAAAAGTTGAAATGTCACACCCGTCACCGCGGACTGACCCATAGTTTAAAAACTCATTTGAATTCAGTAATGATTTTTAAGTTTTTTTTTTTTTAATATTTTGGGACATTTTACACACGGCCTCTGACCCCAAACTAAGCAAAGCTTGTGATATGGCTGCCAGAGACTGATATACTACATATACTTATTTTTAAATACATACTTATATAGATAGTAACTAAATAACACCCAGACACAGAGCAAACACTTATGTTCATCACATAAATATTTGCCCTGGGTGGGGATCGAACCCACGCCTCTCTGATCCAGAAGTTAGGATCACTAACCACTGAGCCACCGAGGCTGTCCAATTTAATTTAATTTTAGTTAATCTTGATACAGAAATAATATCTTGACAATTTCATAGGCTGAACCACCGACTTACCAGAGGGATAATGTGGTCGATTGAGAAATGAAAAAAAGAAATGTATTGATTCAATATGGCATGAGTTAGACATGAAAAATATCTCGATTTAGTGGCTAGTTACTGTGTTTTTATCCTGATAGTGTCAAAAAATTCCAATACATATATTTGACAGTTGACAACTAGTGATAGTGATTGTCCATACATTTTTGCGGTTGAGAATTACCTCAAGCATCACTATCTCTCTTTTTGTAATAGCTCTGTGAGCTGAACAATTCAACGTTGTCAACATTAGCACTTGACCGATAAATGTTACTATAGCCATTTTATCTAAACAGCCTCTTCTGTCCTTATAAACCAATCATTGTAGGTAGAGCTTGTGTGGTATGGTCTAGATCAAATTTTGTAAAATATTATGGTATTGTTGGCCAAAATAATTAAGCCAGAGTACACAGAAAACAGAGGACAATAAATGAAACAATTTATTATTTATTGCAAAAATGTTTTCTTATTCTATTTGAAATGTTTTTCCAACAGCACATCCAAAATACAACTAGAAAGAAGTGGAAAACCTTTCAGAATAAGAAAATGGGTTCACCAGGGAGACCCAATGTATCCAAAAATATTTGTAGCAGATTTATTAGAGAGTTTATTTAGAAGATAATACTGGGATAAAGGTGATTTTCTCAAACCAGGCTGTTATATTGCAAAACATAATTACTAAATATTATATTAATTGATAAAAGAAAATCTAATTTTTTTAAAAATAGAATTACATTTTATCATTATTACTAGACTAGCAACATGTAATTCCCATTTTTTGCTATGTTTATCGAATGGTACCTCAAAGATGGAAAAAGTACCATTCCATATCTGCCAGGTAGCTACATTTTCCTTTATAATCCGACTGCTTAACTTAGTCCTCGCCGGCGCGGTACAGGGGCGCGAGGGTAGACGACAAAGGGACTGAGGCAGGCGGGCGGCGGGTCCCTGCCATCTGTACCTGTAGAGGTAGAGGAGAAAGAGTGACTTGAGACAGAATGTTACAACATAGGAATAATGTAATATGATTTTCTCAGCCATATTAAGATTTTATTGTCATTGATATTGCAATAAGAAAGTTATGTCATTATTTTTAGGTTTTTAGTATTTTTATAATTTGCCCTTCATAATCTTCACAGTCATTTATACATTATAGTTTTTTTAGATTGTTTTACAGTTATAAATATAGGGTATCTGTACAATATATGGGTATCTGTAATACACAGATATTCATCTGTAAAACAATCTAAAAAAACTAAAAAGACTAATATTTATAATTTTTTCATAGTTTGGCCGCTTTTGCCATATATCTTAATTAAGAATGTGTTTCTAAAATATTGTAAGAGACTAAGGAACATAATTAAAATACAACAATATTAAGTAAGCCAGATATTTTCTTCAATTCGGTCCAGCTTTCCTAAGCATGGCAAAGGGACAAATTGACTTTCCACCAGTTGATTCCCTCATAGCAGAAATAAAGTATGGATTAATACAATTGACATTAAAAATTGATAAAATGGTTTTATCCCTTTGCCATGCTAGGGGTACTGATGCTGACCATATATTTAAATTGCACAATCAAAAACCTTTATTATAATAGCTGTTTTTTTCTGTAGATGGGTTCTCCAACCTCGACATGTTCGACCTGGAAAAGGACCTCCCAGACGAGTTGATGGGAGGTTCCTGGGGCGAGCAGACCGGAGTGGCGGGCCCTAAGCCGCCCGCGCAGGGCCCCGGGCCCGGGGGGCAGATGGCCCCACAGCAGCAGCTCAATGGGGACGACCCTACGGCTGCAATGCACAGACTCAACAATCATCTTATACAACAAGTAAGTATCTGGGGATGATGGAAGACCTTTTTGTTTACTCCTTTAAATTTCACACATACAGTTCTTTCACAGTTGTTTTAGCTCTGATATTTGTCACTGTCTTTGTCTAGTCATCACATACCATCACAGGTTAGACAGAGACTGTGATAAATGTAAAATAACTGTGAACAGACTGTAGGTAGGGTTTCTTTGTGAAGATAGAAAAGTAATATGAATGTTGTCTTTTACTGTGACTGGCCTTACTGGCCTTAAAAGTAAGCTCAAAGTTAGTCAACAAGCTATGAGCTAAGAGGGCTATGTTGGAAGTCTCTCTCTATGTGATCGAATCAGGAATGAGGAGATACATAGACAAATCAAAGTTTGTACAAAATCTACATAGCCAAGGGTTAGCAAGTTGAAATGTCAGTGGGCAGGGCACATAGTTCTTAGTATGGACCGATGTGGATGTAAAGTTCTCGAATGGAGACAACAAACCCACATGAGCAGCATAGGATGTGTCGACATGGACTGATGATGGTCTATTTAAGAATTACACTGGATGGAAGCTGCTTCGAATCTGTCTTATTGGAAATCCATAAGGGACCTAAGTTTTCTTCTTCTAGTGCATCTCCATTACAAAAGGTTGGCAGTTTTTGAAATTTTCCTAACCTAAGTCTAGTAGTGGCTTATGTCTTACATGCTACAGCTTATAATGATGATGAATTTACTAAAATCACAATTTGAACAGCATAAGAAAAAGAAATAAATCACCTTACAAGAAAGTATACTAATTGTCTGTTTTTTGTTGGTCTATACACAGGGAAACAAGAGTGGCTTAGTGGGCCACAACAATCCATTAGGTTTGAGTAGTTTAGGGAGTAAAAGTCCAAACCTGCAGTCACCTCCGAACGTGTCTGTGTCCAAGGACCTCATGGGTGGTATGCACCCGCAACTAATGCCAAATACCAGTCATCCAAATCAATTACATTCGACAATACCGATGAGCTCCATACAAGGCGGCATGAATGTAGCTAACGTCGGTGGAAACATGATAGTGACGAACAGCAACATGGCCGGCGCCGGCATGCTCGGCAGCGGCATCATCAACAACGTCAACAAGCAGCTGCCCACGCTCATGGGCAACAACCACCATCCGCAGGCTTCTCACCACCCGCACCAGGTAACACTTCTCCTGTTTTCATTAACTTCTATATCAACTACAAATGTACAATGTAATGTCTTAAGTCCTGAGATATTGAAATAGTGGCAGCATATCAATTAGCTCTAACATATTATATTATAGCTAAATGATATGATTAGCTGAAGACTGACACACAATGGCATATATTGTATCTGTATTGATAGAACAGACTGTATAATTATAATTATGTATGGGACTAATCGCGCACTAAAATCACGAGATAAATAAATACCTCATCATCCCGACGTTTCGACCGAGATTCATCGATTGTGTTCACTGGTAGACTCTCCCCGTTAGTGCGCGATTAGTCCCGTAGTACATAATAATAATGTGTTCAAATCGCGAAAGTTTAAAAACAAGACTGTATAACATTCATATTTAGACTTACTACAAAAATTAGGTTTATGAAAAACCTTGAAATCAATTATGACCATTAAGACTAAAATCAAACATTTTAAATGTGTATAGAAATGATATTTGACACCATCTTACTGAAACAATCATCTCAGATTTCATAGCCTGAATTGATTTGATTATTTGTCTACATAACAAAAATGGCATGGCGAAAATTGCACTAAAAAGTTTGTACCAAGTTTAATGTCATATTTTTATTTTTGTGTGTCATTAGTCTTATACAGAAACGGATTCGCGTTTGGCTCGGTCGCGTCTCACCGGGATAGTTTACGACTAGACGAAGAGTAGACCCTAAAGGCCATGCTGTGTCGATTCAATCAGAGAAGTTACTTCATTTATCAGCCATAGGACGTTCACTGTTGAACAAGCGATTTGCATTCAGTGTGATCCTGCAGTTTTAATAAGATCTGCAGTCCACATTGTGCGTGGACGGCCTACGCTTCGGTCGCCGATTACTTCAGTGTGGCCCATTTTTAGGGTATGCCCAACGGCCCCGGGCTGAGTGGGCGCGTCGGCGTCGGCGGAGTGGGAGTGGGCGTCGGCGTGGGCGGAGTGGGCGTCGGCGTGGGCATGCAGGCGCCCAACATGCGGACGGCGCTGCAGCACCACCAGCAGCGCATGGCGGCGCCAGGGGGCGGTGGGCACCCGCTCGCGCCCTACCACCCCGCGTACGGGCAGTCGCCGGGCGGCGTGGGTGCAGGCCCGGCGCAGCGGCCGGCCGTGCGGTTTGGCGGTGCGGGCGAGGCGGGCGGCGGCGCCGCGCCGGCCGTGCCGCCCGCGCCCTCGCCGCAGACGCCGGGCGCGCCGGCCGGCGGCCAGTCGCAGCCGCAGGCCGCCACGCAGGCGCCGCCCGCGCCGCCCGCGCAGCCTCCCGCCTCGGGCTCCATCGCCGACCCCGAGAAGCGCAAGCTGATCCAGCAGCAGTTGGTGCTGTTGCTGCACGCGCACAAGTGCCAGCGCCGCGAGTCGCAGGCCAACGGCGAGAACTGGCAGTGCTCGCTGCCGCACTGCAAGACCATGAAGGGCGTGCTCAACCACATGATGTCCTGCCAGGCGAGTACTCCACGTCACACTCGCACCATGCCGCCTGTTAACAGATGCACGCATCTTTATTCAGATTATTTATCACTAAATTCGTCTAGCTTTTGTTTTGTTTGTGCGTTTGCTTTGTTTTTATTTTGTTGTTGCTTTATTATTTTAACTATGTCCCATAGAGCTTCCAGTAAGATCATTCATTATGTTCTTCTTTATATATAAAAACTAGCGGACCCGGCGAACTTCGTTTCGCTTTCCGTAAGAACCTGGTACAGAGTATTAGAAAACTACAAAAAAAAAATAAGCCAAATCGGTCAAGCCGTTTTCATGTTATGTCGTGACAACGGAAAACGGGTTTCATTTTTATATATATAGATTATGTGTTACATTGTTTGTCCGCGATGAACTCCTCAACTACTGAACCTATTTTAACCAAATGTTGTACACTGTGCAGTTCCAGCTTGAGAGTTAGAATAGTTTATATCTCAATTTATAATCGCATTTTTTTATTGGTGCAATTTTTTGTTTTATTATGCTAGAACAATGTTTGGCTGGTCGGTCAGAAACCCAATAATTCACACTTCTACTATAGGCCAAATCATATAACTCACCGGATGTCAACGCGCAGCTTCATCTGAGCTTTGGTCAAGATTGGATATTGTGCAGCTTGTAGCTAATTTTATATCCGCCGACTTGAACGATTCGCCATATAGCATGAATTATGTACAGGTGAAATTCATATTGCGAGTTAGCCACTGTTTCAATAATAATTTGTGTAGACATATTGATCTGGATCTGCACATGCATTCATTCGCCTAGGCGGCGATTGAGCAGAGAATTTTTCAGAACTGGTTAACTTGTTATTAACATATTATTATATGTATAGCATGTTTGCATTGCATGTTTTATTTTTTTCTGATGACATCTTACACATATTTTATATTTTTTTGAAATTTATTTTACATTTTGTAAATTTATTTATGTTTTGTAAGCTTTTTTTATGTTTTGTAAGTTATTGCATGTTTTGTAAGTGTGATCTATCTATGTTTTTGAAATTCATATTCCAACATTATCACTAGAATAATTCTAAACATGAGGATCTGTAACTTGAGGGCTCTGCTCTGTCCTTGTTACATTTCTGTATTTGTTATTGATGCTGTTGATCCTTCTATTCGTTAAATAAATATATTACACCCATTCAAACCCAAGAGTAATCAATTTATGAGATACCCTTCTAAGTCATCAGACACTTGTTTTAAAATCTAATTAAAATAGTATCTGCAAAACTAATTCTACTTATTTTTCGAGAATTACGCATTCTCCCACTCGATATTTGATTTCCAGTATGAAAGATATATGCCTGGTGTTTCCCAGTACGCTTACTTTGAAACTTATTTGCAGGCGGGGAAAACCTGCGCCGTTCCGCATTGCTCCTCGTCGAGGCAGATTATAAATCACTGGAAATACTGTAACAAAAATGACTGTCCCGTCTGCTTGCCGCTGAAACAAGCAGACAGATCCAGAAATCTTAATGGTATGTCTATATAATTATTTAGTTGATATTTTTTGGTTTTAGGTACCATGGCAGAATTTGATTTTCTTTGTTGAATGGAAATCGAAATAATAGCAAATTATTTTGCTAGTCATAAAGATAGTAAGTAATGTTAAGTGTCATGATTGCCCATATTTCAGTTGTACTCTGAACTTTGAACTCGAATTACTATTTTCTTTCAAGGTATTCTCAGGTAAAATCTAAATTCTGCTATGGGTACATTCACTATATTTTTGCTCAATTTTTCAACTTGCATTATGTATAAATTTTTTTAGACTAGCATTTATTTTTTAATTTGTGCGATAATTTATGTATATTTTCCTTCAAGCAAATATCTACAGAGCCACAGTCGCTAAATGAAAGTAGTAAAATGTCCGAACGCCGTCATACATGCCTACTTTAATATACCTTAAATTGAAAATGATTTTTATCACGCTTTACACACTAGGTGTATAGAAACTTCTTTTTGTCATAAACATTTCAAAAATTGACGCGTTCGCAGGATTTGAACCTGCATCTCTGTGGGATTCCGGCCCAGATGCTTTGTCCAAATTAAGCTAAAACGCTATCTGCGAAAACGTCGAATTAGTAAAAGTGTTTTATCATTTTTACCAACTACTACATTGTTGGAAGCGCCATCTGTGAGAACTGCAGAGAGATGCAGGTTAGAATCCTACGAACGCGTCAATTTTTGAAATGTTTATCACAAAAACAAAGTTTCTATACCTTAAATTATTCACAATGACTCATTTTCTCGAATCTCGACGTTATGTCACCAAATTAGTGCTTGTAACCGAACACTTTGACGTCGCGCAGCGTTGTAGTCAGCTTGCAATCACCTTACGACTAACTAAAAAGCCTGCCCACTACATAGCTTGGGCAAGGTTTTGACTCGGACACATTTTTTGCACGATTGTGACTATAGATAGGTACTTTCTCGATGATATTTTCATAATTATTTTTGTTGTGATGTATCATGTCATGTATTATTTGTGGGTTAGTCGCAAAATGACAAACGGTATCAAATTGTCCAAAGAGCAAAATGTTCAAAAGTCATTACATCCAAGGCGCACAATGACTAAGAAAGCTAAATGTCTAAGGTTAAATGTAAGGCGGGTGTCACTACCACGACCACCACGGCTTCAGTGGTGATTTTGGCATAAAGTTGTTCAGCATGCTGCTCACAAGGCGGCCCGCTTACATTTCAGCTTAACAACTACGTCCATATTTTGCGGTCTGGAGCGCAAGTCCGTATTTCGGATACGATCGATTAACCTTACACCGAAGGCACCGCGTTCCATCGCTCTCTGGGCTAACCTTGAGTTTTAATTTCTGGATGTCAGTCAAAGACCAAGTTTGTGCACCATAAGACGGCAAGACCGCATATGCAAATTATTTTTCTTTTCAGTGACTTTAGAAGGTCACCCCCCATAAACTCCTCCATAGCCTAATAGCTCCTACAGGCATTTTCTGTCTGTCTGGCGACTTCATGTCTTGTTGTGGCTGGAAGAAGATTCCATCCATCCATCAGCCGTATTAGGACGTCCACTGCTGGACGTAGGCCTCCTAAGGCCGGTTCAAAGCAGTCCGCATCCAGCGCGTTCCTGCGATCTTTATTATATCGTCAGTCCACCTAGTCGGTGGATGTCCTACGCTGCTCTTGCTGGTCCGCTTTTCGGCCCCATCGGTCATCCGTTCTTCGAACTATGTGCCCTTTCTACTGCCATTTAAACTTGTTAATCAGCTGGGCTATTTCTGTAACTTTGGTTAGTCTACGGATCTTCCCATTTCTCATTCAATCTCACAGAGAGACACCGAGCATAGCCATCTTGATAGCATGTTGGGCTATTTGATCATATAGCCTACAGATTATTAGGTCCAAATATATTCATGGTAGTTATATCATGAACATAGTACATATTTTCTCTAATGTTGCACTGTTTTATAGGCTTTACTGCGATTTACTTGGTCTTTGACATATCATCCAAAGTCTTCTCTTCGACTGAGGAGGAAAAGAGGATGATGTCTTTGATTTCTGCAAAACGAATAATCCACCGATATACAAAATACAAAAAATACAAAATACAAAAAGATTTATTTACCAAAAAGTTTACATTAAACCTTAGCACATATAGGTAATTAAATGTAGGTTATTTCTAGTTTAATGATAATATTTAATAATTTCTACTACAGTTTTCTAATGTAAATAAAAAGTTTGCAGGTTGAATTGCGGGCCCTGCACTAGGAAAATCCTGTATCGCGGGGCCCAGAACAAATTGGTTGCCAAGTTTTAGATTTAATGCGGCTTTTAGTGCTTAACAATATTATTAAGGGTAGAGAACAGAAAAGAAACGTCATCATTCAAAATTGAATATGCGCATGTGAGTGTGGTGGTGTGTGTGTGTGCGTGAGTGAATATGTGAAATGTGTGTGTGTATGTGTGAATGTGCGCGCGAAAAAGAATTACCGTCAAGTGATAATTTTCAATAATTTCTCCGTGTCTTCGTAGGATAGCTTAGATAAGTAGTTTGTAACAGCAATTTTACATTCTCTTTTTGTTTTAGAAAAAATGTTAAGCTGTTTATTCATCTTATTATAGATGTAAGGGGACCTGAAAAGTGGAAGACGCTGTGAAAATGCCGATTTAGTGGGAGGTTCATTGGCTCGGGGGGGTCGCCTCTTTGATGCGATGGAATCAGTTTTAGGCGTCATTGTTTTGTGAACATTCAAAGTAACCTTAAGAATATATAATTGGCGAACACTCAGCACACCAGCCAACGTAAACAGTTCTTACGTCGGATGTCGGTAGGGCAACTTGAGCATAACTTTGAGCACGGCTCGCTGGGCTCTTTCCATCTCAATCATAGATGTGGCTCCAGCTCCTCCCCATATGGATATACAGTAGCATAAGATTGATTCGCAAAGAGCCACATATACGAGACGCAAAACTTTCACGTTTGCCGCATAACGCAGTCCTCCCATGACATGAATAAGTTTACGAACTCTTTTTGCCAATGTCGCAATATGTGATTTGAAAGACAACTGCTCATCAATTGTGATTCCTAAATATTTAATGTTAGGAGATCGGGTGATTATTTCGCAGTTGCAAGACAAACTACTGCAAGCTGAGTGAATTTTGAGACTGAGACGTGGATCTGGTTCGGAAGCTTTTGTCTTGTGGAAACAGAGGTACTTTGTTTTACTCAGGTTCAATGTGAGCAAGTTCATATCCAGCCATCTTTTAATGTGCATCATGCCGCTTTCGGCCTTCCTGAGCGCTGACTCCCACGTAGTACCATGAAACAGTGCAACAGTGTCGTCTGCGTAGCATATAAGATCAGCGTTATTGCGGCATGATGTGTGGATGTCATTAACATAAAGGATGAAGAATGTCGGACCGAGCACGCTACCCTGAGGAACTCCGAAGCGTATAGGCAGTGTGGTACTGATGACGTCTCCTATTTTCGTGCACTGGCTCCTTTCGCTAAGGTAGCTACAGAACCATTTCAGTGGCAGCCCTCTAATTCCAAAACGTTTTAACTTCTTAATTAGAATCGCCACCGAAACGGTGTCGAAGGCCTTTGCAAGATCCAGAAATACACCCACGGTTTTATTTCCTTTATCTAGGTTAGATGCCACTTTAGATGTCAGAAGTTCCACTGCATCTTCTGTAGATTTTCCCCGCCTGAATCCAAACTGTTGGCTCGAGATTAAGCTGTTTTTATCCAGGAAGGAAATGAGTCTGTGATTAACAATCCTTTCAAGAATTTTAGAAAAGGTGGATAGGAGTGAAATAGGCCGATAATTCTCGGGGAAATTTTTAGGACCACTTTTGTGTACAGGAATTACGCTTGCCAACTTCCATTGGAGAGGAAATGTGCCAGTTGAAATGCTAAGATTAAAGATGTGTGTGAGTGGTTTTAAAATTTCAAATTTGATGGCTTTAATCAATGCCGGCTTAAACTCATCCAGGCCAGGTGCACTATCCAATTTTAATCTATCTATGAGTCTTCCAACTTCCACTTCGTCTGTTGGCTGCATGAAAAAAGAATCAGCAGATTGCGTTTGACTATTCACGTAGCTTGTATCCGCTGCTGCCTCTTGTTCTGTTTTGCCCGTTGATGTAAGCAACTGGCTTGCCAGCTGGGACCCTACATTTGCGAAGTACTCGTTGCTGTGGTTTACGGACTCTTGACTGCTAGGTTTGCATTTTAGTAGTTCCGAGGCCGAAGACGGTCTAAGTGGACAATCAATTATGGTTTTTATAGACTTCCAAAGTAATTTTGGGTCATTTTTATTGGCTTCTAATTCGTTACTTTCGTAGTCACGCTTCAGTTTGTGTAGTAAGTTATTACAAAAGTTTCGATATCTCAAATATATATGTCGTTTAAGAGCATTTTGTGGATCTTTATTCGCGTCCAGATGTAGTTTGTCACGATGTTTCATGCATCGAATAAGGCCGGAAGTTATCCATGGTTTAATAGCAAACTGTGACCTACTGACTCTCTTGGTGCATGTGTGTTTATTTACGGCTGTATTAAGGATCTTATCTAGTTCCTCAACTGCGTCATTGACGTTTTTCTTCCCAAGAATACTGGCCCAGTCATTGTGGTGTAGCTCTCTGGCTACGGCATTATAATCTGTCTTGGTGACGAACCTATTTCTTTTCTCACAGCTGGTATGTGTAGGTAATACTAGTCCTAATGCAACCAAAGCATGGTCAGTTATGTCCGTTTTTCCAACTACTCCTATAGTGTTTTTAAATTTAGATCTAATGAAGAGATGATCGAGGCATGCTTTATCCCTCGTGGGTTTTGTGATCGCTGGCTGCATGTTTAGCTCTGACATCATGCACATATATTCACTGGCTGCTTCGTCCAGTGGGCCTGAAATGTCAATGTTGACGTCCCCTCCTACAATGACAGGGATACCTTTTTTTACCCCTTCAATGACGTGGCTGAGAGAGCTACAGAATTTATTTATGCTCCTAAAAGAAGGGGAGCGGTATACAGCAAATATTGTAGCAATTTTATCTATATCGATTTGAAGGCATTCTGATTCTTCAAAGTCAGGCTCTCTTACTGTAGCATCCCAACATTTTTTTATATAAGCCACTACACCTCCAGCTTTGTTTTGGATAGTTTTCGTGACAAAACTATTATATCCTGGGATTTGTCCTATTAACGGGTCGCTGCCAAGCCAACGTTCTGTTAGAATAATTACATCTATGTTTAGGCGTAGACGCTGAAACGCAGTTAAAAATTGGTGGAAGTTTTTCTTTATGCTCCTTATGTTTAACGCGATCACTTGAAAGTTATAATTATTACTTAGGATTACGAGGGTCAAACTGAAAGTTCTTAGAACTGGCCACTTATAAACAATATAATAAAAAAATAATTCTATAATTTGAAAATAGAACTCTTTGCCAATATTACTGAGTATATACTTCATTCATTTGTCATTTGTTTTACGATTTGGCGGCAAATTGAAAATTGTCTGTGTCACGTCAACATGAATTTAACACGAGAAAATTTTCGTGCAATGATTTTTTATGACTTTCGATGTCATTTAAGTCAACAAGAAAGTTATGATAGACTACGATTGGCCTTTCACGATGAAGCCCCATCTCGTGCGACTGTTTACAACTGGTTTAATGAGTTTAAACGTGGTCGCACTAATCTCACTGATGATTTACGTGAGGGACGGCCTTCTACGGCGACGACTGAAGATAACATCTGTGTTGTGCGGCGTATGATAGAGACTGACAAAAGAGTGACCTATCAGCAGATTCGGACAAGCTTAGGCATCGGTATGAGTCAAGTGCACAAAATCCTACACGAACATTTAGCGGTCAGGAAGCTTTGCGCCCGGTGGATACCTCATAATTTGACTGAGGCTCAAAAACTCCATCGTGTGGATTGGTGCCGTAAAATGATTGAAAGATTTAACGGAGGTGACTCAAATGCTGTGTTCGACATACTAACAGGTGACGAAAGCTGGATTTACTGTTATGATCCTGAAACCAAAAGACAATCTGCTCAGTGGGTGTTTCCTTTCGAGGAGTTGCCAACTAAAGTGAAGAGAGATCGAAGTGCGGGGAAAAAAATGGTGGCCTCGTTCTTTGGAAGGATAGGTCATTTCGCGACAATTGTGTTAGAGGATCAAAAAACAGTTTCTGCAGAATGATACACTACCAATTGTTTGCCACTTGTCTTGGAAAAAGTTCGAGAGAAACGACCTCGCAGTAGGATCCTCCTTCACCACGACAACGCCTCATCGCACACCGCCAAGCGAACGATCGACTATTTGGCGACATCAAACGTTGAATTACTGGGTCACCCGCCGTATAGCCCCGACCTCGCGCCTTGTGATTTTTATTTATTTTCAAAAATTAAAGAAAAACTTAAAGGAAAGCGGTTTATGAATGCTGAAGAAGCGGTGGCTGAGTATCGCGATGCCATTGAAGAGACCCCTAAGGACGAGTGGGCAAAGTGCTTTTCCCAGTGGTTCCATCGCATGCAGCGGTGTATTGACGTGAATGGACAATATTTTGAAAAGATATAATAAAACTAATAACTGGCTAATGTAATCAGTTTTTGATTTTCTAAGAACTTTCAGTTTGACCCTCGTACATTGCAGTCTTCTAACGAATCGCAAGTCTGGCAATCAATGGAAAACGCTCTATCGATGTCATTTACAGTATCAAAGATTGGATTAGCCATTATTAAGATGTGTTGTAAAAAAATTGTTGTGGTTTGTAGAGGTTGCCAAACACCCGAGTCGTCGAGAAAAGTGCGTAGAAATTTGACTGAGGTACTGTAGTTTTTTTGTTAGCGGCGCGTGTGTAAATGTGTGTGTTTGGAGTGAGTAAATGTGAGAGAATGAGTCGATGTGATGAAAACAGAATACGCGTGAGTAAGTGTGAGTAACATGGGCAAGTGGTTTGAACGTTTCTTTTCATTAAAGCTAATAAAAAATTATGACAATATAATATTAACTCAATACATATGGGAAGAAGCAACACTCTATTACTAAAGAAGAAGAATCGCTTTTCATGCAAGTCCCGACTTCGAGTCGGCCCCATGCGGAGGCCCCACTCGTTCGTTGAGGTCGGCATACGACTGGATATGGATCGCAGGCTTTTTCTCTGCTTGTCGTACGTAAATTGATCCGTTTCTTGTCCAGCAGAAACGAAAGTTGTGCTGTTCAGCCCGAGCTCTTGCCACTTTGAATAGAGCACGATTCGCTTTCGTGAGCCTTTCGTTCACATATAGTTTCTGAGCAGTGCCTTGAACTATGATATCCGAGGATAGGTTTCGTCGAGATTTTGCCGAATGAAGAATCTCGTCACGTTTCGAGCGTCGTAGAAGTTTCACCACAATCGGCCTGGGCATCCACTCTTTATTCGAGATTTTCGCGGGGCGTTTAGGTCCTGCTCTCATGACGCAATCAATGTCGGCTGCAGTTAACTCGACACCAAGTCGTGTTGCTGTTATTAGGACGGCATGTTGCAGGTTCTCGCTGTCAGCTTCCGGGACTCCCGCAATTTCTAGTTCATTCCTTAGGCCATTTTGTTCCTGTATGTTGAGCAAGGTTTGTAGATCGCTGAGGGACTCTTTTAACTGAGCAATTTCGACCTCTTGAGCAGTGATCTTGTTTTCGTACGAAGCTACTGTTATGGGAATAGTCGAAAGTTGATCCTTTAGGGAGTGGACATCTTGTCTCAGCAAGGCAATTTCTTTGTTCGACTCCTTCATATCTTGCATCTCTTCTCTGAGCTGCTTAATTTCATCAATAAGCTGGGACACTTCGGACTCAGGTCCACAGAAGAGAGACGGGGTAGTCACCTGTCGGCGGTTGCCGCGCAGATGGTTGACGCGGTCTAGTGTTGTGTTAGCACGGTCTAGGGTGTTGTAAGTTGAATTTAGAGGACCAGCGGGGCTTCCTATAGGAGTGTGAGTATTATCAACTTTTGGTCGCGAACTCGTGCAGAGGGGACATACCCAACAGTCTTTCGTCTCTTGCTTTAAATTGTTAAAAGTTGCAGTCTCCATACCCAGACATAGTAGATCGTATGTTTCTTGACAAGCAGAGCACTCCAAAAATTCCAGAGATTGAATAGGTTTGCCACAACCACTGCATTTGGTTGACATGATTACAAAAACAAAAAATGTAAGTGCAAAAATATGTACTGGCACGCAGACCCGATTTCGTAGCACAGACGTTCTGAACGCCGGCTCCTTAGCCGCTGCGCCAAACGAGCGATAACTGAAGCGACGAAATTAGTTGAGTGTTACTACAAATCCGCCGATTATTTCGTTAGGAAAGGAAAATCAGGGTAGTTACTGATTACGATTTGATTTACTACGTATTCAGTTCACGAGTTTCACTGATTTTCACTTTATTCGAACAGTTATCGACACTGTAAACACTGAACAGTCACCAATTAAATGTTTAGGAAACTATTACTATAACTTGCAATTGGGTTGAACTTCTTTAAACTAATGAAATTGATTTTTAAATGCAGAGTAGATCAAAACGCGTGTTTACTAGCAGCCGCCCGAAGGGTATATCCAATATATATAGGCATATCGATGCCGTTATTCTCCTAGGTTTCTGATTTTTATTGAACACATATATGAATATTGTGAATAATTTCGGCGATAATGGGCTTCTCTGCTGAGCACCATTTTTTTCAGAAATCACCTTGTATGTTACAATCTGTAGACGATTTTTTAAAAATGGTAACTTAATAATTGGATATACTTTGTTTTAGTGATTTTCAAGCTGTTAAAAAAATGCAGCGCCTACAGAAATCAAATAGCAAATATGGATATTCTCACTAAAGCAGTTAGGTTTTTTTTTATCTAGGGCAAGCCTTTATTAACTAGCACTAAATACAAGACTTACATAATCTAAAACTACATAAACTACTACTACATAACAAGCAATTGGATCATCCACAGGCCCTTGAAGGTCTAAAAATAATCCAAATGATCAAGCCCACTGCCAGTTGGCAGCGTACCCAGCATACTGGCAGCATTGCCACCCTGAATGGCAATGCTTATGCGTTGAGCCAAATAAACACCAGCATTTAGGTCACGCGTCGCGTCCAGAAAGAAAACAATATGAGCTCTCGGCCCCCATGGACACAATGTCAGGTTAGGATAGTTGCCACTTAGGAGGGCCTGTGCTAGATTGTTTATTTGGTTGTTATGATTTTGAATAAAGAATTATTTATTGATTTTGTCACAAAATAGTTATCATCATATTGATGTTGCTCAAAACACCCCTTGCGAGACGTCAGTATAGGCCGAATCTTAGAAGTGGGCGGATGTGAATACAGCATCTAACACCACTATAGGTACCGATTATTATTGGATAACGTCATTTTAAATATAATTAAGCGAATTAAAACCCAAAAAAATCTCCTGAGGTTTTTGGGTGAACATAAATAACTGAATTTATAGAAATGTTGTTTTTATCAAATAATAAACAAGTGATAAGGTACGCGAAATTCAAGAACCCGGGTATTCGTATTTAAGTATTCATTCTGTTATGTCCCTCGGCACAACACACGTCTAGATCAGTGCAGTGCCATAAGAGATTTTGTATAATTTTAACTAACACTGACTGTTTGTCTCTTGCGAGTGTAAAGATGCTTCTTCAGTTAGCTAATCTGTCTAGTTTAAGGATGTGTTTTGTACTAATCAGGTTAGGTTATTTTTATAGTTACAGGTTTATTTATAAAAATAACTATGTTGAAAATAAATTGTGTTCACTTTGCAAGTAAAAAAGACGAACCAAAGTCGTAATAGTTCCATTTATTTATTCTTCTGTATTATAATTATGCTAGATATAGTACGATTCAAAGTTATGGCGTTTGTGCAAATGAGGAGAGTCATTGCGCTGTAACAAAATATGTCTAAGAGGGCGAGAAGTGGAGTTGTGCGCAGCTCTTAGCTAACTTCACAGACGCCATTAAGTTTGATTTAAGGCTGATTATCTCGGTAAGCGTGCGAAATATTTTTTTTTGGGTTTTTTCAACTGATTTTCACCTTAGTTTTTAGTTGATGCACTCTTGTGTGTAGACTGACCACTATTTCGGTTTATAGGTGTATGTAACTCGTTGACACTACCTATTCATGGCTACTAATTGAGTTTTTGTAAACTTACAATAGGCGCAATTATGAAGCCGCCATCGTAATTATAATAGATAATTAGACTGTTTTTTTTTTCATTTTAGGCATTCGATGGAGAGAAATCTTTCTACGTCGCTATTAAATTTACGATGGCGCCTTCATAATTGGGCCTAATGAGCAGTTTGTAAATGCTAAAAACCCAAAAAATTAATTTCGCGCGCTGACCTAGAAAGCACGTTAAGTTTGGTTACATTGTGTCGTGTGGTCAACAGCGGGAGTGGGGCCGGCGGGCGGCACGCACCCCGCTTCGGCGCCGCTGCCGGTGCCGGGCGGCGTACCCGGCGCCGTGGGCTCGGCACCGGGCGCGCCGGGCTCTGTGCTGGGCGCAGGACCAGTGAACTCCCTGGGCGTGGGCAACACGGGCGGCGCGCCGGCCCCGCAGCAGCAGCCCCCCGGCGCAGACATGAAGCGGGCTTACGAAGCTCTAGGCATCGCGTGCCCGACGTCCGTGCCGACCATGGGCGGGGTGTTCCCGCGAGCGCGGCCGCCCGCGCCGCGCCCGCCGCCGCTCACTGACGTGGTGCCGCAGCAGCCCATGCAGCAGCTGTTCGCGCAGCAGCCGCAACAGGACATGCAGCAGCAGCCGCAGCAGCAACAACAGCAACAGCAGCAGCAACAGCAACAACAACACCAGCAACAGTTGGTGAGTCTTTCTTTTGTGTCACTCTTATATGACGTATCGTCCGAGACTGCTTTTGCTGTGAGGGAAATATGATAATTTTATTTGCCACTAAAAATCCGTTAGGTACTTACGAGATGAAATTTAAGCGTTCAACCGCTAAGCTGATTAAGCTTAGTTGAGCTAAATTAATTTTATGTGACAGGTCACTTTGTCGGGAATTCCTCGGACTCAAATAATGTTAAGCCAACCAAGGAACAAATCCCTACATTTGGGAGGAGTAGGAATTTATTACAGCCCCCCACAGGAATTGTTATTGTATGTTTGTGGGGAATCTGGAATATTTGGCACATTGTTAAATGTTCAAAGCCTAGTATGACTATTAGTATGCTAGTTATGACATGATTGTGTTAGACACAAGCACTATGACAGATCCTATTGGAAATCTATAAGAGAATCCCGTGTCCAACAGTCGACGTCCACCGACGGAAAATGATGAATACATGGAAACGATCAACCATTTAGATTACATATTCAATAAAAGGCTAATATTTCTTTTTCACTGATTTCAAAAACGGAGGTTGTGTCAATTTGTCTGTTTTTTTTTGTATGTAGTTAGTTTCACAATAATGTGAAAATTACTTCTGTACAAGGTTGAAGTCGGTTATCTCATTTTTGACGAAAAATAATAGGCACAATGACTAAAAAAATATAATTAGTTTGTCAGATAGACTATCAAAAAATATTGAACACGTTTTATTGGTCAATTAAAAAAAAATGATGAAGATATAGCCGTTAAAGTACCGCGTGAAGTGCCATACAACGACCCCCACTTCCAAACTTTGACAAGGTTTATCTTTGTAATTTGTTGTTTGTTTGACAAAAGGAAAAATACGTGTCTAATATTTTTTGATAATCCATCTCATGGACTATTTATAATAATGATGGTTTTATCCAGTCATCATGTGAATTATACGTGTTTACAAATCATTCCCCCAAAATATAAGATAAGCAATAAGCATGTGTTGTAGAGCGCGTATGAACCGGGCGACAGTTGGGCCTGTTGCAGATGAACACGGGCACGCTGCAGCTGGCGGGCGGGCCCGTCACCGCCAACCCGTCCTCCGGCACCAAGGAGTGGCACCACTCCATCACGGCCGACCTGCGCAACCACCTCGTGCACAAGCTCGTGCAGGCCATCTTCCCCACGCCCGACCCCACCGCCATGCTCGACAAGCGCATGCACAACCTCGTGGCCTACGCCAGGAAGGTCGAGGGCGACATGTACGAGATGGCCGGCACGAGGTCGGAGTACTACCACCTGCTCGCCGAGAAGATATACAAGATACAGAAGGAGCTGGAGGAGAAACGGCAGAAGAGGAAGGAGCAGCAGCTGCAGGCGCAGCAGCAGGCTCAGCAGCAGGCGGCCGCCGGCATGGCGGGCGCGCTGGGCGGCGCCGCGGGCGGGCTGGGCGGCGCCGCGGCCGTGGGCGCGCCGCCCCGCGCGCCGCTGCCGCGCCCGCAGCTGCCCGGCTCCATGCGGATACCCTCGCCCGGCATCGCCGCCATGCCGAACCAAAGGATGCCTTTCCAACCCAACCTCGTCGGCCCGCCCGGACCCAGCCCTAATCAGGTAGGTGACTACATCTTTACAATCTATTATTACCTATGTAAAAAAACATCGCTATGTCCTTGGTCACGGCATCACGCGTCAACGGCTGGACTGATTTCGCTAATTATTTTTTTTGTATTTGTTATAATTGTCAGGAGAAGATTCTTATGAAAGAAAAAAATAAGAAAATTGCATGGAAAATAATAAGAATGTCGATTTAATTTTACCATACACATTTTTCCGACCATTGATGGCTATTTAACACACCGAATTAGTGAGATGAAGATAATATTAAGTTCACCGTATCAGTATGTTATAAATTGAATCAAAATAAATGGCGTTTGTGAAGTTAGCTACGAGCTGCGAAAAACCTCGCTCCTCTCGCCAATTACACCTAAATTTGCTACTGCGCAACGATTTGCTTCATGTTCACATACGCCATTACGTTTGATTTTGGATCTAAAAAAACTGTTTAATTTTGTGTTAGGAGTTAAATAAATTAAATAAATCCTATCCTTAAATTTTCATCATCCCTGTCTACAGATAACAGCCATCACTTACCAATTTGTAACATTATAAAGCTTTAAATATCCGCTAGTTTAGGTAGCCACATTTATAATGGCCTGATTTACTGCAATAAAATAATGACTGGTATTTCCAGCAAAGCACCATGGTGACTCAGTATCGGTACCTAATAATATTGTCAAATCATTTCGAAATCATTCACCAACCCATAAACTGCTTTGTCTGTCCAGACTGAATAACAAATAATTGAGATATCAAATCGAAATTTGTACATAATTATTATGGTTTTGTTCATCCGTATTCTGATGTTGAGGACTTTAGAGTCTGTAGACGTAGGCTAGGTGTATAGAAATAATATATGTGACAATGTGTTGAGATCTTGGAGTAATTAACTACGGGAGAAGAATTAGGCGCGCGTACCCCTCTGTCATGGTATAAGACAAAATCTTTGGTGGAAATGAGACACCAGATGTTTATTTGCACAATTTTAGACTTAGTGTCTAAGCAATTAAGGTGAAATTGGAATATCAACAACTGGGCTGCACTGGTCACGCTCGCTCTGCTCTATAAACCCGTCACCCGTTATCACTTCGACTTTATTCCCATATGCATTAGGTTTAAACTTGAGCGAATGTCGCACCTCCCACGCCTCACATTAAGCTGACAGAACGTCGTGAATGCGAATCTCGTTATTCTCAAATCGTAGAGTGTTTCTAGTCCGGAGATAAACCATCCCAGGTTTGAGACCTTTATTCAATGGAAAGGTGTTGATAATGAAACTCTTGTGCAGATGTCAGGGACTCCAAACGGTTCAGTAGGCGTGGGCTCGGTGGGCCAGCCGGGGATGTCCCCATTTGGCGCGCCGATGACGTCACCCGCGCCGCAGTACCCCACGCTGCCCAGCAATGGGCCTGCGCCTCTCGCCTCTCCCTCGCATAATGACAAGGTATGTACAATTAATACTATTCTATGTGGACTGTAAGCTTAATCTAGTCAATTCATCATCTTTTCTTCACTTTTCCGTCTCTGTCCATGCGGTTTTGTATTACTCCATTAAATGTAGAATTATGAAGTTTCTTTATATTTTCCTGTATTTTTGAATGTTGTGTTATTGTCATAGAAAATCAAAATTTATCAGCCTGAAAGGGTCATCTCTTATCATGGTAAAATAGATTTTGGCGATATTGCAGCATCAGGTACTATTCTGAGCGCAGTTTCATACAATTTCATGACGAGACGAGCAATGCGCACGCCTGTTAAGTGTCACGCAGATCAGCATAACTTAGAATTCCGAACCGTAATGTAGCAGTTAAAATCGTGGATGGTTACCCTACTGAGCGCGTTTCTCTGAGTTAGCACCGTCATCATCAGCCATTTGACGTGGCTGGACGTAGACGTGTAGTTGCAGCGTATTTGAATGTGTCGTGTTGTTCCACAGCGGCTGGGCCCCGTGGCGAGTCCGTTCGTGAGCCAGCAGAGCATGTGCCGCGAGCCGGCCGCGTCGCCCGGCGGCGCGCCCGCCACGCCCGCCACGCCGCTGCAGCACGCGTCGCCCGCGCCGCACGCCATGCACCAGCCGCGCCGCACGCCGCAGCCGCCGCCGCACCACGCGCCGCCCGCCGACAGGTACATTTAACTTAGATCTCATTTATGGCGGCTCGGAACACAAGGCGAGCCGTTACGCACTAGCAAATTAATGAGTCGGCGAGGGTAAGATTTTGCTCAACATATAGCGAACTTCAAAGCCGCCAAAACGATGATATCACTTCGACTGACACCGTGAACAGCCACGCCTCTCTCACGCCTGTTTCTTTTTCTATACTTGACTTTGAAATGAGATTTGTAGAATTGGAGGTTCAGAGATGTTATAATCAAAACATGTTGAACGTTTCAGCTCCGTTTATTGAATGATTAATTATAATAACTTATTTTAAAGGAAACTTATTCTAGATCAGCATAACATAATTTAGGGAGCGCGTGTAACCTAGATTCGCGGTAGGTGTTGCGACACAACAAACATGTGTTGACACCAAGCTTCAGATTCTTATTCCTTATGTTTAAAGATCACACATGTCAATGGCTTGTTCGCGTAACCCAGAATTACATTATATTAACCCGACAAAATTTTAAAAAGTAACCGGCTTTATTAAAAAAAAACTTACAAATTTCTCACTAAAAAAAATGTTTAATAATTCGAATGCTCAGAATTATCAGCGACAACACCCCATTATTTTTTACGAATAAAATAGCCAGATTACTTTTCTATTTTACAGACCGACAAGTTATTTTTTTTAATGTGTACATTATGAGTAATTAATTAAAAACTCCCTGCCGCCCGCCGCTCTGGCGCGATCCTGTCGAGCGCGACCGCGTAAAATTTGTCCAAATGAAGGGAGTATTTTTGAAACAATAGTTTATCAATTCGTCACCTTAAATGAGTTGCATGTAGCATTTTGTAAAATATCAATAAACTTTCATTTTGGAACAGCATTTTGTTTTTGGTCATTTCAATGTTGCTCGATTACAATGATCATTTTGTCCCTAGTTCACCGGCGCCGGAGGACGTTCGCATCAAACAAGAGTCCGAAGACGTCCGCATCAAAGAAGAACCGGACGAAGACTCCGGTGGTAAAGGGATGCGGGACGAGACCCCCGCGCCCGACAAGGCGGACGGGCCTTCCACCGCCGACTTCACCATCAATCAAGAGATAAAACAAGAAATCAAAACGGAAATCAAGGAAGAACCCGCAGAAACGAGTACAACAGATGCGGAAAAGAACACGAAACGCGCGTTAGTTTTCAAGCCGGAGGAACTACGCGTCGCGCTCATGCCGACGTTAGAGAAATTAGTGCGGCAAGATCCCGAGTCGTTGCCGTTTCGGCAGCCCGTCGACGCGCAGGCGCTGGGCATTCCGGACTACTTCGACATCGTCACCAAGCCCATCGACCTCTCCACTATCAAGATGAAGCTGGATCGGGGCGAGTACAAGGACCCGTGGGAGTATGTCGACGATGTCTGGTTGATGTTCGAGAATGCGTGGCTTTATAATAGAAAGAATTCGAGAGTCTATAGATATTGTACTAAGGTAAGCAAACATTTTTATATTAACCTTGTAGTTCGTGATTTCTTAAAGTGTTTTTTAGTGTATTAAATTGACTATGCATCTGGTGGTCGTTTTTAGCCTTTAAATTATTGCACGCCTTTGACCATCCGAAACTAAAGCATTCTTTTTTCATCCTGATTTTTTTTCAAGATTCAGAATTCCAATGACACCCTCTTTTTGACCTAAACTCTTTTCTGCTTTTCGATGGTTAAAAAGTTTTGAGACGTAAATGACATTTCGGTCCAAAATTAATTGTGATTGCTAACCTACTAAAAAATTTCCGTCGTTTCAAATATGTACTCCATGTCTGTTCCATAAGACCTTTTTGTCACTTATGCCCAAGCAAAAAACCGCTTTTATCTTGGTGTTACTCTACAACCTCAAACTTTAAACTACTTTGCTGACGAATATGGTTTGTGGCGCTTATAGCCTATTACCTTTTAACCGTCGATTAAGGACACATACATCTATACTCTATAAAATTTAACTTGATCTCTGCGACAGCTGTCAGAAAAATTACGCCTATGAAGTCCTGAATTTCTTAATAGTACAGACACCTGTCAATGTCATACTTTATGGGCATGCCGATTAGTGATGGGCGACGAATGATCATGACCTTTAGTTGAAAGTTTGAAGTTTTAGATAGAGTTTTATTTAAAATATCGATAGTTTATACTAACGATATATTAAATAAAACTTAATTTATCATTAATTTTATTGTATATTTCAATATCATAACATTTTTTACATGTGCAATTAAATTAAACCCAATTATATGTTACATTAGTATCGATAATAGTGAAAAACGTCGATAAATACTATCGTAACATTATTATATTTTATTATAATTTATTTAATTAATATCATAACATTATTTACACGTATAGATACTTGATCTTAAATAATAGTAAGTAAATAAAATCCAATTTCTCACCTTCAACTACTCATTCGATTTCATCACAACATTGTTTGAAAATCGATTTTTTCCACCACTATCTCAACTCTAAAAATGACAATCTTCTATGTCAACGTCACTGTCGCAGAGATCAAGTTAAATTTTATAGAGTATAGTTGTATTTGAATGATTGTTTTGTCGTTTTAGCTGTCGGAAGTGTTCGAGCAAGAGATAGACCCGGTGATGCAGAGCCTGGGCTACTGCTGCGGGCGGAAGTACACGTTCAACCCGCAGGTGCTGTGCTGCTACGGCAAGCAGCTCTGCACCATCCCGCGGGACGCCAAATACTTCAGTTACCAGAACAGGTGAGTACCGAGCGTACTGACTCATGTCTCTCACTGTAAGTGCTCGTTCCCACTTGTCGGGTGTTGGATACGTATATTATACGGATGTCGGCGCCTATATTCACACTTTAGGTTAATAATCTGTTGTCGGCCACGATCGAAGATGGTTTCAATTTTTAGCACTCTACGCGATGCAACTGTGCACGATGGTCCCCGACGAAGTTCTTGTTGTGATGTATTATTATTTAAGAAGAAACCAAAGAAAGAGAGCCAAGGATAAAAAGTATCGGGTGCACCCAATCCTTAGGGAAAGATTTCGCTTGGGAACATTTCAGAATTTAACAACAGAATTGAGAAATGACGAAATTAAGTTTAACAAGGGGTAGCGCCGTAGCGGGGAGCGGGTAGTCTGCTACAACATTCGACAAATATGAACAGCGCCATTCTCATAGGCGAGCGGGATCCGACACGATTTTTTTATCCCGGCGTGGCAAAATACCCGATATTTTTTGGCGCCGCCGACACAAAATCGGGTCCCGGCAAGTAAGAAGTAAATAAAATATGTAAGTGAATAAGTGAGTACCTTAATATAAAATGTTCTGCCAAAGGAACTTCCGATACGTATCCGACACCCGACGAGTTGGAGCGAGCCTCAGAATAATGACATGTAATAGAAACCTAGCAAAAATAAAAACTACGCTACTAGCTAAATTGTACTCAAATCAAAACTGTCTTATTCATATCTGGTTATACAGCATACGCGAGAGTGAGTGGAACAAAAAAACGCATTGTCTATCGGCATACGTCAAAATTACAAGTTGGAATGTCAAAATGGTTAAAATTTGGTTCACTTTGCCTTTTGGGATATGATCAGAAATTTAAACCCTATAATTCCAGAAGGTTCAAATTTCTGATCATTTTAATTTTTACATTTCTGAATTTGGACAGCCGAGATAGCTCATTGCTAGTTTGTGAAACCCTTCGAAATTACGATAGTACCTTTTAAATTTCATTCATAAAATGTAACGAAGTGATGCATATCTCTTGCTATATTAGTACGGTTTCTATAACTTTAGTCCTTATTCTGAGGAACGAGCTCTAAGCTAATGAATGATGTCACTCACTGAATATTGACGAGGTGGGGATTAAAGCTGACAGCCAATTTGAACAGGGAGTGGCCAGCTACCTACCGCCTGCCCCTAGAAAAATTGTGTATTGACTTTCAAATTTTCTGATTGATTGATGAACTTTCATGACCCAATGGCTCAATTTGAACTGACATTGCTATGCTATGTACAGTCCGTTCACAGTTATTTTACCTCTGACATTTTTCGCTATCTCTATCTATTCGTCACACACCATCACAGGTTAGACAGAGACAGCGACAAATGTCAGAGGTAATATAACTGTGAACGGACAGTAAGCTTTGATCCTTAACTCAACTGTTCTTTGATGTTCAACCTATCTTTTTTTTTATATTATGCAAAAATGTTAAATTGCCATTATTTTATCCACATTTAAACTAAAATTTAGGCAGTTGAATTCAATAAATAGCTGCTACTCTGCAAATAATCATATTTTTATTGTAATTCCTGTGTAAATGTCTTAAACATTTTGTTATTAACTTGTTTGTATTATCTCTAAAAAATCTAGGGGCCATTACAAAGTGATAACACTATTCTATTTTATATGGACCATAAGATTTTAACAATTTATTTTACAATGTTGCTGGACCTCACTATGGCATGATAATACTCTCAATTCAGTCAATTAATTTTGATGTTTTGTTAGATATGAGTACTGTTATAGGCCAAATCACACAAGTCGGCGGATGTGAAGTTAGCTACAAGTTGCGCAATATCCAATCAACGCGCAGCTCTATGTGAGTTTCAGTCAGGTTTGGATATTGCGCAGTTTGTAGCTAACTTCACATCCGCCAACTTGTATGATTCGGCCTATATTCCTGTATGTTTTATATGTTTAGAAACCACATGAATTTATAGTTTGTCAATGTATTATAAGCTACATACCTAAATTATACTAATTGAAAGTTACGAATTTTGCAATGAGATATTTACTTTTATATTTTAGACAAATAAATTCGTGTGTTTTTTACTGTGATCAATAACTGGATCATTCACCAAAATAATGTAGAAATATCCATATAATTAGAACTGCTTGCAGCCCACATTTTTTCACACTAACTGCTTTATGTGTACCCACTTTATGGTGTCAAGGTTTCCATAAAACGAACTGTGCTAGAAACACATTAAACACGCCGTAACGTCGGAGCTATACACAAACGGGGCGTAGCATAATACAACAACCTACTAAATAATAACGTGTGTTGTTCCTCGTAAAATGAATGAATTCATTAGGTATTTTATTTCTGGCAGCATACTTTCTCTTACATAGCGTCCTTGCAATCATTCAAAAAGTATGTAATCTAAATTTTTGTATAGCTGGTGTTTAAGCTACCAATGGTATTCTGTTAAATTTGCTTACCAACATATTGTGGGATTAGTTTACATAGTTTATAAATTAGTTGTCCAAAAGTGTTAACAAAATGAGACTTTTTAAATTGAGAATTTTAGTTGTTTGTTGGGGACAATTTTTTGTTACATCAGATGGGATGTAAAAAAAAAACAACATTTGAATCTGGCTTGTTAATTCTTCTTTTATCTAACTATTCATATTTTCTTTATAATATAATGTATCCTCTGCAAAAACATATTTTCCACTTTTCTGGATCGATAAATTCACCAAATTGTACAGACATTAAAAAATAAGATGAATTATTCTATATAGGTCGAATCAAACTTGTTGGCGGCTGTGAAGTTAGCTACAAGCTGCGCGATACCCAATCCTCGCGCAGCTGTTAGTGAGTTTCAGATAGGATTGGGTTTTGCACAGCTTGTAGCTCTAATTATTTTTCGCAAAAAATGGCATGACCTACTTCGACCGTACCTACAGAATGGCATGACCTACTTCGACCGTACCTACAGAATGGCATGACCTACTTCGACCGTACCTACAGAATGGCATGACCTACTTCGACCGTACCTACAGAATGGCATGACCTACTTCGACCGTACCTACAGAATTCGCGAATATTCCGCACGGATCGATGTAGCATCTTTTTGTTTGTTTATTGTTGATTTATCAAAATTGGTTCAGCCGATTTCGATAAAATTTAAATGGGGCCAATTTCGAAGTATACTCTTTCCAATAAAAAAGGAATTATCAAAATCGGACTACTATGTAAAAAGTTATGCGTGGTTATACATAAAAAATATATATATATATATATATATACGCGTCGAATTGAGTACCTCCCCCGTTTCATTGGTCAAAAATCACAGCCGTCAATAAAGCTCGGGTCACACAGAGGCGAGAGCCGCGAGAAAGCGATCCGATAGCGGTCCAGTGCAAAGCGCGTGCGCCCGCTTGTGATGTGTCAGGTTGCATACAAATTCGAATATTACAAAAAAATCCCGTCGCTCTCCAGCACATCCCGCTTCTGTGTGACGAGAGCTTGAGTTCGTTTCGGCCTGTAGTAATGAAAATCCTGTCATTCTGTTGTACATGTAACCCCATATCACAGATTACTCCCTATTTTTGTATACATACTAGTGTTGTTGCGATAGTGATAGTCTTTAGATAGTATCGTAATACTATCGTGGCCTTAAAAATCAGTTATACTATCAACAGTGCTATCGAAACTTTTGAAATTGACATTCGACAATACTATCGATACTATCGCTTTATTTTTACTAATACTAAAAAATAAAATAATACTATCGACAGCATAAGTTTTGATAGTATCGATACTATCGACATGCGACCATAGTATTGATAGTATCGACATTGTGGGTACTATCGATACTGTTGATGGTATTGATAGTATCATTGTTCGATACTATCGCTTACTTTGATATTTTCGATACAACTATCGATAGTGTAACTGAATTTTGACATTTACAATCAACTATCGATCTATCGCAACAACGCTAAGCTAATACATACGCCGTAGTTCAACCTTGGGAATAGCTCAATCCAATCCACATATTCCGTTAATACTTGCAACCTGCGCTCTCCCTATACTTTGGTGATTTTGTGTCAAAACTTGAGATATAGGGTTGCTACACACATAATCGGTTCGGCACAATCGGCACTGCCGAACGGTAAAATCGAATATGTGTAGACGCGTCATTCCGTTGAGCAAATGCCGAACGGCTTTCGCTACGCCGGGCGTCCGCGAGCCGAATAAGTGTATTAGCTGATTCGGGCCGGCTTTGCTGACTTTCTTTTTGTTCGACAAATCCTGCCGAACGGAATATGTGTGTAGCAACCCTTAAATATATATAGAGAGTAATATGTGCCACATGAACGGTCGTGATCGTCATGCCCACTGTCTGATTAACCCCTTTATGTTCTCATCGCTTACTAATTTTTTTTGGCCCTCTCCACGCACGTCCTTGCCCGCACACTGTTCCTGCTCACGCTCGCTTCACTTCACTTCGGACTACGTTATGATTAAAGTCTAAAAGCGTATGGGGTTGTGTCCGATAGATACACATTCTGCCAGAAATGCTTCAACGACATCCAGGGCGACACCGTCACGCTGGGCGACGATCCTCTGCAGCCGCAAACGTGAGTACACACCTTTATTTACTATGCTATCAATCCTAGTGGTATCTCTACAAGGTTATCCCGAACTTGAGTACTAAGCTGAAAGGAAGTAATCATCTTCATTGCAACATAATCTGAAAACTCAACCTTTTTCCTGGGGTCAGAAGATTGCTTTTTCAGATCACGTTGCAATGAACGTACTGTGTTTATTCTAAGGAGGACAAGATAATTATGAACAACTTTTACTATACATACCTAAATTTGAAAAAAAAACAGCTGTTTCATACATTTTTCATTCCGACTGGCAATTTTGTATGGAATTGTTGGTATTTTCTCTTCAATTTTGGGTTGGCCCCATAGTGAAAGTTGGCCACAATGATGGCCCTAATCGCTCCCTTTTGGCTTAGTACAAGGCAAGCAGATAACCCTGTATAGTTATGTGTTTCTTCGTCGTGATTGAGTTAGTTTCTTTTGATACAAAGTACGATAGCGCTAACTATAAGTTAGATTGTACTTATGCAAGACTTGTAATGGAACTAAACAATATAGACAAGACACTGACCAGAGTCACCCTTCGTGGGTTGGCCTAGTCCATCAGTGGACTATTAATAAAACGGCTGGTACTGACCAGAATATGGTCTCTTAATTGAATATTGTTGCCAAACACATACTAAATAAAATACCGGTTTTTACTCACTTATGATATCGCGGCCGGGCCGCTGGAAACCTGACCGGTTTCGGGGCAACCAGTACTCCTTCATTAGGCAATACGCGCGCTCCCGTCGACTGGCGCACGCATACTCAAAATAAAGTACGCGTGCGCCAGTCGACGGCCCGGCCGAGATATCATACGTGAGTAAAAATCGGTGTTTTATTTAGTATAATGATTTCTCACGCGAGTTTTAATGAAGCCAAACACATACTTTAAAGTTTTCAAAGTAATTTCAAACGTTTCATCGTTGTCATATACAATTGAAAATAACTTCCAAATCTTATAAATAAAACATCGAACAATCCAGCAATTCAAGTCTGTTACACTTAATTGCCATGTTTCAGTGTTACGAGTCGCTTACCCATTTCAAAATTTTCAGTGCAATCAAGAAGGATCAATTCAAGGAGATGAAAAATGACCATTTAGAACAAGAACCATTCGTGGTGTGTATGGATTGTGGGAGAAAGCAGCATCAGATATGTGTGCTGCACCACGATTCGATTTGGCCCCAAGGGTTTTGCTGTGATAATTGTTTGAAGAAGAAGGGGGCGAAACGGAAAGAAAACAAATTCAGCGCCAAAAAGCTGCCCACCACCAAACTCGGCATTTATATAGAGACGAGAGTCAATAATTTCTTAAAAAAGAAAGAAGCGGGCGCCGGCGAAGTGCATATCAGGGTAGTTGCGTCTTCGGACAAGGTAATAAGACACATTTTTCTACAATAGGCATGACGACTCGATAAAATTAATAAATAGTCCGCGCGTTAGATTACAAAAAAAATATTAGACACACACCTATTTTTTGTTTTGTTAATGATTTAAAAAATAGCAAAGTTAAGCGTGTCAAAGTTCGGGAGTGGGGGCACGTAACGTCACTATATGGTAAAAAAAAATCTAAGTGTGACACGTAGAACTTAAACGGGCACATCATAATTATAATTTTTTTGTTAATTTGATAAAAAAAGTCAACAAATTGATCAAAATAAAGTAAATTTAAATGCCATTTTCAGATGGTTGAAGTGAAACCCGGCATGAGATCTCGGTTCGTAGAGACCGGCGAGCTCTGTCCAGAGTTCCCTTACCGGGCGAAAGCGTTGTTTGCATTTGAAGAGATCGACGGGACCGATATCTGTTTCTTCGGAATGCACGTACAGGTATGCAAACTTCTCTTTTACATAATGTTACATCCATTTTGAAATTAACACTTAAGTTGTCCTGATTCTCGATTAGTGAGGTTTCCACAAACACGGGCCTAGAGCCTAGTGTGGGACCACTGGCTAGTCTTAATGTGGATCTACTGTAGTTTTTTTTATTTAATCTATATTGTATTGTCTTATAAGAATTAGAAAAATCTATTGTATTCCACTGTATGTTGTCAAATATAATAAAACGTTACTAACACACATTACTTGCCTGAATATTCATTTTCTTTACGCCTGATCATTTTATTGCACTCATTAATAAGAAATATGCAAGACTAATGGTAGTTTACATCGCCAAATAATCATAAAAAGTATCCCGTCCGTAACAACTTATTTCTTGCGATTTTTTTTTAAATAGCAATCAAATACGACCGATTTAAACGCGGCAATGGCGAAAAATAACGTCACTATGCACCATACCTTGTAGCCAATCTCTAATCTATGGCACCATTAGCAATAGTTATTGGCTGTCACATCTTGAATGGTGCATATTAATGACAATACACGCGACGTAATTGGTTAAAAAAAATGACAATAATGTTATGCATATTCTTTACTCCCGAATACAGTAATGTCCATTCATTGTCTGTCGATAACCAGCACAGTTCATTTTAAAATGTTCGCACTTTTCTAATCCAATGCCAAAAGTAAACACATTTGTATGTTTCAGGAATACGGCAGCGAAAGCCCGTCGCCCAACACGAGGCGTGTTTACATAGCGTACTTAGACTCTGTACATTTCTTCCAACCGCGGCAGTACCGCACGGCCGCGTATCACGAGATTATATTAGGATATTTAGACTACGCCAAGCAGCTGGGCTACACCATGGCCCACATCTGGGCGTGTCCGCCGTCCGAAGGCGACGATTACATCTTCCACTGCCATCCGCCCGAACAGAAGATACCCAAGCCCAAACGACTGCAAGAATGGTACAAGAAAATGTTAGACAAAGGCATCATAGAGAGGATCATTCTAGACTATAAGGACATCTTGAAGCAAGCGATGGAGGATAACATCTCTTCAGCGGCCGAGCTGCCTTACTTCGAGGGCGATTTTTGGCCGAACGTTCTCGAAGAATCAATCAAAGAATTGGACCAGGAAGAGGAGGAGAAAAGAAAGCAAGCCGAAGCCGCCGAGGCAGTGGTCAGTATCTAGTCACTTGGTGGATCTGGGTTTGGTACTGATACGCTTTATAAATCTATATTGCACCCGCAAATGTTTCCAAATTGCACTTACTAAAAAGGGTACATTAGTTTTTATAGAAAGTGTGAAATAAGTTATTAGCACAAAATAGTATGGACACCAATAACCAACAATATTATTCTTATCTTAATCGTCCGGGCATGTTATAGTGCGGTATTTCCGTTAATAAAGAACGTAATTGTGGTGTTCTTATTAAGCATTGCATAGATGCTTATTTAGGATCAGCAGTAAAAAGTGCTATCTTTGTAAAATTCTACTCTTAAAGCATCACGGTTCAGTATTTATTTATTCATACAGCACTATTTGTCTGGTATGGGAAACGCTTATTTATGGTATATACCAATAGAGCTGCATGTTGTATATAGCTCGTATGAGACACACTTTTAACATGTTTTTAGATATTCCAGTCATCGGAGGAGAGCGAACAAGGTCCTGACGGCAAAAAGAAAGGCCAGAAAAAGGCGAAGAAATCGAACAAGTCCAAAGCTGCGCAGAGGAAAAACAGCAAGAAACAAAGTGACCAGCAGCAAGGAAGCGATCTCAGTGCGAAAATATTCGCCACCATGGAAAAGCATAAAGAAGTTTTCTTCGTCATCAGGCTACATTCCGCGCAGTCCGCCGCCAGCTTAGCGGTGAGGCCATCTTATATAAATACTTCACAAATCATTGTGTAGACCATCCAGTGGAGTGCACATGCAGTCCAAAATTCGACACTCATCACTAGTGAGATGTTAATCCTGTTTTGTTTCAAAGCCTGGCTAGTTTGATTTACATTTTGAAATACATAGATGGGAGAGAATACCTGGTAAAAAGCTACTGTCCCAGGTGGGATTTGAAAAATTAATCTCATACAACATAATTTAATTTAATCCCAGTCTTTAAAATTATATCCTACAAAAAATATTTTCATGTAAAATGTTGGCAAGAAGTGCAAACTGAAGCTGGCTTCAAAAAGTGTAAAATTTTATGTAGAGTCAAGCTAACTAACTCTACATGTCATAACTGTCCAAACTCTTATTCTTACTTCAGATTAGGAAAAAAAATGTAAACGTCGAAGTATTTTGTTTTGTCCTAATTGAAATGTGTCCCCACCAGCCCATCCAAGACCCGGACCCGCTGATCAACTGCGACCTGATGGACGGGCGCGACGCGTTCCTGACGATGGCGCGCGACCGGCACTACGAGTTCAGCAGCACGCGGCGCTCGTGCTTCTCCACGCTGTGCATGCTGTACGAGCTGCACAACCAGGGCACCGACAAGTTCGTGTACACGTGCAACAGCTGCAAGGCGCACGTGGAGACGCGCTACCACTGCACCGTGTGCGACGACTTCGACCTGTGCGTGCCGTGCCACGAGAAGGAGGGCCACCCGCACAAGATGGAGCGGCTCGGGCTCGACATCGACGTGGGCGCCTCGCCCGCCGACCTCAAGCAGGCCAACCCGCAGGAGGCGCGCAAGCTGTCCATCCAGCGCTGCATCCAGTCGCTGGTGCACGCGTGCCAGTGCCGCGACGCCAACTGCCGCCTGCCCTCGTGCCAGAAGATGAAGCGCGTCGTCACGCACACCAAGATCTGCAAGCGCAAGACCAAGGGCGACTGCCCCATCTGCAAGCAGCTCATCGCGCTGTGCTGCTACCACGCCAAGCACTGCCAGGAGACCAAGTGCTCCGTGCCCTTCTGCTCCAGCATCAAGCAGAAGCTGAAGCAGCAGCAGGTGCAGCAGCGCGTGCAGCAGGCCAAGCTGCTGCGCCGGCGCATGGCGGCCATGAACACGCGCGCCGCGCCCGCGCCCTCGCCGCCGCCGCCCGCGCTCGCCTCGCCGCCGCCCTCCAAGCCGCAGCCGCACGCGCTCCCGCACAACGTGCAGAAGGCGCTCCAGCAGGTGCGTGTTCTCTCCTTCTATACTGATGTCATATCGATGGTAAACAAGAAGTTAGAAAGTAGCAAGTCGCCGATTGTATCAGACGTCATAGCTATATTAGTTGTTTGCGTGTTGTGCAGGTACAAGAAGAAGCGGCGCGGCAACAGGCGCCGTCGTACGGCAAGCAGGGCGCGGCGATGGGCCCGCCGGGCGGCGGCGCGGGCGCGGCGCCGCGCGCCGACTGGGCGGCTCGGTACCGCGCGCCGCCGCCGCTGCACCACCCGCACCACGCGCGCCTGCCGCTGCACCACCAGCAGCCGCAGCTGCCCATACAGCACCCGCAGCTCCAGGTAACTACCGCACCGACTGGCTCACTGGTTACTGACCCTGACTACAGGATTAAAGAGACCTGGGTTCGACTCCCGCCCAGGGCAAGTATTTATGTATGAACATAGGTGTTTATTCTGTGTCTGGGTGACATTTAAGTATGACCTATATAAGTATGTATTTAAAAATATGTATTTGTAGTATATCAGTCTGGCAGCCATGGATATTAATAATTACTTTTATTGCCCAGAACTTTTTCAGTCTAAGGAAAATTCTTTATAAATACCTCTGGCTTCTGAGGCAAGTATAAGTGGGCTATGGAGAGTCCTGCCTACCGGTCGGTATATCCATGAATCCCTGGAATGTTCCACGATTGCGCTTGTTTGGTGTCGAGGCTGATCGAGGTCGAGAGTGTTGGTGGCACGTTTTCGCACTCAGCCCGACATTCCCAGTTCCATTCGGACTAAGCATCATGACTAAAAATATAATTAGTCCGTCAGAAATATTAGACACGCATTTTTTCTTTTGTCAATTATACAGAGATTGACGAAGATATAGCCCGTCAAAGTTCCCCGTGACTGTTCTACTCCCCTCCCTACTCGAAACTTACACTGCTCTTCGCGCTCATATCATCCTCCACCACAGGATTGAACTGGCAAATGGCTGGTCCCAGTTGCCGTACAGTACTTACCGCAATCGCCACGTATTTAGCGGCGTGGTGCGCAGTTCCGTCCATAACGATCCAAACATGTTGAGTAGTGAAGTTAATTCACATGTAGGGTCCTTTTGTCCAATTGTCCAAACTTCGTTCATGACCTGCAGGTACAGTCAGTTCACAGTTATTTTACCTCTAACATTTTGTCGCTGTCTCTGTCTAGTCATTACATACCATCACATGTTAGACAGAAACACAGCAACAAATGTCAGAGGTAAAATAACTGAACGGACCGTAGAATAGCTCGCGTTCATAATAAAATACTATATTTACTTACGATCTCCCGGTGCTCGTTTACCCGTGGGCGTGAATCATAATTTAAACAAAGCCTGATTCATGAAAATCTTTGTTAGTCTAATAGTTTCTACTGTCTACCCGAGGCACATAGGAGTATTTGACCTCAAAATCCGGTCATAATGTTTTTTGCATGTTGTCTTATTACATTTGATTAAATCAAAACTAAGTACAATATTGTAGTCAACATGTAAATAGTGGGGGCTTATTTCCCCAAAAACACAACAAAAATGTTTTAAATCATATTTATTGCGAAAATTACAACGAATCTGAATCAAATGAAATGAAAGAAATCGAAGAAATTAATTATGACAATCTTGCAGATCCATTGGCACAAAATAAAATGTACCATTTCTGGCAAGAATTTTTAACTGCCGTTGATTTTTTTTTGTTTTCGAGTGAACTAAGCAAAATCCTATTTAGGACATCTTTATTGCTCAATTTCCATAAAAAATTGAAAAATTAGCCCTGTACAATCTTAAAGTGTTTCTGGCTTCAGCATCAGCCGCCTCCTTAAATAGTTGGCCGATTGGCAGAAGAGCATTTTTATAATGTAAAAACCGTGAACTTATATTTTATGAAGTAAGGGAGTCATTGGATGCTCCCCAAATAACTGGAGGAAAAACTCCGCAGTTTCATCTCTTTTCACAGGCACCTTTTCAACAGAGAGGCGCTTTCTTATTTATTTCGCCTTTGTAGGAATTGCAGTAGCTTTTTTTTATTATTTTTGATGCATAAATATTGACTGTTGCCTGACTTACACTGGCTGTGTATATTATAGTAGGTGGACACCTGATCTCTAATTCCTTGAGTTCACGTCTCTAGCTACGATCAGTTAATTCTTGAAAGGGCTTGTTTGGTCGACCTTGTTTTACTCTAAGTAAAGTCGATCAACTGTGGATTTTTATCACACTGTCTAAACACCTTTCAATCTTCATTAAAAATCGTACTTGTATTTTTCGCTGAACTAAACCTCAATTTTTGATATCCCATTTAAAATGTTTCAAAAGTCGGATGCTATTTACCGAGCATTTCAAAATTTCTCGCACTTCATGTGCCAGGTCCTGTAATTTATCACCCACGTTTTCGTTTACTACTGAGTTTAAAGATCATCTATACTGATTTTCTTTGTATTTGAATGTCGGCTAGGGCCAAACCTAAAATGAAAAACATGCATAAATAAAATAACACGGCCAACAAAATATAAAATGCATAATTTAAAAAAATGTGAATACATGGGTGACATATTTTTATGTAGGCATAATCAGAACAGTGTAAATTTTGTTACAAAATAAACAAATTTGCTCGACCACGGTCGGAACTATAGCAAAAAGTCCTTTTTTCTAAAGAGTTATATTTTTCCACGAGTTGCTATCGGCTCAAATCATTAAGAAAATCAAACATATTTAAGTATTAAAATTAAGTACGTACCTTTAGCATCGGTATTCATCGATTTTTTTAACAAAATCCACACCAATCATCTCATAAGCTAACTTAACAGATTACGGAATTCGAATGTCTTGAATACAAATTAAATGCACATTCGACTAGGATACTTAGTACTCCAAATAGGCCAGCCAAAAGATGTGGAACCGGTATATGATAGCCCAGTTATCTGAGAGTGCAAACAATGCAAATTCACCGTCTTTTCCCAAAATTTTGTTTTTTAGTATTAACCGGGTTTTGAGGTAAAATACTCCTGTGTGCGCGGTCTATTTTGCCATTGGTGATAAATATGAATAAAAACATAAAATGTAAAAGTAATGGATGGCTCTAACCGAAATTCTGAAGGAGTGTACAGCATCAGCAATGCGGTCTGATACCGTGATGTGGTCTGCCACAGACAGTTCGTCAGCCCCTCGCTCAGTGCAGCGAGGCTTGCCGCCGGTCGCGAAGCCTCTAGTAAGCGACGGAATCGGCTGATGGCAGCAATGCCACCTGTACAGGCGCGAGGCCTGCTAATAGCGGCAATGTCCGCCAAGCAGGCGGCAAACAGGCCAACAGATAGCGTGACCTCGAGACACTCCCGTGAGCTATCAACCACTGCTCCAATACCTTCTCTTCACAGATAACTCGCGCATAGTTATGCCTTTTGGCGTACGCAATATCGACTATAATCCTACCGCTTAACGTAGTTCTCGCCTGCGCGGTGCAGGGGCGCCGGGGGAGATGACAAAGGGAACTGCGACAGGTGCGGGAGGCGGGTCCCCGGCGCCCACACCTGTCTCAATCCCCCTTAGTCGTCTACCCCGGCGCCCCTGTACTACGCAGGCGAGGACTAAGTTAAGCGGTAGGATGATAGATCGATGTGATTTAACTTTACAACAACTATACTACTGCATTGTCCGATATTTTTCTGCGTCAAATGTGGGCAGAGAGTGAGATGGAACAACTTGAAACGTAGATTCTATCCATTTCTGATCTTGAAACTTAGGACTCATTTTATTTAAAAACAAAAGTCGAGTGTTGTTGGAATTTTTCTTTTCTCTTCTTCTAATAAAGGGGATAGAAGGGAAAAGATGTTTGGCCACCTTGTACGACATGAAAATCATAATAGAAGTAAAAGTAGAAGAAAAGAGAGGAGGAAGGGGAAGACCACGGAGGGCATTATTATATCACATCAAAGAAAAGGTAGATGACATGTCGTAGAGGGAGGTGAAGACAATGACGGAAGACCGCGAGACATGAAAATTCCTCCATCGACAAGAGCCGTGCTTTTAAATCCTGAATGAATGAAAAGTCGATTAACAACAAATTTATTTTTAACAAAATCGACACAAAATTTTACAAATGGATGGCGATTTGACAATTAAACAATTAGAAAAATAATCGGACTATGTTGCCTCGATGACGGATCGGAGCGAAGAGAGCTGGCGACGCACCTGTGTTGCCATTTATGCGCTTGCGCCTACCAGCATTTGTTTTACTTCCAACAATAAATTAAAAAGCTAAAGTCAAAATGATGAACAAACGTTTCGTTCCAGCAACAACGAGCGCCGGCGCCGCAGCCTCAACAAACCCAACCGCAAGTGCATCAGAAAGCGCTGCAGCAGCTGATGGCTACGTTGCGCTCGCCCACCAGCCACAACCAGCAGCAGGAGATCCTGCAGATCCTCAAGTCCAACCCGCCGCTCATGGCCGCCTTCATCAAACAACGACAGGTACCTGTCTATGTACCGGCCTTTATACAAGCTTTTATTTCACTTGCAATGCAATGGATGTATGTACATATGTATGTACCTATGTAAGTTCGGGTGGAATATTGTAAGTCAAATTTGACCAACTTCCCGGTTTCCGATTGAGCAGAAATTTTGCACGCATATTTATATCGCGTGTCAATGCAATAATATAGTGCCATGGAGCTGATCTGATGATGGAGTCGAAAGGTGGCCATAGGATCTCCTGTACTAAACAAGATAGACCCGTCTTGTTTGGGCTCGCTTTACTTGTCTTGGCTAGCACTCTGCTCCTACATAATATCCAGGATCTCAAAAGCTTGTTTTTAAAATAATATATAAATAGTAATATAATTTATTAATAGTCCCTTGCTGAACAAATACCTATCCACGAAGGGTGATTATGGGTCCAGTGCAGGTTGGTGGATTCCCATACGTCATTGAATTTCTTCACGTATGCCAAGTTGCTTCACCATATCTTCCGTTACCCAAAAGCCAGTGGTGTGAAATTTCGTACATAAGTTCCAAAGAACTCATTGATATGTGGTCGTAATTCGAACCCACGACCTTACGATTGTAAACAAACTGCTTCAACAACGACGAAGCAGCTAACATTCATAGATGTCCATAGCTGGACATGAACAGACCTTCCCTATCGGTTTCCAGTAAGACCGGTTGGAAGCAGCTTGCATCAAACGCATTCCTATGGTTTTATTTATAGGTATCGGCGGAGCGGCGGATGTCATAGTTGCGCTTGCCGTGGTCTTCGTTCGAGAACGTTATGGAGTTTACGCAGGCCGTCGTCAAATATTTGATTCGTCAAATTCTAATCGTGTCATAACCTTAATTTGTCACATTCGGAATTCGTCAAATCCTTTATTAATCATATCCTGTACAAGTCAAAAGCTTAATCTACCATTTCCGCGATTCGTCAAGTCAGTTATTGGTCAAAACTTAAATTCGCCAATTACGTGGTTTACCTAGTCCTTGTAAAATCGAATACTAAAGTGCTTAATCTTTAATAGCCCGTTTGAGATATACAATATCTTTATTTGCCAAAGCTTAGCCTAATTACATAGGTACTTAAAGCAAACCAATACAGACAATCTACTTATAAACATTCAATATTAAAACTACAGACCATACCTACCCTGATAATAAGCAACATACCTTATAATAATAACTTGATGCTTATTCTGTACCGCGTTACAAAGTGCGTACTCACATCGAATGTCTTCTAATTATTATATTTGAAAGTATCTAGTAAATATAAAGTAAAGGTTGCTTACCCGTATTTTCTCATCCATGTAAGTGGTTAGGCAGGCATTATAACTGTAGTTATAAACTATGCAATTACAAATTAAGTTTTCGATATGATGTGATAAATATGAAGTTATTTTATAGACAATAAACATAGAAATATCTCTAAATATAGTGTACGTAACTACGTACTATGTTCACTAGATATGTTTTTGCATATTCGTGGCTAAACTATGGCATCATCCTCTGGGGAAACAGTGTAGATACTAACGACCTGTTCATAGTCCAAAAAAAGTGCGTACGGATATTGGCCAATACCAAGCTTCCAAATACAAATAGACAACAATTCCACAAACCCTACTTCATTAAATTAAAGATATTAACTTTGGTGTCAATATATATCCTTGAAGCGTGCAAATTCGTAAAAAAATACCCACAGTTTTTCACAAAACTATCAAGTGCACGTGTCCATCCTGCCAGATCCCAATATCAGCATAACTTAATGTTACCGAAATCAAAATTATCGATACACAGCTCCGGGCCATGCTCGATGGCTGTTAAAATATTTAATAAACTTCCGGTCTAAATTAAGAAAATTGAAGACGAAATCGAATTTGCAAAAGTATTAAAGAACTTACTTATTACGAAATGCTATTATACATTAAACGAGTACTTATTGGACAGTCATAAAATAGCAAATTGAAACAAATAAATCGCTCCGCACAATATTGCTATACCCTAATAGGGTCATATGTATAACTTATAGAATATAGATACTAAACATGTTTCTTAAGACCTGCATGTAAATTATACTACATATGATGCAATAAACGATTGATTGATTGATTGATTGATTGGTTTTACCCGTAATTCTACCATGGGTAGAATTTTCTTCCTGCAGTAGTATCAAGCAATATAAAAGTACTACAGGAAAAAAGTCTTGTTGTACCTATAAATAATATTGCAGAAACACATTTTCGGAGTCTTTAGACCCATTTTGCCCGTATACAATCTTGGCATTAAAGAAAACCTAGTGAAATTATACATTTTAACATATTATTATAACTTTTTTGTTTCAAAAAAGTCAGATGTCAAAGTGACAGTTGTCATATCCCATACTAAGTACTAGAGTAGCATGACAGGTGTTAAAGTGACAGCTGTCATATCCTAAAATTAATACAAGATTAGCATGACAGGTGTCAAAGTGACAGTCAAACTTAAACGTGGTTTATCTCCATTACTATTGAGTTTAGACCATTGAAGTCTTCACAAAAGTAGGAGAGCTCAATGAGATCTACACTTTGGATGACAGCTGTCAAACTTAAAAGTGGTTTATCTCCATAACTATTGGGTTTAGACCATTTTTAAGCACACAACCACTTTTAAGTCAATCAAGTATTTGACGACCGCCTGCGTAATCGTTATAGACATACTGGCCATCCGTTCGAATTACCGGAACCAGTAGCACGTTATACGTTTCTGTTCTTTATATCCGTATCCGTATAGTAATTCTATGTTCATAAAGTTTATGTTCGGCTGTGTGTTTTATTTTGTGTATGTCCATCGATATTGTCACCAGTTATGAACCCATTTAATTCTATAGAAATCGGCTGAGCAGTTATTGAAGATCAACAATAATGTAAAAATTCCTACCTGGATGACACGTCGACTTGTGCGAACTATTCGGATTCTGTACATAGTTGAAGTCGGTTGTGTAATTTTGGGGAAAAACAATGATTTCTCAAACATGCTTGGAAATTTGAACATTATTTGTACAACCTTCTTCGAGATAAATCAGCATTGCAGTAGTGGTCAACAACAACCGACTAATCACGTACAATGACGTACATAATTCGAAAAGTTCGCTGGAATTGGTGCATACAATTTTGGATTATCGTTGATTTATCAAAAACAACTCAGCCGATTCCGGTAAAATTTAAATGGAAACCCATCAAAGTATGACCAATCAAACTAAAGAGTAAAAAATAAAATCATTCTAAACATAGTCTTATTACAGTAAGAATAGACGTTGTTTTTGGACAACTTAGCACTAAATTTCCGATCCAATTTTTTTTATTAATAAGGCTTAGGATCACTTATTGAGCATAAAATACTGACAGATCCAGATGGAGCTTCAAGCGCCATCTTAAAAAAACGTTTTTGGTCGATATCTCGGAAACTAAGCACTTTAGGTCAAAAGTCATTAAGACCATTATTGGAGCAAATAAATTTGTTCCTGAATCTTTTGTTCCTAGTAAACTTTTTTGTGTAAAGTTTACGATCTATGGCCCATTTAATAAACCATTTTTAGGGTTCCGTACCTCAAAAGGAACCCTTATAGGATCACTTTGTTGTCCGTCTGTGTGTATGTCAAGACTCTTTATCTCGGGAACGCGTACAGATACTAGTTGAAATTTAAACTGTATACGTATATCTATGATCTCTTACAGTTGTGTAAAGAAAAAACTTCTCAGTTATCATGTAAAGAAGTTAGAGCCGTTTATGTCGTAAAAAGCCGCATATTTCGACACTCACAAAGATCAAAACCTACAGGGTATTTCCCGTTGACATAGAACTATGAAATTTGGCAAAAAGCATTGTCTCAGAGTACACATATAGGAATAAATCTGAAAACTGTACATTTTTATTTAAATCACAAAAAAAATAGGGCTTCAAAATTCACAAAATATGGGTTTAAAATTCAAAGTGCGTAAATCGTATCTAACGACAACACTCATTACATTTCGAAAAAGTTCATATTTTTCTGAGTCTTATGATTTTTTTAAAATTAATTTTGTATTTATTAGGATAAATAAATATATTTGGCTCAATAGGTAGTTTATATCTAGCAACCCTGTTTAAGTAACCTCCAAATTGTTAAATAAAAGCATTTTTACCAATTAGACACTTTTGAAGTGTTTTTTTGTCACATTGTACCTACTAACTGGTCACACTGGTAGGTTATAATTTTTAATTTTAGCAAATTAAGAGATGAATGTGGCAGAATCAGCTACGAATGCAAGTAAAATAACGATAGAAGCACTTTATTATTGCTAAACAAGAAAAAATTAAAAGCTGTATTGTTATTTATCATACAATTTATATTTCACAATTTAAAAAAAATGGAGGGATGAAAAAAACAAAATTAAATATTTTTGAGAAGCCCATAAAACAAGCTTTCAAATGATGTATCATCTTGGTTCGAGTTTTCTCTGAATAATATACCACTTGTGGACGTCACCTTTCTGGCGAAAAATGAATGGCGAGAAAAGTAAAAAAAAAAACTTTTCTCGATGATGATGATGAGTTAGAGATTTTAACAACGTACCTACTTACCAATTTTGTGAAATTTTCTGGATTTGTACTGAACCCTCGGTGTGCGAGCCTGACTTGCACTTGTCCGGTTTTTTTTATCACGCCCCGAAAGCATAACATAAAAAAACTGATATAAACTAATCTTTAATAAATATAGTTTAAAGAAAACACCCTTTCGTAGCATATCAAACTAAAAAGTGTAAAATAATTTTCAGCATAGGCAGAAAATAACCATGAACGAAAAATACTTTTGTAAAAAAGCGTGGGGCGTTTTGTGCCATATTTTTACACAAATCGGAAATATAGTGCAAAGTTAAATTTTATTTTTACTGACGTATATACGTATATCGCACACCGAGGGTTCCGTACAAATCCAGAAAATTTCACAAAATTGGGAAGTTGTTAAAATCTCTTTACTATAACCATCGACAAAAAAGTTTTTTTTTTTCACTTTTCTCATACATCGAAAATTACACAGTTAAAATAATTAAAAACCTGTTTTAGCATGTGCTAATGAAGTTCTTTTATATGTTCATGATACGATTTACTCACTTTGAATTCAAAATTCAATCCATATTTTGTGAATTTTGAGGCCCTATTTTTGTGATTTAAATTGAAATGTACAGTTTTCAGATTTATTTCTATATGTGTACTTTGAGACAATGATTCTTGCCAAATTTCATAGTTCTATGGCAACGGGAAGTACCCTGTAGGTTTTGGTTTTTGTGAGTGCGAAATAAACGGCTCTAACTTTTTAAACGATAACTGAGATGTTTTTCTTTTACACAACTGCAAGAAACCATAGATATACGTATACTGTTTCCATTTGAACTCGATATCTTAACGCGTTCCCGAGATAAAGAGTCTTGACATACACACAGACGGACAAAAAAGTGACCCTATGAGGGTTCCATTTTTTCCGTTTGAGTTGAGGTACGGAACCCTAAAAATAAAAGAAGAAATGCAAGACAAAAGTACCAGGCGCCCAGAACAATCCAGAGCTTACCTACCTTTTCAAGAGTGTAGGCTATGTTCTCATCGATAGGTTCTGAGTTTTTTTTTTTTTTTTTTTTTTTTTTTAATTTAATTGTTACACTCCACAGACTCCAGGGTCTGTGCTTTTTAGGATATATATTAAGAAAAAAAGATTGAACAATATTGCTTGGAAAGGCTTAACAAAAGGACCTTAAATCTAATAAAATTAAAAACAAACTTTAAACTACGTTGATTTTACATAATATCGTTTTACAAATTACTGCTTATACCGCGCAGAGCCTCCATCACCGCCGCGTTTCGGTCTTTAATGGCCATCTTTAAATTATAGTCTACGATGACCTTGGGTGACGCAGCCGTCGCACGCCGCACAAAGTTCTGAGTTTCCTCAATGTAGCTAATTTCGTTGCATTATTTGAGAAAAGTACTACCTTGGCTACAACTAGGCTTTGAACGTCATATGTATGTTTGCCGCGGCTTCTCCTCGGCCCCCAACTCACGCACGTCCATCAATGCCTCTGTTGCTGGCCGCTGCAGTAATGTACTTTTCTTTCTGTATTCTGATATATTCTGTGTGATCCTAACGACGTACATGTGTTCCCAGAACGCCCAGCAAAGCCAGCAGGCAGCGTCGGGCGGCGTAGTCGGCGTGGGTGGTGTGGGCGGCGTGGGCGGGCCGTGCGGCGTGGCGCTGGGCGGCGGCGTGCCGCAGCCGCAGCCGCAGCCCCAGCTGCAGCACATCATGCAGCCGCAGCAGCAGCGCCTGCAGATGCACCAGATGCTGCCCCAACAACAACAGGTATGATCATAAACATGGATGCTAACCGAGTCCACCGAGTTGACCCTTGGCATGGGTACTATCATCTATACCACTTCCCAAAAACATGGTGATGGTATCTAACAGTATTGTTTCTCGGCCCTGTTCTTCAAATATGTAAAAAAAACACTCTTTTAGTTTAACTCAGCACGGTTTCCTTAAGGGACGCTCAACAGCCTCGAACCTCATTCTACTTAATGACATCTTAACGGAAGCGATGGACGGTGGCTTCCAAGTGGACGTTATCTATACTGATTATAGTAAAGCGTTTGATAGAATCGACCACAGGCTACTGCTGTCCAAATTATACAGCATAGGCATTCGAGGAGATCTACTTAGGTGGTTCTCTTCCTATATAAGAAATCGCTCGCAGGCAGTTGTCATTAACAACTATATTTCCAGTTGGGTCTCCGTCCCTAGTGGTGTCCCACAAGGTTCCTTACTCGGTCCACTCCTGTTTTTGATCTTTGTCAACAACATAGAAAAATGCTTTCAAAATAGTAAACTGCTTAGTTTTGCCGATGACATGAAAATCTTTAGAGTTATTGAATCAACAGAGGACATTATTAAACTTCAATCAGATCTTATGAGACTTGATGACTACTGTGTTGCAAATAAATTAGATCTTAATCCTTCCAAATGCTCGGTAACTACTTTCACGCGTAAAAAGAACCCAATACAGTCGTCATATACTCTGAAACATGAATCACTGCAAAGATGTAACGTAGTCAGAGACCTAGGAGTTATTCACGATTCGAAATTACTGTTTGATCAACATGTTGATGCTATTATCTCTAAAGCTTCCAGATCACTTGGTTTTATCATGAGAACCTCAGTTAGCTTCACTAGAGCCAAAACTTTTAAAGTTCTTTATTGTACATTTGTACGAAGCATTCTTGAATACGCATCTCAGGTATGGAACCCTCGATATAATATTTACATCGATAGGATTGAAAGAATTCAGGTCAAATTTATGAAATATCTCTGTTTTCGTCTTAAGATCCCATATAAATCCTTTAATTATGATCAACTTTGCAAGAAATTTCACTTTCTCCCTCTTTCGGCGAGACGTGAAATTGCTGATTTAATTTTTCTGTTGAAGATAACTTCAAATCAAATTGACTGTCCTGAGCTACTTAGTAAAATATCCCTTAGAGCCCCCAGTAAGATCATTCGTTATAACCCAATAATTCACACTTTTTCTGTTAGCACAAACTACAGGCAAAACTCGTTCTTATTGCGAGCTAGCGACCGTTTCAATAATTTGTGTAGGCACATTGATCTGGATTTGTTCTGCACAAGTATTCATTCGGCTAGGCGGCGTTTGAGCAGAGAGTTTTTTCAAAACTAAATAGATACAACTTCTCATTCTCAAAATTATATAGCATATCACTTTGTGTTTTTAAGGCTTATTATACGTATGCTTTGTAATTGTAATTATATTTATATTTCGTGAGTTTATTCTATGTTTTGTAAGTTTATTTTTAGGTATATTTTTATACTCTGTAATTAAATAATAATTTTTAGTGCAGTAATTATAAAGATATTAAATTTAAACTCTCATCCAAGTGGTGCTCGGATTTATAGTAGAAGTTCAGTAGCCTATAATAAAAAAAAACACTAGCAATATAAAATGACAGTTGACACTGACATTACGTTTCGTTTTATCATCACATTTTTTTCAGATATTCTACTAAAAGTATCGCTAAAATCAGTGTTGCCTACGAAATATTTGAGAGCCTACTAAATCGAGCCCTAGAACTACCAGAAATCCATTATAATTTTGAACGTGTTACAGAATACTGTTATAAATTACTTGTTAAAAATCATTATTTTTAGAAATTTTTCCACGCATAAAATTACTTGCTACATAAAATCTGATTTAAGTCAAGTGAAAATTGCAATATTACTTTCTCTTTAGTTCGATTTAAGTTTTCTATTTATTACAACTTTACATAGGTTTAGTCTCATAAAATGTACTAAAAAGTAGAAATCTACCAAAAGTTGTCACGCTGGATAATTTGTTTGTTGTCATTGCCAGTGCCATGACAGTGACAGCTACGCTAGAGCTTGACTTTGTCAGTTATAGATGTTTTTTTTTAATGTGACTTCAGTAACATTTAATATACATCCTAAATCATGCAGTTACGTCCTTTTAGAATAAGCTCTTTTACAAAAATTATTTTTACGGAAAATATAGGTCTAATTGAAAAAATAAAAAATATGTGTACCTTATTTTACAATACTCTTTCAGAAAAAAAATAAAACTAATAACGATAAAAATTTGAAATGTTGTCAATTAGCGCTCTGTATTTGTTACATGTATGTATTTTGTTATTGATGCTGTTGATCCTCCTATTAAATAAATAAATGTATCTCCAGCGCCACGTGGGCACGCAGAACGTATCACGCGCTAGGGCTGCCCGCCTTCAGTATTTTAATTTCATCTACCTCTTTACCAACTTGAGTTTCTTTGTTTCTTGTTTTTCTTTGTCTCTAGACAGAAACTAGTGTCTATTATGGTGTAAAATTATTCGAATTATTCGAAATTCGTCGAGAATGAAAAAAGAAACGTTCAAAAAAATACTTGTTGGGTTATTTTGATGTTTTTAGAGTTCCGCAGTAAAACGATAAATCGAACGCTTTCACTTTGTGACAAATCCACCCGTTCGTTCGTCACGACGCGTCTGACTAGCAGACCGAACTCCGAGGCGTGTAGGTATGATTCGCGTCCCGACCGTTTGTATGGGGACGGAATACTGTTAGATATCATTACCGTGCCAGAAATGTCATTGAAGCATCTAACTTGAGCATATACAAGGTTATCCAGAACTGATGTGCTAAAACTAAAGGGGTGAATCAGACAATCATTATGAACAATTTGTACTATTGGGCTAACCCAGAATTCGAGAAAAAGATAAGGAAACAATGCTGATCAAAATACATTTCCCTACCCTAACAATAAATACTGAATAAAATAGAATGCCTGCCGAAATTGATGAATGCTCACCAAATATTATTCTGCCGTAACAGTAATAACATTTTGTTAGGTTGCTAGGTGTAGTAAAAAAGCTTAGAAACATTCCACTAACAGAAAACACTACATGTTCGATAAGTTGTTAGGTTAAGTAACACATAACAGCCTGAAAAGCCTTCCGCTTACTTTGCTTCTGCAATCAATGACTAAAATGAAGGAGAGAATGCAAAAATAAAGTAATTTAGTACATCGAGTTACTGAGAATACAAAACATTTTTGTGTTGGTTTAAAAGTAGCTTTCACGGTGTTTAATCAGTTTTATGGCATGCAATAAAAATAGTTTCACTTCTCTAATACTTCTAGCAACACAATTTGGTGAGGTTCCATTGTGGCAGATGGTCAGTTTTTTTTTTGGCAGCATAATAAGAGCATATTTGTGTAGATGTTTAAACACAAAAAAAAATAACTGCTTCATACATTCTATCGATTCTGAGTTGCAATTTTGTATGTATCAGTTGATATTTTTTTTCCAATTCTGAGTAGACCTCATAGTAAATGTCGTTCATAATGTCTTGTTCATAATTGTCGTTCATAATGTAGTCTTGATCACCCCTTTTCGGCTTAGTACAGGGCAAGCAGATAACCCTGTATACATTAACAATTAAATATGTCGTCCTGCGCGCAAGGGCCAGCAAGAAATATAAGTCACGGCTATCATCGGAAATCTATGGGCCACGTGAGGGACTCCAATGTCCGGCTCCGAGCGAGCGAAGCAGTTTCCGGAGCGCCTCAAAGTTCTTAATCCCATCTATAAAAGTGAGGGGCCGTACATTAATCACGTGAGGTTCGAAAGGGGGAGGTGTTCGGCAAAAACCACGAAATATCACAAGGGAGAGGGAGTAAGATATATCTACTAAAGTTTAATCATCTGAAATGTACTTAAATCTATTTACAAGATCTCTATACAGTTTAAAATAAGATCTCTGTACAGCAAAAGGTTGTTTTTATCACAAGAATATAATTTGCTGATGGATTTCCAAAACTCTTCAACGCTTGTAATAGATTCTTTGCTACTGGTGGAGCTCAATACATTGTTGACGTCCAACAAGGTGAACAATCCGCAACGAAACAAAAGATTATTATGAAAAGAAAGATCACCTAAGAACTTTCTTTTCATACTTGAATAGACAGTACCAATTCAAAGAACCACTTAAAGAAAACTAAACTTTATTGTATTAGATTTTCTGCGTAGTGCGCGAAAATGACGCCGATTGTCTTGAAGAATCGTTGATCTTCAACAAAGCACAGCGCCAGCAACTGACTTGTAAGATGCTTATCAAGTTATTAGTCTTGCTAATCCATGGTCAGAGGACAATGTACAATAAATATGTTCATGTTTTCGCATTATTAAAAAATATTAAAAAAATAATCACGTGTTTAATGGACAGCCCCTGACTTCTGACATGAAGTTTCACACCTGTATCTCATATATTATGTCCCTTTCAAACCTATACTCTATAAAATTTAACTTGATCCCCCCTCGATTTTTTCCATCACCATCAGGTGGATGGTGATGGATTTTCAAACGATGTTGTAATGAAATCGAATGAGTAGTTGAAGGTGAGAAATTGGATTTTATTTACTTACTATTATTTAAGATCAAGTATGTACATATGTAAATAATGTTTTGATATTAATTAAATACTCATAATAATATAAAGATAGTATTTATCTACGTTTTTCACTATTATCGATGCTAGTGTAACATATAATTGGGTTTAATTTAATTACACATGTAAAAAATGTTATGATATTAAAATATACAGTAAAATTAAGGATAAATTAAGTTTTATTTAAAATATCGTCAGTATAAACTATCGATATTTTAATTAAAACTCTGTGGTCACGATCATTCGTCGCCCATCACTAATCGGCATGCCCATAAAGTATGACATTGACAGGTACTGTCTGTACTATTAAGAAATTCAGGACTTCATAGGCATGATTTTTCTGACAGCTGTCGCAGAGATCAAGTTTAATTTTATAGAGTATAGCGCACCGAAATGTCATTTCGTTGGTGATACTTCAATACCGCTTATGAGCACTTTGTAAATACCGCGTATCTACATTCTAAAAAATTTACAGGACGTAAAAAAATTGTATATTTTAACAGTTTCTTAATGTTTTTTGACTGAACTCTTTAGTGACATCTCTGTGCACTACTTTACAGACATGTCTCAGAAGAGTTCAGTCAATAATAAAATTGAGAAACTAATGAAATCAAAAATTTTATTTGCCTCTGGCAAAAATTTTAATATGTAGATACGCGGTATTTACAAAGTGCTCATAAGCGGTATTGAAGTATCACCGACGATTTGTCTATTTTTGTCATAAATCAGTATTATTTGACGATTGGCGCTTCTATCAATGTCTATTCTCTTTTGTTTATATTGATTCGTAAGAGTGGTGAGTGAATAGAGCGTGTGATTGTTGCAGGTCGGCGGCGTGTCAGGCGTCGGCGGCGTGGGCATGGGCGGCGGCGGAGTGGGTGGCGTGGGCGGCGTGGGAGGAGTGGGCGGCATGGCGGGCGGCGGCGGGTGGTTCAAGCAGGGCGGCGTGGGCGTGGGCGTGGGCGGCATGATGGGCATGCGCGGCGCGTACGGCGGCGTGGGCGGCGGCGCGCGGCTGGGCGGCGGCGCGCGGTACGCGTTCGGCGGCGGCGTGGCGCGCTCGCCGCCCGGCACGCCGTCGCCGCGGCCGCCCACGCCGTCCGAGCTGCTGCTGGTGCGCCAGTCGCCGGCGCCGCCGCCGCCGCTCGCGCCGCCCGACGACCAGCTGCCGCCCATGACGCCGCAGGACCAGCTCACCAAGTTCGTGGAGCAGTTGTAGTGTACATACGCCCCGCGCCGCCTGTACATACCCCCCCCTCGCACCCCTCCCTATTTATTCTCGTTAGCGACGCGAGGGACCTTAATTAAGTATTACGATGATCGAGCGCTCAATGTACAAAATGTAAATATGAAAGGATATGTCCTTGTCCGCTTTTGCGTAATTGTAAGTTGTTCGTAGTGTAGGTACATTATGATACTTATTCTGTTTATGTAATTAAATCATTTTATAATATAATTATGTGATCATTATAAACCGTTGTTTCTGTTATCGCTCCTAAGTATCATTTATACGTCCTCGAGACAACACATTGTAACCATAAGAGATCTCCGGATATTGGACCACTGCCCCTAGTGAAGACCTGTAGCTTGACTGGTTGGACAGCACAGTTGGACCACAGAAACTAACCTGGGGCAGTGGCTCAAATTTAAAAACAGTTAAAATAGAGGTCCGTGGTCCAACTATTTGGGCAGAACAGTTGGACTGCCCCATACCCTACTTTTAGGGTTCCGTACCTCAAAAGACAAAAAAACTGAACTCTTATAGGATCACTTAGTTGTCCGTCTGTCAAGATCTCGGGAACGCGTAAAGATATCGAATAAAAAGTTAGAGCCGTTTATGTCGTAAATAACCGCATATTTCGACACTCGCAAAAATCAAAACCTACTTCCAGTTGAATCAAAAAAATATTTTTTTAGCTAGAAAGGGTGTACTCCCGAGGTAAATTTTACCGAAATTGGCTGAGCCATTTTTAAAAATCATCAAATAGGTGAAAATTGTACATCATTTCAAGCGAACTATTATAGTTATAAAATGATGGTTTGTAAAATGAAACACTTTTCAAATTTAAAGTTTTTGGAATGAATATTACACTAATAGTTGGTTTTAAAAGTATTATTTTGCCAAAAAATGTTTGTGAAACATCAGTGAACCAATGAAAATGTTTGTTAATAAAAGTTTGTTTTGACAGCATGCCCTTTTGAGAATCTGTCCTTTTAAGAACAAGCCATTCGTACGTCTGTGTCGCCTAAAATAAACAATCGACTTCAACCGTTGTCGGCTGTACATTTTTGGCGAAAAATAATGATATGAATTTTTAACAAGTACAATACTCCATAGGCCGAATCGTACAGGTCGGCGCAAGCTGCTCAATACCGAATCGCAGCTTATGTGAGCTTCAACCAGGATTGGATATTGCGCAGCTTCACATCCGCCGACTTGTATGATTCGGCCTATACATTCAATGGACGAGATTCGTAGGGGGAGCGCGAGACCATAAGATGTGCTTTACTGAGCGCCACACAAATTGAAAGATGGGAAGTTAGCCGCAGATGATACTTCGCCGTGATTCGCTAATTATTGCGCATGTGTGCACAATGCCTATACAAATGGCGATGTAGTGAGCTCGGGCGTAGGAAGCGCGCGGGACGCATGAGGTTGGCGGGCGGGTGTGCCCCGGCGTTTCGTCTCTCTGGCTCCCGCGCGTACCCATATTTCGGCTTTTGCGCAGAACGCTGTGCATAACTTCCCATCTTTCAATTTGTGTGGCGCTCAGTATACACGTTATTATCGACCCGAAGCAGCTACTACATACGTACGGCATCACTGTTTGTGCCGATCGGGTGGTTTCTTCCGAATTTCTTTCGGCCGACACGCGTGTCTGCGCGTCGCGGCATTCATCTACATTGCAGGATGCACTGACTTATCGCGGCCTAGCGAAAGCCGATCGACTTTTTCTCCCAAAAATTCATCTATTCGATTTTTACCGCCTAAGCGTTGGGTGGCCCTCTCCGTGCGCCGCTCGACTTCAATAAACCACGGCTTTTGGAGTTTTTTCTTGGGTATGACGGTATAACCACAGAAAATTGTAAAACCGCGGTTTAATGTTGTACTCTATGTACAACATTCAATATATTTCATGTATATTTCAACATTCAGTACATCTTGCTAATGTCACAGCTCTCCCGAGAAGTTTGACTCTGCCTATATGCGCATGTCCGTAGAGGCGTAGAGTCCACGGACTCCCACAACTCTATTTTTTATCCAATTTCTAAAACTGATGGTATGAGAAAAGGAAAAACAATTTCAACACATACTGTAATCTTTTATTTATATGCACATACATACAAAAATGCAAATGTCAGCATGTACAGGAGATCTTAAAAATAACCGTATTAATATAAAAATTATGCCAATTTTAAAAATAACAACCACTTGATCATTTTATGTAGGTGAAATAATATAGTAGAATAAATACATACCTACGAGTATGATGGTGAGCTCAACTTTAACGCTTTAGTTGACATAATTATAGTGATAAAGATCGTTGTGAAAAGTAAAAAAAGCAGCGCCTAAAATGTCGAGTGTAAAACGACAACAGATTAACAATTAACTAAATGATACAAGAAATTATAATATTTTTGGCTGAGCGAACGAAGTGAGAGACTCAGTTTTGAGTCAAAAATTTTGCTTCAGAAAATCTCTGTCAGAATGTTGATTCTCCTCTACCGGGCATATTTTTGGTTTTCTGTCCTATCCGTTTATCACCAGGCTTATCTCATGAAACGTAATAGCTAGACAGTTGAAATCTTCACAGATGATGTATTTCTGTTGTCATTATAGCAACAAAAGTTTGCACTTGAAATTTTTTATCGCCTTATACACGTTACTATACGCGGTAGTAAAGAAACTCACTACATAAAATCGTAAAAATGCAGCTCATTTAGTCTTGGAAACAATCGTACAATGAATAGTCTGTGGAAATCTATTTATTCTTTTTATAGAATTCAAAGAAATCCTTTATGCCTATATCACACCTCCGCTGCGAAACCGCTGCGTGAGTTTCGCTTCGAACATTCAGTTATTACCTCTCGGTTATACGTTCGATTGCTTCCAATAAAACGCTGTTTTATATAAGACTGAAATCTAGACGCAAATTCGTCACGAATAAAGTTCATGTTCATTGTACTGTCAGTACGCTGAGCAAGAAATTCAATCGGAGCATAAATAGCGTATATTAGACCACCGGCGCGGGCTCCTATTGTTAGTATTTGATGAAGACAAAGCGCTATATCTCGCAGTACCACACATGCAACTTGTTTTAAATTTCAATGGTTGTTCAGTTCAGTCCTAAAGTAAAATACATTAACATTACAATAGCAACGTTCAGACAGTCAGAGTGAAACATCATTAGGATAAAATCTAACAACGATAAACTAGTTTAGAATAGAATAGTAACTCGTCCAGTATGCCGAGTGTGAGTTTTGTCGTAAACATGGCGCTCTTCGGCGAGCGCGTAAGCATGTAATTTGTATGAAGAAATGTACAGCGCTACTAGCGGCGCGTTTTTGAAACACTTTGTGCGAGTGTAAGTTCATACAAATTACATGCTTACGCGTTCGCCGAAGAGCGCGTCATGTTTACGACAAAACTCACACTCAGCATACAGGTGTATGTGCACCACATTTATACTAAGCGCCACACAAATCGGCGGATGTGAAGTTAGCCGCACATGACACTTCGCCGTGATTCGCTAATTATTGCGCACCGGCGCCGCGTGACGTAGTGGTGAGCACGGGGGTAGGGAGCGCGCGGGAGGCATGAGGTTGGCGGGCGGTTGTACCCCGGCGTCACGTCTCTCTGGCTTCCGCGCATAACTATATTTCGGCTTTTGTGCAGCGTTCTGCACATAAGTTCCCATCCGCCGATTTGTGTGGCGCTTAGTATACCTCGTATCTCGGACCTATAGCCTTCGGAACCCGATAGTAAATATTCATTTGTTACAGCAAAAACAATTTTTAAATGTGACACCATTTAAAAATTGTTTTTCATCCTATAATTTAATAAAATTATAGGATGAAAGTTTTTCGCGGCTTTGAAATTAGCTGCATGCTGCGCAAAACCCAATCCTTGCGCAGCTGTAGTGCGAGCTTCAGTCAGGATCTTGGGTTTTGCGCAGATTGTATCTAACTTCACATCCGAGAAGTTTGATTCGGCTTCGGATTTTTATAACATCTCCTTCGAGCAAATATCTATAGAGTCACAATCGTGCAAAAAAAGTGTCCGAGCCAAAACCCTGCCCAAGCTACGAAGTGGGCAGGATTTTAGTTAGTCGTAAGGCGATTGCATGCCGACGACAACGCCACGCGATGCCAAAGTGCTCGATTACAAGCACTAATTAGGTGACATATAGTCGATTCGAGAAAACGGGTCATTGTGAATCTAAGTCGGTATGTATGACGATGCTCGGACATTCTTTTACTGCTTTCACTTAAGGATTGTGGCTCTGTAGATATTTGCTCGGAGAACATCTCATAGACTGAACAGATACATGACAATCAGTGTCGCAAAATTCAGTTCGTAAGACATTTTTTTGTAGTTATTGTTAACAGATCCGGAGGATTATGGGTCCAAGATTCCTATATCATAACACTTTACAATAAGTAGGTATTCCATAATTTACCAGTATCCCATTCCAATAAAACTTATTATACTGTATACTAAAACTAAAACAGTACATAGAAAACAACGAACAAGATTTATGATTACAACAAATAATAAATTTAGCATTTCATTCTTTATTGAGGCGTAACGTTAATTTCTTTTTGTACTATAAAGTGATAAAAAGCAATAATAAGGCGGGTTAGTTAGCATGGCGATAATCAAGTTTAAAAAATAAGACATGGTGCTAACAAATGCAGTAAACGCCTCGAGTCAAGTCGAAATTAAAGTTAGAACATTTAAGTATTATGCACACTCAATTTTTCGTACATTTCATCACTTGCAACATTATTCTTACTTAATTTTACGAGTAAATAAGTACCAAAACCACACAGTTCGACTTCAAAAAATGGTCTTGTATGAATAATTAAGTTTGTAAATATAGTTGTGTTATTTTTAATTTAGGTTTTAGCAGTATTATAAATTCTATGTTATTTCAATAAAAAAAAAATATGAATAATATATTATTACTGGATTGTTAAAATGAGAGATATTATAAATGTAGAGCGTATTGAATCTGCTTGACCATTATTTATCAGAATACATGACTCCAGTAAACATTGTGAAAATATGACTAGTTGATACTGCGTACTGGCAGTGACCATTTGAAGAAAATGCTCATTTTAGGAGTTATGAGGTGTCTAGAGTGGGGATACCCCATCCGTCCTCCGCCCTCCTCTCAATACGTCCGTATAGGTCGAATCATATAAGTTGGCGTATGTGAAGTTGCGCACTAAACAATCCTGACTGAAGCTCACATAGCCGACTTCACATCCGCTGACTTGTATAATTCGGCCTATACATACAAGCAATATACTTGCACCCCTAACATGGCAGAGGGACAAATTGTCTTTCCACCATTAAAAGTAGATACGTTTTTATCCCTTTACCATGCTAGTCATGCTGATCCGTAGATACATTTGACATGAAACGTATTTCACTTCGCTATGTAAGGGCTTAGAACAATGAAAAATCTATAAAAGGGGTGATTAACTGATTAAACAGCCTGTAATAAAATCGCCTCAGTAATGGCGGTATTTCATGGCATATTCGTTTTTTAACTACCAGTTCTTTCTGCAGCGTATATTTAACCGCCCTACAGAATCATTTTCTTGTCAGCTGTGATGTCAGCGGATAACCCAATCCTGGCTGAAGCTGACACGACAGCTGCGCAAGAGTTGGATTTCGCGCAACTTGTAGGTAACTTCACAGCCGCCCTGAAGTTTGATGCGGGCTATACCACATTCTTTTTAAAATAATAATTTAGAGGGTATCTAACAAAGAAAGTTGTTCTGTCCCATTTCAAAGTACCTACCAAGGTTTGATATTTTCACATTCCCAGTTAACTCAATATGCCATCGTTCAGTCTTACATCTCTAAAACGCACAAATCTCGTCAAAAAACTTAGGCGTTTTGTCAAATGAGTTTAAGTGTCTACATTTGTAGACCATTTGGTGAAATTGTCAGAGGCGGATTTTCGAGTGCATGAAAAGTGATGTAATTATAAGACTTGAAATTTACCGAATATTAAAAACTTCTGTAAAGCAGCGTTTCTTAACCTTTCCAGTCCACGGTCCCCGTTAAAAGTGAGCACAATTTCAAGGACAGGGGGTCCTTGAAATTGTGCTCACTATAGGTATTACAAGTAGTTATCCGAATAGTAGACCTCGCATCAGTTTGACTGAATCTTCATAATATATATATATATATATATATATATAATCCTATATGTCGACTCGCTCTTGACCGATTTCGTTCATACTCACAAATCTTTGTGAATGATGGAAAGTACCTAAACAAATGTTTGGGGACATCTTAACACACGGCCTCTGACACCAAACTAAGCAAAGCTTGTGATATGGCTGCCAGATACACTACATATACTTATTTTTAAATACATTCTTATATAGATAGTAACTAAATAACACCCAGACACAGAGCAAACACTTACGTTCATCACATAAATATTTGCCCTGGGTGGGGATCGAAACCACGCCTCTTTGAACCAGAAGTTAGGGTCACTAACCACTGAGCCACTGAGGCAGTTGCACTACAAGCAGTGGATTAACTGCGAGACTTGCTAGGATTTATTTACTAATTCAAATGTTCATAGATAAGACCGGACCCCCATACACATACTCGCGGACCCCAAGTTAAGAAACGCTGCTGCAAAGCTCTAACTATAGGTCGAATCAAACTTAATGGCGTCTGTGAAGTAAGCTACAAGTTGCGCACATTCTCATTTCACACGCAGTCGACATAACGAGTTTGCTACTACAGGCCGAATCATACAAGTCGGCGGAAGTGAAGTTAGTCACAAGCTGCGCAATATCCAATCCTGGCTGGAGCCGACGTAAAGCTGTGCATTAGTTGCACTTTGCGCAGATTGTAGCTAACTTCACATCCGTCGAGTTTTATAATTAGGCCTATAGGTAGGTACGCAACGATTCACCTCGTGTGCACAGAGGCCATAAGTTTGATACGGCCTATACAGGGTCATTTCTAATCAATTAGCATCCTTCTACGGGCTTATTCTGTACATCAAAACTAACAACTTTTGTTCTACGACTTTCGTCAAAACTAAAATAAAAATCAGCTGTTCCATACATATACATTATACATTTTGTCGCGGGTGAGCTAAATTTTTCTATGGAACAACAAATTTTTTTTCGAGTTTTGACGAATGTCGTAAAACAAAAGTTGTTAGTTTTGATGTACAGAATAAGCCCCTAGAAGGATGCTAATTGATTAGAAATAACCCTGTATAATGATTTAAGTATGGTAAGAATTTATTATTAATTAAACAAGCAATCAAGGATAACCGCAACTTATCCACGAATAATGTAAAAACCACACGTTTTAGGCTTCGAGTATCTATAGAGTCATAATCGTGCAAAAAAAGTGTCCGAGCCAAAACTCTGCCCAAACTACGTAGTGGGCAGGCTTTTTAGTTAGTTGTGAGGCGATTGCAAGCAGACTACAACGCCGCGCGATACCAAAATGCTCGGTTACAAGCACTAATTAGGTGCTATAACGTCGAGATTAGAGAAAACGGGTCATTGTGAATTATTTAGTATAGATATCTAAGGTATCTATGACGGCGGTCGAACATTTTTTCACTAATTTCACTTAGACTCTGTAGATATTTGCTCCAAGGTTTTAGGCCATAAAGTGGCGTTTTATTCGATAGTAACTAGTTCTTGTGCAGATTTCGCAAGGAGAGACAAATTAATATCGACACACATGTGAGAATTACGTCAAATTACTTTAGTGAACAAATATTACATTGACTTTCGTAACTCACCTGTCGATTTGAATGTCTAAATTCACACAAGAAAACAAAACATAAATTAAAAATGGCATGACCGACTTCAACCGTGTACAGAATTCGCGAATATTTCGCACGGATCGATGTAGCATTTGTCACATTATTGTTGATTTATCAAAAACGGCTCAGCCGATTTCGATACAATTTAAATGGGACCAATTTCGAAGTATACTCTTTCCAATAAAAAAAAAATATCGGAATTGGACTACTATGTAAAGAGTTATGCGTGTGCGCATAAAAATAAAAATATAAGCGTCGAATTGAGTACCTCCTCCTTGTCGTCGGTCAAAAATTACTTTTGGATTTCTTAAGCACAAGTGTTTGTAAAGGTTTTCCAGAAGGATTAGCGAAAGGATCAAAGTATAAATGCTATTTCCAAGCACAGAGAACATAATAACATATCAATAATAATAGAGCCAAAAAATTCATGGTAGCAACATTTTAAACTCACAAAAGGGTAATTTGATACAAGTGTAACTACGTCACACAAGTTGGCGGGAATGAAGTTAGCTACTAGCTGCGCCATATCCAATCTTGACTGACGCTCACATAAAGCCGAGCGTTGATTGGATATTGCGCAGCTTGTAGCTAACTTCATTACCGCCAAATCGTGTGATGCTATACAATCTATAAGTACCTACAACCAATTTATATGAAGAGTCGACTGACAGAGCTACTACTTAATTAAAATTAGCGAGAGGATTCATTATTAAAATTTATATGAACACCGGATACAACTCACAATTATTTGAACGGTCGAGCCGCTATGCGTCTGACCGGTTTCAGAGTAGTTAGTACTCCTTCTTCAGGGAATACGCGCGCCCCCGACAATTGACGCCTGCGCACTCTGAAACCGGTCGGACGCATAGCGGCTCGACCGTTAAAATAATCGTGAGTTGTATCCGGTGTTCATATACATTTTAACAGAGCTACCATTGAATTTTTTGAACTAATCGAATTAAATTGTTTGTTCTCGTATTCTGCCACTCGGATAAATGACTTGACCAAAATATTTGTTCATTGGTGCTGATGCAAGGCGACAAGGTTGAAAACTCCGCAGCCCGCGTCGCGCCGCGAACATCAAACGGCTATAGGTCGAATCAAACTTGTTGGCGGCTGTGAAGTTAGCTACAAGCTGCGCGAAATCTAATGCTCGCGCTGCTGTTGAGTGAGCTTCAGTCAGGATTGGGTTTTGCACAGCTTATAGCTAACAAGTTTGATTAGACCTATACAGGGTTATTTCTAATCAATTAGCATCCTTTTAGGGGCTTATTCTGTACATCAAAACTAACAACTTTTGTTATGCGACTTTTGTCAAAACTCAAAAAAGTTGTTAGTTTTGATGTACAGAATAAGCCCCTAATTGATTAGAAATAACCCTGTATACAACATTGGATGACGAATCGTGCGGTACGGATAGGCGCGTTGCACGCAATTTTATAATTATAAAGATTGCTGCGGCTTCTACGGAGCGGATTGGAGTGCGTTCAATTTTCAAAATGGTTCTTTTCCTTTCATTCCCAGACTTCGCTCAAATTAAATAATGAATATATCAAAACGCAAAACGCTTCAGTTTGGAGCACAAATCGAATTCGAATGGAGTCAGTAGATACTCAAACAGCCATTTAGGAGATATTGGCAAATCTTTTACGCGACTTTAACCAAAAATCTTACATTAGGTAAATTGGCAAAATTGTTCTATAAAAACAACCTTACAATATGTGACCTCAAAACGATTTTCCATATTTCAAGGACGGGTGATGAAAAGCTTGTATCCGCCATTTACCTGCTGGTTATGAACACACGACCAAAGAGAATCTGTTTCTTTCTTTCTTTAAAAGCAGAGACAGAGGAAACCACAAATCATGCTTTACACATATAAAAACTTGTAGAATTTTTTTTTAAGGACCATTTTGTAAAAGTTCATATTGCATACATACTCCTGAAATAGGTATGCTTAAAAAAGAGTACCAACCACATAAGATCAAAATTTAAAATCCTACCACTTTACAGATAGATAGGCAACACTTTTACTATTAGCAAAAACACGACAAATAGTACCTACTTATGCTAATCGATCCCGCAAAGGTGCGCAAGTCATAACTATCTTTTTTGTAACATAAGTTCGTTACAAGGACGAATTAGCATGTCACTTGCCGATTTCAAATATGTAAGACAAAAAAAAACTGATGCCAGTCGGTTATCATGGCAAAATTATTTTAAAACATCGTTTTGAAATTATTTTCTCTAAGGATGCGTATCCACCAGAGATGTGTATGTAGATGAGCGTTGTATAATAAAAATATCCACCAATAGAATATATAATCCATACTTCATACCTGACTGAAGCTCACATAACGAGGATTGGGCTATCCACAGCATGTCGCTAACATCACCAAGACGTTTGTTTCGGTCTATATCAGACTATCTGTTGCATCCCCGTCGCGTCAAAGTATTAGCACAAGCAGCCTAAAGAGAAGAATGAAACAGCATGTGTGATCCGAGTAGTGTGTTCATAAGCAGCCGTGGGTGCGAGAGGGAGGGTCGCGAGGCGCGGCGGCCGCGGATCACTTGGTCTTCCTGTCCTCGTCGCCGGCGGCTGCGCTCGACGTGTCCGTCTCTTCAGCCTCTTCATCCGAGTAGTTCGTGGGCTCTTCGCCCGGCTTCAGTAGTCTACCGACTAGCTCGTACTTCTCTGTAATAACCAAACTTTAGCATTAGATACTGTAAGCGAAAGCGACAAATCAAATGGAACAGACTGCCGGACTCCTCTTTTCTCAAAATGAATAGGTGTCCTCTAAGTCTGCGTGCGTCATCTTCGACCACAACGTCGCTTACCATCAGGCGAGGTGGTAGTCAAGGGCGAACTTAACGGAGATTAAAAAGTGGTGCAAGTTGTGATTTCCGCTAGCTTCAACCGGTGAAGAAAATTATCGTGAGAAAACCTGTGTGAAGAGTACTTCGTGTTATCGAAGGTATGTATGTAAGTCTGTCAACTCGCATACAGCGGTTTGACCCCCGCTTGGTGGACTGTGACATCACCCTCATAGTACTAATGAGGAAAGCCCCGTCCTCAGAAATGGGACTCAGGGCCGATAACGAACTAATGAGTTGATAAATAGGCAAGCTTTGGCTTTGTAGAACATTTAGTGACAGTAACTCTCAATGGAGCGATTGTCAAGCCATCGAGCATAATGCGCCATTTACTTTTGTTGATTAAAATGAAGCCACCGTTTGATACCAAATGCCACGAAAACTACAAAGAATGAATTCGGCGAATGTCGTATCGTTCCAAATAGGTAAATAAATTTTGTTGAGCTGTAGTAGAAGATCGTCATTGTATGACATTGTAGCACCGACAGACAAAATAAGTACAACAACCTGGTTGAATACAAAGTGCGGAACATATTATCATAATTTTAAATTAGTGCGAACGGATGTGCAGGAACCATAAAATTCGATAAGTTAGAAGAAGTTAGAAAGAATCACAAGGGGATTACGATAAAGTCATTCGGATACAAAGTTACAGGCACATTGAACCTTTCCTAACGCGGCGCTGCATGACGCTAGCTCCCGTCGGCAGCCGTCGTCTCTTTGTCTTAGAAACTTAAAATTATTATGAATATTTCAATAATTCATTGCATATGTAAGACTACGATCGTCCCAGCCACTGCCCACGTCAGACGGCGGTTCGTCACCCACGGATCCTATCTATACCTAAAAACGAGCACTTCTTGAATGCGTTATAAAGAAATAATGTAGATCTTCGAAACCACTAAAGATGGTTTTCTTTTTAATAAGTCTTTATTGACAATTTTCCACAAATCCAAGATTTTTATTGCGCAGAGCATAGCCTAGCGCCGCCGCCTAGTGCCATACTGTATTCATGTTCTGATATAGTAATTTTTTCATTCTCACACCGCACGGACTAAGCGCATTGACGTGACTAATATTTTTATAGAAATTCGCGCAAAGTTGATTTGTCGGAGGTGGGTCATTGCTTTTATATATTAAAATAATGATATCCTTTCCAATCTCTTTTTCTAGGAGACAATGCGCAGTCTAGGGATTGGGGTTAATAGCAAATCATTCTTATAGAAATAGATGGTGCATTATGTAGAGGCCGCGGAAGGGTTAGAGGAAGCCTGAGTTATGGCCATTTAATTTCTATAAAATCCATATTCTCCCAAGGAGTGATAAAAATATCGATTAGCCCCCATGAAATGTACGGGATAGGACACGATAGCAGCTATCGTGCGAATTGCAGATGGGCGTGTAACTTGATATCACCAGTGAAAAAGATAAACGTGGAAATAAACGTGTTCCCTTGTGATATTTTTTCTATAAATACCTGTGCAAGATTAACCATATCTTTGCAATGTGCAGATAAATGCACGAGTTTTACGCAGTTTCCTTTATGTAATACTGCACTTTGTGTATTATCAATGTTATCATACTCATTTTTAGTGTTTCCAAAAAATATCTCAATTAGCAATGATTGTATATTTGCTCAAGTTGTACTCCAACTAGCCAACTACTCATTTGAAATATGTTTATTGCTCACAATAGTTGTACAAACTACAGACACATTTTTCAGTAAAGAACTATGGATACAGCTGATACATTTCAAACTTTAGTCTTTGGTAGACAAAATTATCAAAATAATCGTTATAGTATTGAATACCTACTAATTTTAGCGATTCAGTAATAAAATTCCTCTGCCCACAATGTGTACACAATGGCTGCATTTCCAAAACATCGGATTTTATAGATGACCAACAACCGTTTCACTTTTGTATTACAGTGGTACTATTGGTTTTTTATTTAATTTTGTTCCAATCTTATTTAGAGAGGCCTATGTCCAGCGATGGACGTCCTGTGGCTGAAACGAGGAAGACAATCTCATTTCTCCGACGTTTGCAGACCGATTCAGGCGCTTCTCTGTTTGTAAACGAATTTCACAAGGCGATCCCACGAATTAATGTATACTTTGATTCAACATTTTTGAAGTTTTGTAGCAGTTAATTATTTACTAAAATTGCAGTGTTTACGAAAATCTAATCGGTAATTCGCTACATATCAGGGCTTGAGCTCGATTGAATCAAGTTGGTTAATTGGACGATTTTGGCAAAAGGAAAAAAACTACGCTCTACATTCTCGCACATCTGTGCTGAAATACGCAGCTTTACTACGCTATAGTATCGCAAAATAAACGTAACTAATAGAATGAGGTAATGAATAACACCTTGTACAGCGCGCTGCGTCATATCGGATGTTTGTATGCAGTCGCGCCACTCGGAACATGGTCGCAGTTTTAAATTAATTCAACTTGTTTAACATTGCCTATTTAGCTACGTTTCTGCTTCCAGTAGTATACATTAGTATTAGCATATGAGTAGCAGTTTAAATGTATACTGTGTATGTCGGTAAAGATTGGCCTATGAAGGTACTACAAGTAATTCCAATGTTCCAATGCGTCCACAAGAACTATCTCCAGGATATGAAAAATCTACCAAAAATATATACCAAGATTATTTTTTGCAAAAATTAGCATGACCGACTTCACCCGTGTACAGAATTCGCGAATATTTCGCACGGATCGATGTAGCATTTTTCACATTATTGTTGATTTATCAAAAATGGCTCAGCCGATTTCGATAATATTTAAATGGGACCAATTTAGAAGTATGCTCTTTCCAATAAAAAAAGAATTATTGAAATCAGACCTCTATGAAAAAAGTTATGCGTGGTTATACATAAAAATATATATATATATATACGCGTCGAATTGTATACCTCCTCCGGTGGTTCGTCGGTCAAAAATAGCTCAAAATTACTTGAATTCGCAATGCGCGCGCGCGCGTTTCATTAAAAATATCGTTTGCTTAAATTTCGCGCAACATATCTTTATTCTTTTATTCTAACATTAACCTCTGTGTAATAGGGCCTATTCTGTGCATTAACCTATATGGTATTTACTAACACTCTGTTTATCTTAGCTAAAATATTTTTTTTATTAGTCCGACATTAGAAGAGACTTTAAATGCAGAAATATATCGAGCTTAGGCTAATCTTGTACAGTATTTAATTATTTGCTTTATTTGTTTTGGAAAATAATTTTCCTGTTATTTTTTTTTAATAATAATCTCCATTTAAAGGAATGTCATATTTTCGGATCTTATGACATTGCTTGTAAAAATGGCGGTTGAGGGCAGCCTTGAACAAGAATCAAATTTAAAAATATGAAATTCCATAATAATAAGCATTTTACACGGGATTTAATACTGACAAAAAATTCTGGGCCGACTTGCAAGCTCTTCTTTGGAGACCACTTGTATATTAGAAAATGAATTTTTATTAGTAGATTTATATATCCACTAAGAAAGGATTGTCCTATAGAAGATGTCATAAGGGAGAATAAATGAGATTGTACTTAAATTTAGTAATAGGTGCTATCAGTCCAATTAGCCTCAATAATATCATCATTATAATGATAAGTCAAGATGAAATAATGAGGCGAAGTTATAATAGGCAAGGCCGTCGTTCATCAAATTCAGAATACAAACATTCGTTTTCGCGCATTTTTTAGCCAGAAAACGAATAGGCGATTCGTCCGATATGACATCAGACTATCAATATTGGTAATTCAATCTATTTTTGGCGACTGCTGGCCGCTTTTAGATTAGAGAGGGATCAAACATATATTACGGGCGCCAAGCGATTACATACAGCTAGGTATAGTTTTTATAAATAATAATCGGCCAAGTGCAAGTCGGATTCGCACACGAATGGTTTTCAGTACCATATGGTCTCCGATAATATATTTTATTAAAAATTAACTATTTATTTTTGAAGCTAAATATTCTTAGAATATTTCAAGCGTCTACTTGTCACCGTTATTAATATCGTGCGAAAAACGGCAAAAATGCAGGTTTGTTCTGGAAGCCCCATTAATTTTTATTTTTCGGTTTTTAGTATTTGTTGTTATGACGGCAACAGAAATACGACTTCTGTAAAAATTTCAACGTTGCGTTCATAGCCTGGTGAGACACAGACAGATGGACACCAGATCTTAGTAATAGTACATAGTATTATTATTATTATCTTTGGTAATAGGTTTCCGTTTTTACCCTTTGGGTAAGGAACCCTAAAAAGGATCATAATATATTATATCTTGGTATATGTTTTTTTTTAAACTTTCGCGATTTGAACACATTATTATTATATACTACGGGACTAATCGCTTTGAGTCTACCCGTGACCACGGTCGATGCAACTCGGCCGGCCAAAACGTCGGGATGATGAGGTATTTATTTATATTTATAATTTTAGTGCGCGATTAGTCTCGTAGTATGTAATAATAATATATCTAGGTATAGTTTATTATAACTCTTTTTCGAAAACGTTAAAGATCCGATTTTTAACAACTGTGGTTCAGCACAGTAAAATTTCATCAATTTTTGTATCCATCCATTCATTAGTAATACCTAGTCTGTTTACTGCTAGACAAAAAATCGGTCTAATTAATCTCCAATAAGATCGATTTTTGTAGCCGCTTCAAAATTACTGGAACACCGTAAATATTTTTTTAATTGGACCATTTCGCGAAATTCCTCAATAGAATATGGAAAACAAGAATCGATCTAGTAATGATGGAGAATTAACGCACGCAAAACAGATGACTTGTAAACCATCCTTCCTCCTTAGAAGTGAGTTCAAAAATTAACTCAGTGGAGCTTTTTTCTGGATTGCCTATATACTCTTGACAGAGACAAAGGCTAGTCCTGGTGTCAAAGTTTTAAAGCTACCTGAAAGCCTTTGACATGGTGTTGTTTGTTTGTTTTGACCATATACAGTTAAAATAACCAAAACACAAAATAATATAGGGAGAACAAAATTACTACATAATTATCACTGCACTCGAGTCCCAAGACACATGCCTTGAGCTTAGGTTGGGGCTCACAGCCCTTCTTTTTGGAATTACTTTTATAACAGGTAATCCTAGTAAAGTAAATCTTTCTCCTAGTTGTGTATTAGATATAATCTTTACAGTATGTACTGTATCAGCCTTTTTTTTTTAATAGTCCACTGCAGGACGTAGGCCTACCCACGAAGGGTGATTGGGCCATATCCACCACGCTGGCCCGGTGCGGGTTGGTGGATTCACATACGCCATCGAATTTACTTTTATTTTAAAATATAATTTTGACATATGCAGGTTGCCTCACTATGTTTTCCTTCACCGAAAAGCCAGTGGTGTGAAATTACGTACATAAATTCCAAAGAACTCATTGGTACGAGACCGGGATTTGAACCCACGAAGCCACCATGGCTTTAATCTATATAATCTTTACAGTTAGGTTATTTCTAGCTTTGAGTTGTTTGATTGTTGTGTATTTTTCTTTTGGTTACTAAATTACATTTACTTTTTTTTTACTTTTACATTGATCAATTTCACACATAAGATTGGGTGTGTGTTGGACACACCCAATTTTATAATAATAAGCCAACATTACCCATGTAATTTGTGTAGAAAAAGCTGAGTAAATAACATTTCATATCTGGCTACATTAGGACAATGGCTTAGATCAAGGTTAGAATTTACATAACTTAATTAGCCCTTCAGCTGTCCCAGCGCTTTACGGCAAAAACGCTATCTTGTCCAGCCACGCGCGATTTTTTTTTTATTTTTTTTTAATTTCCGCCGCTACCTTCTAAAATCACGATTTCTCGTAATTTTTGTATGAATAGTCCCAATAAACTTTACATCATAAGAATTGTCTTGAATTCAGCTATTAGAATCTATTTATAGAATGTGTAAATTTTATTTCACGTTATCTTTAGGAAAGTAGGAAGTTGAAAAAAAAAATCGTTTTCCTCTCTCCTCTCTCAAAAATTTGATTTTTTTGCAAAATACCTCAATAATCTATTGCCAATGCATTAAAAGTATAAATAACTTACCCTCCCCTTACCCTTCCATCATTTAATTAGAAAAATGGGCACCAAAGCCACTTTCGCACCAACAAATTGACCATTTTTATCACAAACGCAGACGGTTGGAAAACTCCGATGCGCGTCTGAGCACGTGTGACGACTTGTCGGCGAAATTAGACGAGGTCGAAGTAGGAATCGAATAAAAAGTCACGACACTATATTCTTCTCTGTTTTTCCTATTACTAATTGGTATAAGTTAAAACGTGACAGCACAATAGGCAGACGTCCAAAAAATTGCTAAAGAAAAAACGGGCGATTAACCAGATTCTGGCGGCTGGGCGAAATGGGACAAATTGTTCGTCACCAGAATCTGGTGACTGGACAGTTGAAGGGTTATGCAAATTTGGAGCAAGATTCGTTTCACATAATATTATGACTACGGGTATATTATATTATTTACATTATTATATTTATTTACATGATGTGTCCCAGAAGTCACATCAACATTATATTGTTTGAATATGTTGTATTGAAAATGCATCCCAAGATAAATTTATTAAATAGTGGTATAGAAAGTAATGTTGTAGGCTAATATAGACCTCAATATTTATTATCTGGATAATCACTGCGCCTTTTTGAAAATCATTATTTGTAATATACACTTATTTTAGATCCCGGTTAAATAAAAATAATAATGAATCACTCATGTGCAATAATATATAATAAATTACTTTAATTACTATCATACTCTCCAAATACAATCCAATTTGAATCAATTAGGTAGACATCTGGATATTTGATTGCCTCAAATAAAGAACACATCCACAAAATGTATGGAAGCTGGTATAATAATAGTCAAACAATCTAACCACAACATGCAATATACATTATACCTTGAGAAAGTACATCTTTTTCCAAGTATATTACATCAAATGTTGTTTTTAAACTTTCGCGATTTGAACACAATATTATTATAACATCGGGATGATGAGGTATTTATTTATCTCGTAATTTTAGTGCGCGATTAGTCCCGTAGTATATAATAATAGTACATTACATCAGTCAAAATCAAAAAAGAGCCCTCTGATTTTATTTTAAATTAAATGAATATCTTAGGATTATTTCTGGCAACTGTGATTAAGCAACCTGGAAATAGTTAAAAGCATTTTTATCAATTAGACCCAATTCTAAATGATTTTTAAAAATTGCTCTTTATTTGAATACAATAATTTTAGCAAAATATGACATAAATATAGATGAATCAGGTAATAATGCAAGTAAAAGAACAAAAGGAGCACATGAATATGGCTAAAACAGAAAAAAATGTGAGCTGTATTTTCATTTTCCATACAATTAATTTTTATCATTTAAAAAAATGGAGGGATGAACAAATATAAATTAAATATTTTTGAGAAGCCCATAAATCGATTATCAACCCATGTATATCATCTTGGTTAGATTTTTCTCTGAATAATATACCATTTGTAACTGTCTGTTTTAAAAACAACTACTTTTGTTTGCTAGATGTGTGTTACTTATCATGGAATAATTATCATTAATTAGCAAGATGCATGAATGATTCTCGAGTCATGTTTCTACCGCTGCTTGACTTTACGAACTTTTAACCTTGGTAAAGAATAAATTTAAAAACAATTACTTTGAGATTTCTTTCGTCATTGAATACTTTACCTCTGAACTGTGCTTCCCACTCATTAACAGACTCCATCTGCCTGGAGTTGAGGTCACTAAGGTCATCATACTCTTTATCTGATGATGTCACAGAGAAGGTGGCAAGGCCTCTAGACGCGTCTTTCCCGCCAAATGCAGCATATGGACCCCCTAAAAATAACAAAAACTTTAATACAATAGTAACAACAAAATTCATCAGAATCGGTTTGGCGTATCACCGCTCAGTTACATTAGAAAAGTTTCGTAAAAATACGGATACATATAGCTTAGAGAAAGAAACCCGTAATGAAATTAGCATGAAAAACCGTAATTACCTGCATCAAAATGCAGTAGGAGTGAGTCATTGTGTCAACTCTATTTATAAACAGCGCATGCTAATGCACTCACCGGGTCCGTAGAAGCGTTTGCCGCGGGTCACGTCGAATATCCACCCGTTGACCGCTATGAGTACGCGCTTGTCTTCTTGATTGCCGTCGTAATGTCGAAGCTCAGCAACTGTCATGTCTTTCCTCAGCCTTGGCAGCTCAGGGACCACATTATCAACCGGCAGCGACGTTAATCGCTTTATTAATTTATACAATACAACTAAAACGACCGCGATCAACACAACAGGAATTATGATTTCAAGAAATATTCTCGTCATTGTATCGCGCGGTTTGGGCAGTTCCACCTCGGGTGTTGTTGTATCCATGTTTGCGGCACACGGCAAACGTGTGGTCTGCAGCACGGGGATTTCGTAGTGAATTTTATAGATTTATAGCCATTCGCCGATTACAAATACCGAAAAAATAATGAAAAATAATAGTGACTATCTGACGTCAGCGTTGTTTTTTGACACACATAATGTGTTGCCAACTCGGAATTTAAAAGGGAGTAGGCTATATTAAAACATTCGTAGTATTAGTATTTCGTATGAAACGTAATTGTGTCTATTCATATGGGTTGTGTGCCTGAAATAAACGTTTATTATATTATATTACTATTTTTATTTTATTTTATTTTATTGTATTACAATTGGTTCGGTAACAGACATTAAGCTTATAACTATGTTACAATTTAAATTTTAGCCAAACTTTCTAAACCTAATGTCCAATGATAACCGTACACAGCTTATATTTAGTGGACAAGTGAACAAAAGAAAAATAAAAGTTACATAAACAATAATAGATTAATACATAAACAAAAAGAGTAGTACAAAAACAAAACTAAAATCATAAATTATTTGATTGAATTAACAATTGACAATTTATAGGCATAAAAACTACGTGAGAAAATGTCTACAGGAACACTCAAATGGTTGTAAGCGCGGCACATCCTACTCACAGGGCTGTTTCGAGACACATTATTTAGGGCCGCTGGTACATTAAACAACTGGAATTTACGAACAGAACGAGAGGGAACTTTAAAATCGACTTTCTTAAGCAATTCTTTACCAAGTGTTCCGTTGACGATCTTGTACAAAATACAGAGGTCTGAGACCATTCTACGGCTTTCAAGACTCTTCATTTGAAACTTTATTAACCTGTCGGAGTATTCCCCAATCCCACGCCTAAGACCTAGCCTACTACATAATGTCCTTAGGAATCTACGCTGAATAGACTCAAGTCTATCGATATGCGTATCATAAATTGGGTACCATACTGACGAACAATATTCGAGAATGGACCTCACCAAGCTGTTATACAATATAATCCAGGAGGCACTGTTTCTGAATGGTTTGGCTGTCCGAATAATAAATCCTAACATCCTATTTGCCTTATTAGCAATATAATCATAGTGTGTCCTGAAAGAAAGCGTAGCATCAAACATGACACCTAAGTCGCGAACAAACTCAACACGACTCAGAATTCTTCCATCTAGGTGATAATCAAAAATGACAGGTGATTTATTTTTAGTGAAACTAATTACTTGGCATTTGCTTACATTAAGTGACATGAAATTTACTATGCTATACATTATTGGGTCGCAAAATACAGGCTGTACATTGTTGGCACGAGGTGATAACGTACGGCCAGTATTGTACGACACGTATTGTACAGCCTGATAATTGACAACATTTAAATTTTTTAACATAGTTATATTTATTTATTATCTGAAAGAATATTGCAAAATAACATATACGCTTTTTTCATTTTTCCAATACGACTTATATTTTCGCTAAAATTAAGTTTTGAAAAGTAGCGTAAAAAGGACGTAAAGACGTAAACAATTTTACTGAAGCCACGTTAGAAAAAAATAGGTGCTAGCGTTCCTGTCACTATCAATGCCAATCAATCCGTAACAATTCACAACAAATAGGCCGGGAGGTCAGCGCAAAAAGTCCACTATGTACCGGGGTATACTATGAGTAGAAAAATAAAAAAATGTTTAACAACTGCCAAACACCTGAAATATGTAACAGGGTCTGCCATACAGGCTTTAAATTAGCACCACTTAAAAGAAGAAGAATAAGTACTAGTTCCAAGATACTTTTTTTTCTGAATAATATACCACTTGTAGACGTCACCCACAAGTGGTATATTATTCAGAGAAAAATCGAACCAAGATGATATATACATCGTTTGAAAGCTTGTTATATGGGCTTCCCAAAAATATTTAATTTAGATTTTTTCACCCCTCCAATTTTTTTTTAAATGCGATAAACAAATTGTATGAAAAATAATAATTCAGGTTATTATTTTTTCTAGCTTAGCAATAATAAAGTGCTTCTATCGTTATTTTACTTGCATTCGTAGCTGATTCTTCCACATTAATCTCTTAATTTGCTAAAATTAAAAATTATAACCTACCAGTGTGACCAGTTCGTAGGTACAACGTGACAAAAAATCACTTAAAAAGTGTGTCTAATTGCTAAAAATGCTTTTATTTAACAATTTGGAGGTTACTTAATCAGGGCTGCTAGAGATAAACTACCTATTGAGCCAAATATATTTATATATTTTGATATATTCAAAATTAATTTTAAAAAAATCGGAGGGCTCTTTTTTGTTTTTAACTGTTGTAAAAGACTCAGAAAAATATGAACTTTCTCGATATGTAACGAGTGTTGTGGTTAGAATTTTTGATTATTATTATACCAGCCTCCATACATTTTGTGGACATGTCCTTTCAAACGGATTCTTCCACCAAATGCTAGAGAACCCAGCTGACTGACTCCAGGGTATTGATGTACACCATTTTGATAACTATGTACCAATAATTCAGGTTTTGGAAAGTATTTGCATTAATTGCGGTTACCTCTCGGGCTAAAGCAAAATAAGTAATTTGAAAATGACACTGATATTTTATTTTTAAACTCCATTTTATGTGTCAGAACTGTTAGTCTTAACTGTCATATTATATTGCTAGTATTTTTTTATCATTGGCAACTGAACTTTTAGTATAAATCCCGAAACGGCTTGGGTTAGAGTTTTTATCTAATATCTTAGCAGTTACTGCACTAAAAATTTTGGGAAAATAAACATAATGATCAGCATCCTGATATCTCGAAATGGTTTTGGAATTTCATAGCCTTGTGAAATATGAAAACTTGTCAATTGCTGGCATGGGACATGAAATACGGGCCGTGCTTTCCTGCCCGTACAATTTGGTGTCATCAAATACGTGCTGTACAATATATATAGGGACTTGTCGGGTTCACGATTTTTATTATGAGGATAATTTTCTATTCCTCTATCGTAAATTCGTTATATCGGTCATTTGAAATCGTATTCCTTTGTGCCGGAGGATTTGTGAAGTTACAAAACAATTACTATCTAGGGATATAATATCTACAGATTTTATTGTTAAACCTACTAATTTGGTCTGAGCCTACGATGTTCACAAAACAACAGTAAAATAAATAATTAAAATACTGTAAGTATTTATCAGTTCATGATGAAAGAACCAAGGTCAGATCTGTGCTCTCGCTACATACACATATTCGTCGTGGTTTGCTGTTACTGGTGAGTTTATTTCCCAAGATAAAATTAAGTACAACTTCACCTCTTCAATAATCTGTTTTAATACGTTTATTTATCACGCACACTGTCAAGGAATAGTGGAACAAATATAAAAACTTTACTTCATTATTATTTGAATGCCAGCTTAAACAATTTCTTCTTTATTTCAGGATAGTTTCGATAGCCACAGTTTTTGTGAACAAAAGTTTGCTGAGTGGTGCAAGCGTCGCGTTAGAAGCGCCTCTATTCATCACATGGTTCCAATGTATAGTTTCCTTCTCCATTTGTTGGGTGCTGAGCCAATCAGGTGGGATACCTGGTGTCTTCACATTTCCTAAGGGTAGTCCATGGAATGTTGAAGTGGTTAAAAAGGTTAGTTCATTATTTAACTTATCTAAATATCTATCTTTATTATTCTTACTAAACACATCCAGTCATAAACCCTACACAGAATAGTATGTTTTTATCTCCAGTAACCGCGCAAGAAACTTTTAAACTTATTAAATTAATGAAATAGAAGATAGAGTTGTCTACAACTGGAATAGGTTGCCTGAGAATGTAATCTCAGCAAGAACTATAAACACATTTAAGAATAGACTGGATCTTTGGATAAAGAAGGAAAAAATTTCTTTAACAGATAAATACTAATTTTATTTGATTCTGCTTGATATAGGCACATCAGTATACACTGCTCGCCTATAAACAAATAAATAAAAATAAATAAATAAATTTTATGGGTTAAACTACAGCCGCCCGGTACCCACGGGGAGGGGTGAAGGGGGAAGAGTTGGGGGAGGGGGGAAGCCCCCCCCCCCCCTGCAACTCCCCGCCGCTGGAGGCCCTTAGTTTTTGAGTACTAATTTTTTTAGTACTTAACCTCACTTTCGGCTATATCAGTATTTTTAACCTATTTTTTGTTTCACACCTAATCTGTCAAGGCAGTTTACTTCTGGCACTTCGCCGGCCGCTGCCGCGGCACGCTCGCTTCGCTCGCTCGGCTCGTGCGTTGTTTGTCATGTTCTAACCTAACCTATTTTTTTGTTTCACACCTAATATATTAAGGCGGTTTGCTTCTGGCACTTCGTCGGCCGCTGCCGTGGCACGCTCGCTTCGCTCGTTCGGTTCGTGCGGTGTTTGTCATGTTCTAACCTAACCTATGTTTCGTTTCACACCTAATCTATCAAAGCGGTTCGCTTCTGGCACTTTATTAGAAAAAATCGTAGTATTTTGAAGAACTTGAAAAGTGCTAACATTTTGCTAAATATACGTTTCGTTTCACGAGTTGAGAAGTAATTTTCAAAGTGTTTTGCTAACCTCTCAATCGAATTTTGTAAAATTAACATAACAGCGCAACTCCGGCAGCCAGAATGCATAGGGACGATTGAAAAACATCCCCGTGACCTCCCCACAGTGTCACAGTCCTCAGGTTTGTGCGCTTTTGTTTTCTTGTTGTCTGTTTTAAAACCCAACCCATAAAAAGCCTCAAAAACAAAAGTAGTTACGGCATAGATGAACTTCCGCCTAGTTTACTAAAGAGCTGTGCAAACAAACTAACATCGCCTTTTTACCTACTCCTGAACCAATCTTTTAAACAAGGTATCTTTCCAGACCAGCTTAAAAAGGCAATAATAAAGCCAATACATAAAAAAAACTTAAAAACAGACCCCAATAACTAACGTCCTATAGCTTTGCTACCATCAGCATCTAAAATATTTGAAAAAGCCATGTGCAATCGGGTATATTCATTTTGTGAAAAGTATAAAATATTTGACGAATGCCAAAACGGTTTTCGCAAGAAACGATCCACTACCCTGGCTGTCTATAAATATATACAGGAAGTGCTGAATGTACTAGATAAAAAGAAATACGCTGTAGGTATATTGCTTGATATGGCTAAAGCATATGATAATATCGTTTTTGAAATTCTCTTAAATAAATTATATGGGATAGGCATATGCGGTCTCGCTCACCAGTGGTTTCAATCATACTTATAGAATAGGGAGCAATTCGTAGAAATAGTTCATTATAACCATCAAGATAAAACTATACAAAATATTCAGTCAGAAACAACCAAACTTCATGGTTCTATACCCCAAGGAAGCGTCATCGGATGTTTGCTTTTTTTAATATACATAAATGACCTTCCAAAAGTCGTACAGGAACATTGTGTATGTTTCGCCGACGACATTTCACTTCTTACTTCAACAAACAACCGACTGGATGCGCCAACACAATCTTGAACTAAATTTAATTAAAACCAAAATAATAACATTTCACCCCAGCCAAAAACAACCGTTGAATCTAAATTTTTCATTTCACGGCACTCAGATTGAGATGGTCAAGGAATTTGCATTGTTAGGTATTACTATTGACACTCATGTAAACTGGCAGCTGCATATTTTGAAAACGAAATCAAAGTTATCGTCACTTGTGTATGCACTGCGCAGACGACTGATTTAAAAACAGCAATCACGGTGTACCATGCAAACATGCATTCCAGACTGAGCTACGGGATCATACTATGGGGCAATAGCAGCGCTGCGAGTGACCTGTTTATTGTCCAAAAAAAGTTTATACGCATACTAGCCAACATAGACCAGACTGATTTTAAAAAATATAACATTTTAACAATGGCTTCCTTATACATTTTAGAGATCTGTAAATTTGTTCGTAACAATTCTCATTTATATAGAACACGGCGAGCTATTGGTATCAATTGTACACTGCGATATGGAAACCGGTTGTTGTTACCTACGTCCCGACTGCAGATGCACTCATCTGCTACATTAACTATGTCAGTCAATATTTATAACAAATTGCTACTGGAATTGAAAAATGAGAATGACATACCATTTATTAAAAAATTGAAACAATTCCTAATCTGTAAAGCATATTATACAATAGACGAATTTTTGACTGATAAATTATAATTATTATTGTGTAAAATTATTCTAATATTATCTTTGACATTTTATATTTGATATTGACATTTGCATTATTTTATTGATTTTTTTCTATGGACATGCAAATTGTAATTTTATTATTTATTGTTGTTTTCGTTTAAGGTAATGTAATGTATGTAATGTTATTTATTAATTTTAATTAATCCGGAATTGTTGAGTTTTTGAGTCGAAAGATTGAATTATTCATTGAAAAATTGATTTATAGTCATGTTAAATTTCATGTTTTTTTACCAAATTATTATTGACGTAAGTGACCACTCTCACTCGAATATGCAGTGCCCGACGGGGTCCATACTGAACTTTGTACCTTAACTTTGTTATTAACATCCTGTACTGTATGGAAGCATGAATAAATGAAATGAAATGAAATCCTATTTTGGCAATTAACAAAATATTCTGAACAAAATTATCCAGCCTCATGTATAAGTAACCGTCTCTTATACCCCAGACAAACGCGATTGGTAGGATCAATCCACAGTCACGTAAGTCGAATTCGCGTAAGTCGGGGTTCAACTTTCCATGTATAAAAACGTATAAAGTATGGATATAAATACGTTCGAAATTGTCGTAAACCGAATGTACACTGTATACGTAAAACAATTTCACGCAAAACATATTCGAATTTGTCATAAACCAAACATTCCGATGCAGGGGGTGATCAAAAAGGAAACTGCGTATCTCCGAATTCGCGTAAATAGGGGTATCACTGTACTTCTACTACATACGCAATAAGGAAGGTTCCCGTTTTCTAGTTTTATTTTTATTAAATTACACCAAGTCTGAAATAAATTATGGTGTTTTTATTTTTCAATTATCTTCAAAAATGACGGAGTTATGAATTTTTAAACATGACCGCACGAAATTAAAAAACCTCGCGACGCGTGTGACGTCATCCGGCTCCAGAGCCGCGCCGACACAAACACATTTCCACCAGAATGAAATTCTGCTATATATTTTCATAGATTTATGATTATATTTAGATATAAACATGGCATTTTGATAGATTTAAATTATCCATTTTTATAAATTTGGATTGATTGTCAAAGTGTTTATATTATTACTATAAATAAATAAATATTTTTGGGACATCTTACACATGGCCTCTGACCCCAAACTAAGCAAACCTTGTGATATGGCTGCCAGAGACTGATATACTACATATACTTATTATTAAATAGATACTTATATAGATAGTAACTAAATAACACCCAGGCACAGAGCAAACACTTATGTTCATCACATAAATATTTGCCCTGGGTGGGGATTGAACCTCTTTGATCCAGAAGTTAGGGTCACTAACCACTGAGCCACCGAGGCAGTATTACAATGTAATTTTCACTAGTCATCCCGCAAAGAGTATTGTTATTCTATAACACACGTTCAATCCTGGCATGGGTGCCTGCAACCTGTATACATTATTCTTGTTTATAAATAAATAAATAAAATAAAAATAAAAAATAAAAAAGCCTTTTATTTCTCATCGTTAATTAATTAATAAGGTACATCATTTAATTTACAAAAATTCGATTATGTTGTCATTCATTATTAGTGTAAATATTTTATAATCATCGAAGTTAATTTATAATAAAATCATTGTAGTCACTTAAAAATATATGAAATAGTCAAGTTAAATTGCTTAGGTATGTACATAATATCATTTCATTGTCATTATAGTATATATAGTAATTTTTTGCAGATTCATACATTGTTTATAATAATATATTTTACATAATTAATTGTCAATCAAAATTTAATGTCAATTTAAATAAGTCTAGGTTTATTATATGTTGTACATATTAATAATGTTCATTTGTGCATAGATTAATTGTTTATTTGTGATGAGAACCCCTGGTGGGTATAGGCCTCTTCTAGAGCTTTCCACTCATCTCTATCTTTTGCTTTGTTCATCCAAGATGCCCCTGCCAAATTGCTGATGCCATCCGCCCATCGTGCCGCCGGTCGTCCTCTCCTTCTTCTCCCTGGTCCGCGCCATTTGGTTACAGTATACGTCCATCTGTGATCTTGTAGTCTGGCTATGTGGCCTGCCCATTGCCATTTTAGTTTTAGTGCATGGTGTAGAAAGTCATTATATTCATATTCTTGTTTACTAAAAATTATTAGTCTGTCAAATAGATCATCAGAAAATATTAGACACATATTTTTACTATGTCAATTTAACAAAAACTGATTAAGATATAGCCTGTTAAAGTTCCGGGTGATGTCACACAGCTTATAAATGTTTAACAGTACAAATTGAATGGTTAAACAGTGTTTAAAGCATGTTTAAATCTTTTGTGTATATATTTTTTTAAACTAATTTAGTATGAATAATACACATGTAATATTCATATCAAGATCTATAGTGTACACATAATTATTTTTATTTTAAATATCCATAAAGACATTTGGTAATATTTTATTTCATGAACTGGTTCTGTTACTGGTGGTACTCAGTAACATGACTTATAAAATATTAAATTAAATTATTAGTACTGAAATGTTTATCTGCTTATCAGTACATATTTAATGGACAAAAGCTGTTAAAGTGTAATCATAAGAATCTAATCTACAGTTATTTTAAATACACAGAATTACAAATTATGTCATATTTATGATATTGGTGTTCATCATTATTGTATGTACACAATTCTCTAAAAGTTTAGTACACAGCTATTTTAAATAATTTGAAATCTTATCTCGAAATTTTATCAATCATACTTGTACACTTTAAAAGTACAGATAGATTCAATTTGTCCTATATATATAAGAGCCATTATGGCTCTTAATATTAATATATTTACATGTAGCTACAGACTGTTACTTGTATTTTTACGTCATTACTTTAAGCTGATAAAATAACAACTGTACTCAATTAAACAACTAATTTGAAAACATTAAAACCACTGTTTATTCGATTAATTACACAACAATCCTACTAGTGGGAATGTTGATGCACACACTGTAAATACTTATCAGTTGTCAGAAGTTGTTCTATAGTACAGTTATTTTTAACAGTAATGTAATACATATAATAATGTTTGAAATTTTTTCCATTTGCTCACATATCTACACTACAACTCCAGCTAGTCAAGCATGCGACCACGAATTGCCACGAAAAGAACTCATTTCGACGTGTGAAAAAGTGACAGATATTTACTATGCCATAACGCTGTCTCGTTCTGACACTACGAACGAAATAATTCGTGGGGCGCATACTAGCCCGGCTGGATCCTTCCACATCGATTCGAATCGGTTTAGAAAATTTATTAACAAATTAATCGGGCGCTTATTTATACCTACCTACCATCGGAAAATTATGAAAGTGAAAATTTATGGAGGCTGATGAATTTGAACACTCATTCAGTCAATACACTATTGCCATCTACAAAAATATTACTTAGTTTTTAGAATAGTTTTTAATACTTATAACATCATAGTAATTTAAGTTGGTTTAAGAATGGGTGTACCTCGGAATCAAAGTGTTGTATAAACCTCAAGTACACCAAAACAGTCAAATGACCAGTATTAAATTTGTACCCTGCCGTACAGTGTCATACTCCCTGGTGGAGCCACCTAGGTATATTCGTGTAATAGGCCCAATTAAGAAGGCACATCGTAAATTTAATAGCAACGTAAAAAGTGTTGTTGTTTTTGTTAGTTGTTTACTAAGCGTATATGGGTCAGGCCGTAGATTTTGCCACTTTGTAGGTCCCCTAACTCTCCGCCTCTTTTTTCTTATAGTAAATTACTTTTAATTTGTTTTTAAATGTCATCATCGTGTGTCGTAAGGATCGGTTAATAGGGGCCAGTAAATATAATAGAATAAATTCATAAATTGTGAAAGTTATAGGATGTTTATCTGCGAAAAATGACTAAATTTTCATAAAAAACACAAATCCGCTTCGGTGGGAGTGAACTTTGCACATCGATAAAATAAAAAATATAACACTTTTTGATAATCCGTTTGATTTGACGTTATAAAATTATAGTCAATTATCCACGGTTTTAATATTTTTACGTGTTGTTTAAGAAAAAATCATAATAAAACGAAGATTTATTAAAAACTTTCGAAAACTGACTATTTACGATATTTTTATTTCGCAACCATTATCTTCTCGTTTTATTATTCTAGAAGCACAGTGAGATTTAAATTAAGTTGCGACAACACCTAAGTAATGTACTCTTTAATCATTAAGCTCGTAGTGGCCACAGTTTTGTCAGTTCGCTGTCATAACCCGTGCGAAGTAGAAAGTGTCACGTGTTTTACGAAGTGAATTTTTTGAGATTAAATGAAAAGTTTTTATTTGGAATCAATCATTGTTTTTGTGCACGATTAAGTAAGTTGTACGTGATCTTCCAACGTTAAGGTGGCATGATAATATGTCTTATTTATTGAGTTATGATCGATTTTCGCTACCACCTTCGCTATGAAAACAGGTCGTTCGCTATTTCTTCACTATCAACTATTCTTCACCACTAATAATACTGAGTACACACTAGGTGTAGTTATTTTTTACTGTTGACATGTTTTGTAAAACTTGAATGAGATCAAGAGTCTGTACTGAAAGAAAAACAAAATAGGTAGATATAATGTTCGTTTTTGTAACTTTTAATAAATAGTACCTACGTGTAATATTTATTTAAATTACCATATATCTTCACGAGACTAATAATTTTAATATTAACTCACTAGTAGTCGTCTAAACAGTAGATTTCGAAAGTATAAAGGACATCATTAATTATGGGCTTAACCTGAAAGTGCCGGTCAAAGTACTTAATTATGAAATATTATTAGAAGATAATATTCTAAGCATTTCAAACTATGTAACTAACCCTCTAGGATCACTTAGTGAGTAGTCACGGGACACGAACCTCAGAGGTAATCATTTGCAAATAAAATCATTTGTGTATCACCATCCTAACAATTGTTCATCATTATCGTTCGCCATTGTTCGCGACAGGATAGCGAAGAATTATGCGCAATCTTTTCGCTATTTGTGGCAAAATCTACGGCCTGACCCATATAACAGTTGCAACTAAGCTGCTTGAATAAATAATATTTACATTTCACACATTTTTAGGGTTCCATAACCAAAGGGTAAAAACAGGACCCTATTACTAAGACTCCTCTGTCCGTCTGTCTGTCTGTCACCAGACTGTATCTCATGAACCATGATAGCTAGAGTCTGGCTAACGAAAGTTGATACTGGAATTTTTCGCAAACTTTTTAAATGACAACACACGGTGCTACTACCATCGCGGATTTACCTTTAAATTGGGGTATTTTACCTAGTATTTAAAACTTTTTCAAACTTCATGTACTAAACTGAACAAAATGATTCATTATATTATTATAATCTTCATCGTAATGAAGTTGATAGGTACGCGTTGAAATCATTTGAATAATTTGTAGAGCAATGCAAAGCCTCAGTTTGGCATAATAATAACGTCAAAAAAACAGAAAATAATTAACGTAATGAATATAAAACTCCTACACGACAAGTCAAAGCTTGAAAAAAAGATTTTTTTGCGATTCCCCCAAAGATTTGGAAGAATCAAAATCGCAGTATGGTAACAATGCTACATCGTGTGAGTGAGAGAAAGTGTTTCCCTCTCAGTTTAGGGCTGCCATACTGATATTTTTTAAATTTGCCGCGCTTTGTCAGTATCAACTTTCGTTAGCCAGAATCTAGAACATTGAAAGTTTCACAGATGATGTTGCCGCTATGACAACAAAATATTAAAAACAAAAAAAAATCCCATACAACAAATCTGAATTTTTAGACGTTTTTCACTCGATATTAATAACGGCGACTTATTATGCAGTTTAAAAATAAATAATTAAATTAAAATAAATATTTAACATACAATTTAACATTCCATACAAATAACGTGATTTTTTTGCTCGATATTATTCGGCAATAGGAAGATTCTTGAAATATTAACAGAATATTAAGTTGTATGTTCCCTTCAAAAATAAATAGTTATATTAAAATAATATATATTAAGGGGGGCTTCCATACAGCACGGAACGCGAGCCGAGCGAGCCCGCTGATCGCACTTGGTCGATTATTAAGTCCTTATTAATTTCAACGTACAATCATTTGCACTCGTAAAGTTAATTCATTTAACATTTCAGGTGATACCGCTATCTATAATGTTCACGTTGATGATAGCGACAAATAACCTGTGTTTGAAGTACGTCGGCGTGTCCTTCTACTACGTGGGTCGGTCGCTGACGACGGTGTTCAACGTCGCGCTCAGCTGGGTGCTGCTGGGGCAGAGCACCTCCTGCAAGTGCATATCTTGCTGCGCGTTCATCATATTCGGATTCTACTTGGGCGTCGATCAGGAGAGTTTGCTAGGTTTGTATTGACCCTTCGAGATATCATACACAATGTGTTTGTCTACCGGTGTCGGAGCCTTAAGCGGTGACATATATGGCAAATTTTGAATAACTTTTACCGTGGGATCAACTCTGAAAACGCAAAAAATAAACCATCTATTCCATACTTTTTGTCGTAAGTCTATAAAAAATCGTATGGAACAGTAGTATTTTTAAGTTTTCAGAGTTGGTCTCATATTAAAAGTTGCCCAAAATTTGCCATAGATGTCACCGCTTAAGACTGACACCGGTAGACAAACACATTGTAGACCATACTCCTTAAGTCTGGGGACAGTAATCTTTTGGATATGAGTATGACACCCTCTAGCTATGTGAATTCAACAATCTGTAACAGGTCTAGCATGGTAGATATGACCCAATCAGCCTTCGAAGGTAGGTCTACGTCTACAGTGGTGGACTAATGAAGACTATAATAATACGGTATGGTACAGACTATACGGATTATAATTCTTTCTGCTTGGGCGTGGAACAGGAGAGTTTGCTAGGTTTGTATTGATCCTATGATATTAGCTGTATAGGCCGGCCGAGTCGGCGGATGTGAAGTTAGCTACAAGCTGCGCCAAACCCGATCAACGCGCAGCTTTATGTGAGCTTCGGTTAGGTTTGGATATTGCACAGTTTGTAGCCAACTTCACATTTATCGACTTGTATGATTGGGCCTATACTAGTTGTATGCGGTGAAGGAAAATATCGTGATGTGAATAACCCTTCATATAAGCAGAGAATAAATTCGATGGATACGCCGTCTTCCTCGTAAATCTATCCTCGCGAAACTATGCTAGCGCAACTAGCCTTCGAGGGTAAAACTATTTTCAGTTGTTGACTATAATAGAATACTAGTTATCAGTGTATTATCCAGTTCCATGATTATGCAAAAAAGATTTGCGAAAAAGCGCAGCGAAATCGAACCTGAGCAATTATTTTTGCAGAAGTCATTTTCCAGTTTACACTCGTATTAAATATCTGCGTGTTTTTTTCAGATGTTAAAACTGAGAACCTCTAACAATACTACAACGGCTTTCATGCAATTCGTTTCTTGCAGTTTGATTAGTTACGCACAGATACATCGATATTATGGATTCCTTGATTTATTAAGGACTAGATTTTGCCCGCGGCTCCGCCCGCGGAATTTGACTTTTGTGCTATCCCACAGGAACCTTTTATTTTTTCGGGATATAAAGTAGTCTATGTCACTTTCCGGCCCTTGAACTATATACATGACAAAAATCAAGTCAATCCGTTGTTCCGTTGCTGCGTGAAAGAGGAACAAACCAACAAACTTCGGATTTATAATAGTAGTATGATTTCCGAAAAATATTTTCATTGGCCTTGATAATATTCACGAACGTAAAACCTGCGAATCCTTACTAATAATATTAATTTGATGTTGTGTTTGTTGTTACAAGCTTTTATTTAGCTTGCAATGTATGTATGTAAGTTCAGCTGAAATCTTGCAAGTTAAACTTGACCATCTTCCCGGTTTTCCGATTAAGCTGAAATTTTGCATGCATATATATATTGCGTGACAATGCAATATTATGGTACCCTGCAGCTGATCTGATGATGGAGTCGGCCACCTTCCGACTCCGACATATAGGAACTCCTGTACTAAACAAGATAGACCCGTCGTGTTTGGGCTTGTTTTACTTGTCTTTGCCGGCACTCTGTTGCTATATGATATCTAGGATCTCAAAAGCTTGTATTTAAAAAGTTATTTTTTCACGCAGCAACTGACGAGGTATCGCCTTATTTTTTCCATGGAAATAGTTTGATTGATTTAATGTCATAGACTGCTTTTTATCCCGGAAAATATACATTTAAGGTGTCCATGCGACAGCACAAAAATCAAAATAACACGCAGGCGAAGTAGCGGGCAAACGCTGTACCTACACTGCCAAATCCACCACACTAGCCCGATGCGGGTTGGTGAGTCATCTTCTACGGACCTATGCAAGTTGCCTCGCGATGTTTTCCTTCACCAAAAGCCAGTGGTGTGTAATTCCGTACATAAGATTTAAAGAACTCATTGCTACCGGCCTGGGATTTGAACCCTGCTAGTATTACAAATGCATTCTTTTTATTTCCAGATTCATTCTCGCTGATCGGAACTGTATATGGAGTAGTGGGTTCTCTCATGCTTTCCCTGTACTCCATCTACACGAAGAAAGTGCTTCCACACGTGAACCAAGAAGTCTGGCTGCTCTCCTATTACAATAATGCATACTCCATATTATTATTTCTACCGTTAATTATAATGAATGGGGAAATCTCCGTACTGCTGAGTTACGTCAATTTTGGCAGCATTTATTTCTGGACGCAGATGGTCATTGGTGGTCTCTGTGGATTCGCCATTGGATATGTCACTTCTCTTCAAATTAAGGTAATCCTTTTTTCTTCATCTTCATTATCAGCCTGATGACCGATGGGGTCGAAAAGTTTTCGAGTGGAGACCACGTACCGGCAAGCGCAGCGCATCCACCCGCAAGGTGGACGGATGACCTCATTAAGACCGCAGGATCGCGTTGGATGCAAGCCGCTTCCAACCGATCTTATTGGGAATCTATAGGGGAGGCCTATGTCCAGCACTGGACGTTCTATGGCTGATGGATGGATGGATGGATTATCAGCCGTAAGACGTCTTTTACTGGACATAGACCTACGTCATGGATTTTCCATAACACCGGGTGGAAGCGGCTTGCACGCAGCGCGATCTAATTTCTTCGGTCTTGATTAGATCAACCATCCACTTTGTCGGTAGACGTTCTACGCTGCGCTTGCCGGTACGTGGTTTCCATTCGAGAACTTCACGGTCCTATCAGCTATCCGTTCTACGAAATATACGCCCTGTCGACTGCCACGTCAACTTGCTAATCCGCGTGAGTTTGGTTCATCTACGAATCTCCTCATTTCCGATTGGATCACATAACTCAAGACTCCAAGTACAACATAAGTGTCTTCAAATCACAAGTGAATAGGTATCTTCCAGGTAAGCGTGCTTCACCCTAGACCGCATAATACATCTGCTTGACATCAGGCAGTATGAGGACAAATGCAAGCATAAATGAAAAAAATAACTCCGAGCATAGCCCTCACCATAGGTCGTTCGGCAACTTTGAGCTTATTTATAAGGCTCTCAGTGAAAGACCGTAAATTAACCGTATAAGGCGCGCCACACAAGTTGGCGGATGTGAAGTTAGCTACAAGCTGCACAATATCCAATCCTGACTGAAGCTCGCATAAAGCCGCACGTTGATTGGCTATTGCGCAGCTTGTAGTTAACTTCACATCCGCCAACTTGTGTGGCGCGGCCTATATTTCATTTACATTGCGTGATAACTCATAGATGATTCAGGTTACAAAGCCTGTATAGTTAATCTACAAGCAAGCAACAGAGGTGATAACGTGGTAATCCGACCATTTTAGAACAGTATTATTACCGCTGTTTTCCTCATATACTGTACAGAATATTTTTTGTTAGAGGAAAAAGTTAATTTATTATGATACTAGCTGCCCGTCCTGGCTTTGCCCAGGTATGATTGGATAAAGAAGATAAATAGTAAGGATCCCTATTTTTTTTGGAAATATAATATAGCCTATAGTATTCTATCTTGGAAGAGACTAGTCATCGCAACACAGGGTATCCTACAGTGATGACTAGAGTATTAAGTAGTATTTGAAAATTCTAAGATCATGTAAATCAAGTTCAATATTTTTTATATTTTCAATTCTTATATGTTATTTTATGTCACTTTTGTTACTGAATACTATGTTAAGCATAATGTTATTGACTACAAATAAATTATTATTTATTTATTATTCCTCGATAAATGTATTATCCAACACGGAAATAATTTTTCAAATCGGACCAGCGGTTCCTGAGATTAGCGCGCTCAAACAAACAAACAAACTCTTCAGCTTCATAATATTAGTATAGATGAGCTAACTCCTTATCGAATTTTATTCATAATATGCGTTTCCGTTATGGTATCAAGACATGCGCTGTCTGTGTGCGTGTGAATATAATTATTTACTTACATTGAAATTATAATATTTTTGAAAGCGCATTTTTGTAACTAAAATGATTATACCGACTATATTTAACTACCACTGATAAGGGTAACTGTCATTGAAATGGTTGTTAGTCATGACTTACTTTTTATGGCTAATGGTAGCGATAAATCTATACAAATAAATAAAATTGGGGTGTCTGTTTGTAATATTGAAATAACCGTTTTTACGACATGCATAATTATGATATATTCATATGGTACTGTACTGTACCAGCCTTTTTAATAGTCCACTGCAGGACGTAGGCCTACCCACGAAGGGTGTTTGGGCCATATCCACCACGCTGGCCCAGTGCGGGTTGGTGGATTCACATACGCCATCGAATTTCTTCTACGGACGTATGCAGGTTGCCTCACGATGTTTTCCCTCACCGAAAAGCCAGTGGTGTGAAATTCCGTACACAAATTCCAAAGAACTCATTGGTACGGGACCGGGGATTTGAACCCACGACCTCACGATTGTAAGGCGGGTGGTAAGACCACTAGACCACCACGGCATTCATATGGTACATACACCGAAATAACATATTTTTACAATTTTTGTATGTCTTTTTATTCCGGTTAATCTCTGAAATGGCTGGACCGTATTTGACGGGACTTTTATTGACAGGTAGCTGATGTAATAAGGAGTAACTTAGGCTACGTTAATCGACTGTTAGGCGGACCGAAGGTCTCAGAGCCAGCTAGTTATAAATAATCTTAATCGGTACACAATTTTATATCAATAATACTGGTAGTTCTTCCAACAATAGACCTCGCATCTGTTTAACTGTATCATCTAAGCCTGTGTATCGACTCGCTCTTGACTGATTGTTTGATATTATGACTTTATACGTTTTTACATTACTGATAAAAATCCCTCAATTATTTTCCTGTAACTAAGTTCGTATAGGCCGGGCGGCTACGAGGGTTATTCCTAATCAATAAGCATCCTTTTAGGAGCTTAATCTGTAGATCAAAACTAACAACTTTTGTTCTGCGACTTTTGTCAAAACACAAAAAAACGAAACAGCTGTTCCATAGTGTTCCATTTTGTCGTGGGTGAACGATATTTACCTATGGAACAACATTTTTTTTGTGTTATGACACAAAAGTCGCAGAATTAAAGTTGTTAGTTTTGATGTCCAGAATAAGCCCCTAAAAGGATGCTAATTGATTAGCAAAAAAAAATAATACGAATAACCCTTTGTACCTACTTTGTATAGCCTTCGTGTCAGAGTTTTTTAACCGCCTAAAGGCCTCTGAGCCTCTGACATGGCTCGACCTACAATATAACGGGTCATCCGAGCCACGGTAGCCCTCAGTTGTAAATGCCACCCGCGGTCACCCATCCGAAAACTGACCGTGCTGAACGTTGCTTAACTTTGATGATCGCTAACGAACACCTAGTGAAATTACGCTATGAGCGCTGCGCTATTTTTCTGTAATCCTACTAATATTATAAACGCGAAAGTTTGTGAGGATGGATGGATGTATGGATGTTTGTTACTCTTTCACGCAAAAACTACTGAACGGATTGAGATGAAACTTTGTAATAATATAGCTTATATATCAGAATAACACATAGGCTATAAATTATAATGATATATTGCGTATGCGGGCGAAGCCGCGGGTAAAAACTAGTGATAAATAAAAATACCATCCGCATACTAAAGACCCAATTATGAATGGCCTAAATTTAATAGCAACGTAAAAAGTCTTCTCTGTCAAAATCAAACTATGCTTTTATTCTTTGGACATATGGAAATGCGCTTAGAATCGTTTTTTTACAAATCTTTTACATGTCGAATGCCTAAAGTGAAAAAGAAACAGAAATAGTCTAATTACCCAAGTAGCACACTAGTGAATTTTGCAACTTATATTATAGCTCTAAGTTGCAAATTAGTTGTATTACAGTGTTTGATAAAACCTTTAGCTTCAAACACAACTCTTATTTGTATATGAGTACTTCTTGTCGCTCGTAGTTTCATAGGAAAGATTTTTGTTTCTGCTTTATTTCCTACGGTAGCATAAAACCGATTTTGTTACCTAAAGTAACATACAGGTTTTAATTTCCACTTATACAGAAGTATTGGTTGTATATAAGGTCTATAAATCACATATATGCAACTCCTAAATCTAAGCGCTATCGTACTCTTATTTGGAACTTTTAGTTCCAAATAAGTAATACAATAGAGGAATATATCTCTTGTAGTAGCTAAAGGTATCATTTTGCAGCTCTTTTGAAACCTGTTATATTTGCAGCTTTAAGGGCTAGTGTACTCTGCCATGCCACTTCAACGCGTAACTAAGTTTCTATAGGGGTTCTGGAATACCAAAAGCAGCAATTTCAACTTATTTGAAACCACTAAAGATCTAACAGTTTCAAAATTAGGTATTATATTATTATTATAACTATTGCTACTATAATAACGCATATGTGTATATATATATTGTTTAAGCTGTTGTCTTACGCTCACTTAGGCATAGGCCTATCAAAGTACTAAAACATCAGGACCTTTATAAAAATGAATTCCATAACATGGAAAAAAGTAAAACGTTTTTATCAATTCTGGGACCCCTAATCCTCAGGCACTGGGAGATCTACAAAAGATAAAATAATTACTATTGGTAATAAGATCCACTGCTTTGCCACTCGCAAGATATAAATAAGTGATTTTTACATCTTGTAGGTGCAAATAGCGCATATATTAGTGATATTAAGAACTATAAGATTTCTTTACGTCACCATGTTTAGAAAATGGAGACCTTGAAAATGTTTTGTTTTGAACATGATTTTTATCACACTGATACGTAAACACAGAGTTTTGATAGTTATGATTGATGTACTTTAACATCATACTTAACCTAAAACTATTATATCAGGTTTTTAACAGTTTTACTTTTCAATAGTATTATTTCGTTTATTAATTTAGCACAGTATTTTTAATAAGTCTTGATTAAATCGAAGGCCCGTTGAAATTTACAAAGAAAACAATGTATAGTTTCACAGTAACAAAACAATCGCAATGACTTTTGTGATATTTCAATGCAGGGAAGCAAATACAATATTATGTATTAATGTGTCACCAAACACAAACAGCAGTATAATATGCACTATGGCCGCGCCAATCTCAATCAAAATACCGTCCGTAACACAAAATATAATTTTACAGCAATCGCGGTCTGTCGCTACTCTGAATAACTTTGACGTCTCATTTATTACTCAATGACCGAGCGTGTTGAATGAACGAACGCACTGTTGTTCAATGAATCGTTCACTGCGCACATTTTACACTCATAGTTCTAATTGCCACTCATGGTGATCTTGAGAACTGCTATAGATTCCATATGGAACTAAAAATAAGCTGCAATTTTTCGCCACTTGGTTCTATAATGGTTGCATAAGGGTTCTCTCCACCTATATAGAACTTCATAATGGTTGTAAATTTCACCCAAGTCTGCAAGTAGATATAATATACGAGCTATTTGCCACTATTTGTGCTACTTGGGTAGCTATTATAATTACGATGTTTCCTTCATAATTGGGCCTTAACTCCTCCTCCTACCTCCTCATCCTTAAACGTCTGTAAGTTTTCAAGTTTCGCTACACATATTTACTTAACACCAAACATTTCAGGTAACATCGCCCTTGACCCACAACATCTCCGGCACCGCCAAAGCTTGCGCGCAAACAGTTCTCGCGACCCAGTGGTACAACGAAACCAAGGGAGCTCTCTGGTGGACGTCCAACATCATAGTCCTAGCAAGCAGCGCCTTCTACGCCCGCTTCAAACAACAAGAGATGGAGGAGAAGTCTCGGAGACCGGTGCCGGACGATGAAAAAAGTTTAGTATGATAGTGGTTAGTGCATGAACGGATGTTTATATGACCAAAGATAGTGTTCAATCAGAATTAGGAATATAGGCATAATGACTCGGTAAAAAATTGGTTGCCTGTAAAGTCGGTATACGGGCGAAAGTTTTACGTGACAACGACTTTGGGTGGTAAAATAATTTTAATGTGAATATTCATTCGTATAGTAGGAAGAAGGATGAAAATGTCTGTCTCTCTCGCTCTTAGGCGGGCTAACCATGACGCGTGCCTCTCACTCGCTCTCATTGTGAGCGCATAACGTGAGCGGAGCGTAACGCAGTTTCTTGAAGTGTCACCCGGCAAACCAATTTATAAGACGTTGTCACGTCAAAAAAATCATTACTATAATTAATCCGTGAGTTAGATTATCAAAAAATATCGGACACGTGTTTTTTATTTTGTCAATCAAACAACAAATTACAAATATAAACCTTGTTAAAGTTTAGGAGAGGGGCTCGTCACGTTATCTCTCTCATAGAAGTTTTTATATTTTTATGGCACTTGTGACGTCACGCGAAACGTTAAAAGGCTATATCTTCATCAATTTTTGTGTAATTGACAAAAGAAAAAATACGTGTCTAATTTTTTTTTGTAGTCTATATGACGGGCTAATTATATTTTTTTAGTCATTATGCCTATTCTTTCTTGATGCTATTTGTTAAATTGTAATGACGCGATAGTAAATGTATCGTCGTAACACTCGTAACTTATCTAATATATGATAAACTTATTTGTTTTGTTTTTTGTATTTATTTATATTTGTGTATGTTAAAGTTGTGAATGTTTTGGGTATAGGCCGAATCAAATTTCTTGGCGGCTGTGAAATAAGCTACAAGCTGCGAATAATCCTATCCTTACTGAAGCTCCACACCTACGCGAGGATTGGGTTATCTTCAGCTAACATCACACCGGCCAAGTTGTGGGACTAGACCTGCAGGCCAATCGCACTAATTTTTAACAGCTGCGTTCCATCTGTAATTCAGTTTAAGTTCGGTTGCAATTGTAGTTAAATTTCGATTCAGCTGAGCAGAGAATTTCAGATTTCAAGGAATTAGGTATTGCGCTAAACATCATACACCAACCGTTCATTTGACACCGGTTACGTTCCAACTCTGATCGAGTTGCGTTTCAACTTTAGTCAGAATCATTAGTGCGATACGAAAATAGACAAAAAGTAGAAGTTCGTTTAAAGTTCAATTGTAGTTCAGTTGTAATTTTTTAGTGCGATTGGCCAGCTGTACTGACGCGACAGTGTTATAGTCATGAAATGGAAAAAAAATGTGTCTTGATGTTATTAATGAATTGTAATGATGCGACAGTGATATGTATCGTCATTACTTATCTAGTTAACCATAAACTAATGGTTTTGTTTTAAATTATGTATTTATGTATATTTTTTGTAATGTTGAAGTTGTGGATGTTGGGTGTAGTATGGAAATTAGAAAAATTGTCTTTGATGGTTATTCGATGAATTTAATATGGCTGAATAATAAACCAGTGTATTTTATAAGTATGTGTATTTATATAGGTATTATGTGTGTATTTGCAATCGTAGAGACTAAATTACTAATTTAATTTGGATAATTTGATTCGGATCATCGGATGTCTGCGTTTTTAGTCATGCCGGCCTATTATACGCACCACGAAACAATTATTTCGACGTATCAGATCGAGACAGTATTATAAATAAATGAATATTTTGGGACATCTTACACACGGCCTCTGATCCCAAATTAAGCAAAGCTTGTGATATGGCTGCCAGAGACTGATATACTACATATATTTATTTTTAAATACATACTTATATAGATAGTAACTAAATAACACCCAGACACAGAGCAAACACTTATATTCATCACATAAATATTTGCCTTGGGTGGGGATCGAACCCACGCCTCTTTGATCCAGAAGTTAAGGTCACTAACCACTGAGCCACCGAGGCAGTCAATGTAAATGTTATGGTGAAGTAAATATCTGTCACTTTATTACACGACGACAAAGCTTTTCGTGGTCGTATGCTAAGCTAGGTAACGCAGGTATAGGTCCAAAAAGTATATCATATATATTTTGTTTGTGGCAATTTCTCCTAGATGACGCAAACGTATTATAGAATATTATTGTATTTATCGTTATAACCAACTATTTATAGGGCCAACTCCAATTTGCAATAAAAACTTTTCGAAAAGCGAAAACTTCACGATTTCGTGGTTGGTCCCATATTAAAAGTTAGTCATAATGAGTAAAATCGTATGATTGTAATCATCATTCTAGGATAATTACGCAATTATCAGGATAATTATACAATTATCCTAGATATTATGATGCTTATGATGATTATAATCATACAATTAGTTGACCTGGTGAACTTCATCTCACCATCTATCAACTGTCAATTACCTACATCTTTTACATGCAGGAACATTATGAATGGGAAAATGAAATTAATGTTTAGTTTTCTCGCAACTTTTATAATTTTTCTCACCGTTTAAACCTTTCCTTAACTTCCACAAATATTTCAAGATTAGCCAAATCGGCTCAGCCGTACTCGAGTTTTAGCGAGACTAACAATCTGCCAACAAAGCTGCGCAGTATCCAATTCTAACTGAAGCTCACATAAGCTGCGCATTGATTGGATTTGGCGCAGCTTATAGCTAACTTCACATGCGCCGACTTGTACGATTCGGTCAATAACGTCCATTTTGTATGTAGGTATGTGTAAGAACATAGAGCGCGGTGATGTCGCGCAGAACTATTCTGGATATATTTGTTTGGTTGCATTTATTTTCAGACTTGTATCCGCAACGTACCTTCTGCGTTCGCTGTTTGCATTGCTACTGTTCCACCCGCGTCTTTTAGTGTGCCAATTAAGCCGTTATGCCAGCGGCCCAGCTGTTACGGTTTAGATGTAAACTTTGAAGGACTGATACAATGACTACACTTAATAAGCAAAATATGTTCGAACGATTATATTTTAATTTTTTTTTCTTTTTATTTAATTATTACACTCCACAGACTCCAGGGTCTGTGCTTTTTAAGATATACATTAAAAAAAAAGATTTGAACTATATTGCTTATAAAGGCTTTACAAAAGGACTCTAAATCTAATAAAATTAAAAACAAAAAAATATGATTTTAAACTACGTACGTTGATTTTACATATCATTTTCCAAATAACTACCTTCTTATACCGCGCAGAGCCTCCATCACTGCCGCCTTTCGGTCTTTAATGGCCATCTTTCAATTATAGTCTACGATGACCTTAGGTGACGCAGTCGTCGCACGTCGCACAAAGCGGCTGATAGCGTCTTCCTCGTTCCAATAATATTCAGTGTGTATATTCATTATTAATGTATAATAATGCTATTTTTGTGTAACATAATTATTTTATTTGTATTTTTATACTTTGGTCTGACATAGATTGTACTTTATGCAATAATAATGATTATTTTGATGTACAATCAATTTTTTTAGTCAGAATGATTTGTGCAATACTCTGACAGCAATCAATAGGTTAATTTTAGTATATGTATCTATATGGCCTACCAGTTACCGGTTTTACCGGTTACGAATCGACGTTAGTTTTTTGAGTAAGTCTTCGAGAAGTATGTATATTTTCAATACCTGATTTTTATCATTATTATTTTAGTTAAATCCTCTGTTGTATAATTTACCAAAATAAAACGATGATATTCATCACCATATTGTTGAGTTTGTTGAGTTATTAGGTACAAATGATATACCTATACAGTGTCTCAAAACTCGAACGTTATACTGCCAATGCTAGAATACCTGTATATTTGGTTTCTAATACAGGACGGACCAGAAACCCTATCCTCTTGATTTTGAGATACTTACAATTTTATGTGGCCAAAAATCCTACCTTGCGGCACTCCACCATACCATGAGCAGTTATAGACCAAATCATACAAGTTGGTGGATGTGAAGTTGCTGCGCGAATCCCAATCAACGCGCAGCTTTATGTGAGCTTCAGGATTAGATATTGCGCAGCTTGTAGCTTACTTCACATCCGTCGACTTGTATGAGGCCTATACAGTTTTTGTGCATGAGTTTTGGGACACCTGTATATAGAATCCAGCTATTTCGACACCTTTGATTTATTAGTCTTCCAATGAGGGCAAAAATAGTGCTCCAAACATCCTTTGTGACTTTTTATCTTGTTTTGGCAGATTGTATTGGGAAAGAGCCGGAAAACAAACCGATTTCGCCATAATGATCCACAAATGACACCGCACCGACAGAAGTAAGTCATCGTATCAATTCAATTAGATAAATCTTATTACTGCATTTATTGTTCGATTATAAACTGCGCTTAAAACTCCGGGGTAAAATTTAAATCATTTTTGCAATTAATAAAAGCAGACGACGTACTGCAGGTGCACAGAACGCGCCATCTTGGATTTAGTTGTTTGGTGTGAGACATACAGGGTTATTGGTAGACTTAGCAACCTTTTAGGGGCTTATTCTGTACAGCAAAACTAACAATTTTTGTACCGCTATTTTTGTCAAAACTCAAAAAGATGCTGTTCCATAGGAAAATATCGTTCACCTTCGACAAAATGTATGGAACGGCTGTTTTGGACTAAGACTCCGCTGTCCGTCTATCTGTCACCAGGCTTGTATCTTATGAATGGTGATAGCTAAAATGTTGAGATTTTCACAGATGATGTATTTCTGTTGCCGCAATAACAACATATACTAAAAACAGAAAAAAAAAATTAAGTAGGCTCCCATATAACAAACCTGAATTATGTGCCTTTTTTCGCTCGATATTAATAACTGTAACAGATAGATGCTTGAAATATTCACAGAATATTTAGTTAAATATTTTCTTTACAAATAAATAATGAAATTAAAATAGAATAAATATTTAAGGGGGACAATTCCCATACAAGAAACGTGATTTTTTGCTCGTTATTAATAATAACGGCTACAGGAAGATGCTTGAAGTATTCACAGAATGTCAAGTTGTCAAAATATATTAAGGGGGGCTTCCATATGGTACGGAACCCTTCGTGTGCGAGTCCGACTCGCACTTGACCAAATATTTTTGTATAGTTTTGACAAAAGTCGCAGAATATAAGTTGTTAGTTTTGATGTACAGAAAAGCCCCTAAAAGGATGTTAATTGATTACCAATAACCTGTATAAGAAGAATTCAGGCATAATGATCATTCAATTAATTAATGTTATAGAGATTTCAAATATTCGAGGTTCCTGATATAGACTTAATTTTATTCAGAAATAAGGTAAGCCGCGCACAATGTATGTGAAAAAATACCTGTGAGTCCAGGGGCATTTTATTTAACTTTTGTTGTTTGTTATATTATGTAAATTACTAGGAATTACAATAGGTAGATTACGTGTTCTAGCATTTTATATTATTTATAAAAAAAAATACAAAATTATATTTATGAAGTATTTTTATACAGGGTGTCCCATTAGATGACAGATGTTACAAATATACTTATTGCTAAGCACTACATAATTAACACTGATTTTCTATGGAATCAACAGAAGTCAGCTGATCCAAACATTTGGTCTAAAGCAGGGGCCTTATTGTGTAAGCGCTTGACGTTTGGCTTCGCTTTTTCTCGCCAGTCAGGCGCTGTTCGCGCCACTCACGCCACGAGAGCAAGCGGGAGAAAAGCGAAGCTGAACCCCAGAGCGCTTACACAATAAGGACTGGTTGAGAGTTTATAATATTTTTATTATTTTTTTAAGGGGTGAAAGTGCCCATATTACTTAACTATCTTAATATTTATAAATTACAGTGATTGTTATTTGTTGAATAATGTCTTGGAACGGTCACATTTATACTATTTTGTTATCTAAGACATTTGCTCGTAACATTTCAGATAATCTCTCTTCTATGTATTTGTATTTTTTAATCAAATGTAAATTATTAGATTCTTCGGAATCTATCATGTGATCGTATAATTCAACGCCATATATTTTATTCCAATTTATTTTAAATGATGTATTATTAAACGATGTCCATTCAGTATATCTGTATCTTTTTGTTCTAATACTGTATCCCATGATAGTAATATTTTTGAGCCGTGGTTTGTCTGAGTCTTCTTGAGGATATTCGCTAGGTCTGGGATATTGGCTTATAGCAAAGGCATTCATAATACATCTATCAGTCACCAGAGGTACTAAACTTTTACCTTCAAAGCATAATATTCTTTTGTCCAAGTGATTTTTACATTTAGGAATATGTTGAGACAAATTAGTGAGATCAACCAGTGTTGGGAATATGTCTATAAGCTCAACTGGCGTATTTATTACTTTAGGCTGCATTCCGGGCTTTATGAAAATTAGAGGCACCTTCAATGCTACGTCAAAATTACTATATTTCGCCCACAAACCGTTTTCGCCTAGTGACCACCCTGAAAAATAAAAGGATAAATTGAAGTAACTAGCATCGTCTCATACTTAATATTACATTAATAACGTTAATTTTTCTTCATAATGAATTAATAATTTATGTACTATTTTTTTTTACTTTACACTTATCTATTTATTTCAGTTCACCAACATCGTGTACATCAATACATTGTCAAAAAATTATACATACATAAATAATGTGAATCTGAGTGGCGGACATAATATGTCATGACGAGCACAAGGATTCCCAGAATAATATCATTATTCTGGGATATCCTTGTGCTCGTCACTATGAGCAACTTTTACTATGGGATAAGTCTTGCAATCGCGAAAAGAAATAAACTGTCCCCATTTAAAATTTTCAATTATTTCCACAAATATAAACAGCTAAATTTTTTAACTATTTCACGATTAGTCCCGTTGTAGAAGTTGGTCCTAATAATTAGTAATTTATCGTCTACACTGTATAAGTAAGTAGCCATAATGGCCAATTTAGAGGAAACTATACAAACCATGGTCACTAGTCAGGACAACAATAGTTTTCCTTAAGTTCACGTAGCTCATTAGTACTCCAATCAACGAATCAATGTACGAAGCGGCGGCAAAGTAGCTTTGCCTAATTTTCAAGGTCCATTTCCGAGGCATTGTTCCAAACGGAAACGATATGTTCAGCCTTTTGATGTCGTCTCTGGCTCGCACGTCGGCCCACGGATGCCAGGCCACTGGCGGGAGCATGGTTGGCATGTCTGGATGCTTTGGACCCCGTACTTCGCGGATAGGTACAGCGGCTAAAAATGCGAATGAATACCTATAAGTTTAGTGATAAAAATGCGCCCCAAATAACTAGAAGTAGCATAGGTAGGTATGGGATTGTGTAGAGTAGGTACCTACTTATCGACTTCTAGCGAAACCAGCGCCATTATTGGTCTAATGATGCAATGCAGTGCAGTGGGCGTAGCTCAAGGGAGCATGGGTGGGCCTTCGCTTCGCTGCCTCAAATCTTTAGCTACGCCAATGAATGCAATCCAAATTATTAATGAGCAAAGGGTCAGGGGGTACCGAAAAAGATACCATTTCGTGGAATGGAAGTTATAGAACGCGCTGAAAGCTATTTTCGCTGCCTGCTTCTCCCAGTGTGGTTTGTTTAGTAGCTGGCTGAGGCCAAGTTGAAAACAAATTTGGTACTATCGTCACTTTCATCAAATGCAGTTATAATGGTTTAAATTGGCAAGGGATAGAGGTGAATGTCTTAAACAGAGACTACGCCCAGCAGCCAGCAGGGGGTTATCAAAGGCTGATAATATTAGCAGAGCTATTACAATTAGCTCTGTGTTATTTGGAGTGCATAAATAAAAATGAGTGCATGAATACTTACTTAAAAAATCCCTTGGGAACTTAATAGGAATATGAGGTTTGTGAAAGCCAACCGCTAGAAAGAATGGCTTTACATTGTTCTTTCTCTTTTTCAAAATGTTGATCGCGTGCTCAAGGCTTTGTAAATCCGGCAAGGCCTTCCCTGGCTGTTTGTGTACTGTCACGGGGCACACAAGGTTGCTTTGAAGCTTTTTTGTTTTAGGATCTTTGCAAACTGCTGCGTCTTTGTATATCTCGGTCGAGGGATGGAAAGGTAGGCTCGACCAACTATACGGGTAGTCGTCGGTGAAGTTGGAGCTTTTCCCCGGATGAAACACTTTTCCAACGGAAAAGGTATCATAGCCATTGTCCTTGAAGAACTGAGGTAGAGTGGTAAAGTTAGCTGTAGAGTCACGCCAATAGCTGTAGAAATCGTACAATCGGAGAGAGTCTGGACGTCGACCGGTCAAGAAAGAGTTTCTGCTTGGAGCGCAGAGCGCCTGCTAGAATTATAATAATTATATAAATATTAATAAATAGTCAGTTTGTATGTAAGTCAAATTATTATGCTTGTTAATTTGCATTGATATAGTATATAGGTTTAGGTATACTTACTTGTGCAAATGCATTATTGAAGGTAACACCTTTATGCATCATGTCTTTGATGTTTGGCAAGTTAATAAATTTTTTGTCCGATAGGTGGCGTAAGTCATCGATAATGATTACTATAACGTTATTAGTTTCGCTTGATGCAGCAGTGAACAATAGTTGAGCGCAAAATAAAATAACATGTTGTATTATCATTACCGCTATCGTGACAAATATCTATACTTTCTAATAATGATCGAGAGTTGCTGAAGAAGCGTTGCCAGACCAATAATGGTGCACAGAGTATCACTTAAAGTATTGTGGATTATAAGTCTGCTTTGTACTTATTATTTGGAATTGGTAATATTATTATTATGCATTTATTTAATAGCCAGTCAGAGGCACAATAATAAATATAACATTAAAATTGTGTGGAATATAATAAAAATATTGATCGATCCTCTTTCTGCGTGTAAAGAAACGTTTTTAAAATGACATTTGTGTCGGGTGCGTTCCAAAACGGGCAATATTCACTCGGTGAAGGGTGAAATTCGCTCGATGCTGGTTCCGAAACGCAACGGTGAATTTTACTCTAGTGTTTTGGAACGCCTCCGACAGAGTGAAATTCCACCTGTCAGTTGAAATAATTCACCCTGGTAAAATCAGAGTTGAATTTCACTCGGCTGTCAAAATTGACATAACGAGAGAAGTTATATTGAAAACAAGCGGTTGAGGAAAAATATATTGAATATTTTATCATTCCAATTCACACTAAACTAGATGTTCTGCGACGGCAAAATATTATAAGCATTTTAGATGAAGATGAAATTAGTTATTATATAAAAGTTAATGCTGCTGTTAATTAAAGATCTTTTTTGGGCATATATCCTCGATCGGCGCGCGAAATTCAAATTCTCTTCATCTAGAAATTATCAGGTTGATACAGTTTTGTATAAAGACTGTTCACTATTTCGGATTTTATGTATGTACTAAGTCAAAACTACTTATTTTCGCAAAATGACTATACATGAGTACAGTCCGTTTACAGCTACGTGAAGTAGCTTTCTCTGATACCCATGACTGTGTCTCTCTCTAACCTGTGATTGTGTGTGATGACTAGGCAGAGACAGTGACAAATATCAGAGGCAAAACAACCATGAACAGACTGTAATGTATCTCCACATACACATCTTGACATAAAACCTAAGAAAAATTGAATTTCGCGCGCCGATCGATGCTATTGCCGGTGCTACCAGAGCTTTTGTGCGATTTAAACGTACGACAGATCGAAGAGTAACATTTTCTTAGAAAAATAATTATTTTCATGATAAGTACCTATTTTCAGAAGAATTTTTACTGAGAATTTATATACCATTTTAGGAAATGATGACCTACATAAATAAAAACAAAAAATCAACCATGTAGAAAAAGTATCGGTATAGAAACAAAAGGAACATTTATTGCATAAATGGTAACACTTAGGTAACTCTTTTTTCCAAGATCGTTCCAAAACATAATTCGCTCAGTGTGATTTTCACCCTTTACAGCCTAGTTCCGAAACCAAAATTCATCCGGTAAAATTCACCCGACAAACAGCTAAATGTTTTGGAACGCACCCCTACAAACTTATAGAGGGACTACAAATGAGAATGTGTGAGTGCTATCGAAATAGGAAAAGAATATTGGAATAATAGATGGTTAGACCTATTTTATGTGCCTAATTCCTATCTATTTTTTAAAAGCGCTACATTCATGCATGTCATTTATCCCTACTTATAAGTAATAATTCCTTTGCAAAGCATAGATTTACAGAGGTATTTTTACACTCCTACCTTTTTATGTTTATGGACAACTTTTAGGTATAATCTGCGCCACAACTGTCGGCGGATGGGGAAGTTATGCGCAGAACGCTGCGCAAAAGGCAAAATATAGGTATACGCGGGAGCTAGAGAGATGAAACGCCGGGGCACACCCGCCCGCTAACCTCATGCCTCCCGCGCGTTCCCTACGCCTGTGCTCACTACTTCGCCACTTGTGTAGGCATTGTGCACACATGCGCAATAATTAGCGAATCACAAAGAAGTGTCATCTGCGGAAAACTTCTCATCCGCTGACTTGTGCGGCGATCGATACTTATAGATACTTTACTACAGGACCAACCTTGATAAAAAAAGAGTACGTAAAGTTTTGACTGACTTTCGATAAAATGTTTCTTCACCGCACCTGTTTCTTCTTCATCAAAAAGAAAAAAGCTAAATAAAAAAAAATTATGTGGAGTCCCTCCGCGCGGAAGAAGTGAAACTTTAAAATTAAAGGTTCAAATCTTAGTTGTTTACTCTTAACTAAACTAGATGGCGCTGGCCTCAGGTAAGCCCGCGTTATTGACTTTCTCCGTCGATGGACGAGGTATTTTGGTTATTGTTTGAATTCATTCTACCCGTTCGCCGGAGATGTGGTTTTAATACAAATCTATTTCCTGACTCGAACAAAACTCGCTGTGTTAAACATTTAACGCAATTGGAAGGCGCATTAGAAGTATCACTTCAAAAATATTGTAAGAAATAGGCAAGTTTAATGTACCTACTATGGAAAGAAAGATTGCTAATCTTTGTCGCTTTGTATTTTTTTACACATTCGCAACACAGCTGTGTGGTACGTGTCTGTGTGTAAAAAAAAGTTTGTCAACACTGCCGCACTCACACAAACGAAAGCAAACGAAACGACCTCAGAGTACTTGTATTGTCATTTGAATCATCTGTTTTGGTGAATTGTTGTTTAATTGTACATAAAATAATTAATTTATTGATTTAATTTATTTGAATGAGTGAATTGTTGACTAAAATAAGTTTTTTACAAGCGTGAGTGAGTTTAGTATGTGGGTTTCGTGTTTTCTATTTTTGTGACGTCATTGTTTTCGACTGCCAGTTTAAACGACGCAATTGCATTTTACTTGAAAATGGATTTAAAATGAGGAGTGTTTTTGTAAATAAGGTGAGTCGAACAAGTGAGACGTGTTCATTTTGCTTTTGTATAAGTATGGAGGCTTCGATGTTAGAGTTTTTGATAATGGCTAACTGGAATCGATTTCCTTTGTCCTCGGTCCCTACGAAGGTAGCCTTTGCTCAGTAAAATAAGTGTTGAAAGAGTGTAACCAGCTGTGCGTCGACAATAAACCTTAGTCGTTGCATCGGAAAGTAGTCAATGATATTTCGTGAGTTCTGTTGTTATTATAATTATGTAATCCAAACCAATTCATGAATAATAATTTGTTTCTATTTTTATCTGTGTTTACCTGCCTTTTAATAGAATGCTCAGCAAAATCAGTAAAATGGCAAAAATAGAACACTAATGTTGCTCTTTAAAACACAGTTTAATACTCCACCCACTTGCTAATTTAAAACCTTTCTGATGAAATAAATATAATTAGTAAAGCAAAGGTATGATATGCTAAGAACTTATTTTCCTTTTTTGCCAGCCAGTACTGCTGGGCTGACTTGTGGAGGTTTTTATTGCTTTTGTTTTATTGCACATACCTAAGTATCTAGTTTTTCTTTTGTTTTAGTTTTGTGTTACAATGATACTGCAATCATAACTATTTTGTCTTAGTTTAGCATAGTATGTCATTTAGAATAAAGCAACTTATATGAGTAGTTAAGATAATGTGTGTCAGAAAACTGACACACATTATCTTAACGGTAGGTATGTGAGAGGGTATAGTGAGTGACAGTGTTTTAAGACTTGCTGGAAATTACACATTATTTCACCACAATTAGGTAATTCACTGAAAGAATTTTTACTTGTTTAAGTACTTGCCATGTATTATTCAATAGTTCAAACACCTAATAACAACATTGTGTTACTAAGAGGCTATTTTTGGTTCTTGGCATTTGCTAATTTTAATTATTTTGTGATCAAAACATTGCAAATGAAGATATTAACAGGAATTTATTTAACCTTTATCTATGTTATAAGTTTGACAATAATAATATGGATAAGCCTGTTATCTAAAGCATTAGTAATTAATTATGTAGGTACTTACTATTGATGAACTTGAAAGTTCACCCACACATGTTCTAGGAATAAATATATGATTTGTGCCATTTGTGGACCAGTTGTAAATATTTCTAATAGATTAATATGTAGTATGTTCGAGTTGTAAGGCTATTTGCTAACTGAATTTGGGGAGATACCTGTATAAATCTTTTTCTCGCATAATATAAAGAATATGCCCAATAAAAATTGTTGGCAACTGTAAAGTTATCTGCAAGCTGTGCAAAACTCAATCCTCGCTAAGTTGTTAAGTGAGCTTCGGGATTGGGCTTATTACAGCTTGTAGCTAACTTCACAGCTGCTAAGAAGTTTGATTCAAACTATATCTTTTAGTGAGGGTAGTTTTGGAAAACTCAGTCTGGTGATGTCAACTGCTCAGTTACATTGTGCTTCTACAATATTATGGGAGATCTGAAAAATGATTATGCACAGTAAGCCAAGTTATACATTTTGTCAAAATAATATCAAGTTTTGCAGGCTAAGGGTATTTTTCTGAATTTTTAGCTCACTAATGTTACATATTTATGTAATTAAAACATAAGTTGTGGGTAGTTTGTAAATAAAATCAACAGTTTTTTCTGTAGGCTTAAATCATAAAATCATTTAAATATAGCTTTAATCAATCATTCAGAAGCTACTCCAACCCTTAACAAATCATATTACAATGCTAAATTTAAGTAGTATTAAGTAGAAACATACACATAGAAAATATCAAAATTATTCATATATTATATCAAGATATTATAATAAAATTGTCTGTTGTGCACAAAAGTGTATCAACAGATTTTCACCTTAGTTTTTAAGGCATCTGGCCAGCCCAGACTTACATACCATACCATGACCATTCTAGGTATGTATCAGGCACAAAAAAAACATCACATTACACTCTACTGTGCCTACTATAATGTGCCATCAATGTAAGTCAATAATAGTTGTTGAGAATATCTTGAAAACGCTCCGTGCATGGCATGCGACGGTGCTGATTGGTGATAGCACAGTCTAGTCTAGTGGGCATAGGCTCGTACTCATACTTTTCAATACAAAGAATATTTTTTGCCTGACACATATTTCTAGCATGGTCAATTGGTCATGGTATGGTATGTTATAGGGAGCAGACACCTTTAGTTTAAGTACTATTGCACATAGACTACTATTTTGGTTCATAGCTGTATTTATCTCTAATCTCTATATCCATGAAAAGATAGTGTAAACGAGGCCGTGAATTAACTAAAAGTTAAGATGAAAATGAGTTGATGCACTTTGATAACAACCTTAAGTAAAATGTGTTGTGGTGCAGGCGGCCAGCAGTCAGCATGTCAGCGGAGTCGCCGCGGCACGTGCGGTCGGGAGGGCCGCTGACGGTGCCCTCGCAGCCCCCGCCCGACCGCTCTCTCATCGACGCTGTCTCGGGCTTCATCAACGACGTCAAGCTCTCGTCCCCCGCTGTTGATACCAAGGATGTTATACAATGGGCACGGTAAGTTTACATGTATTTCAAAATAATATAGGTATCACCACACAAGTCGGCGGATCTGAAGATAGCCACAGATGACACTTCGCCTTGATTCACTAATTATTGCGCATGCACAATGCCTACACAAGTGCGACGTAGTGAGCACGGGCGTAGGGAGCGCGCGGGAGGCATGATGAGGTTGGCGGGAGGGTGTGCCCCGGCGTCTCGTCTCTCTGGCTCCCGCGCATACCTATATTTTGCCTTTTGCGCAGCTTTCTGGGCATAACTTCCCATCCGCCGACTTGTGTGGCGCTGATTATACTTTGAAGTAAAATAGAATTGTTTAAGCGAATGTTCACAAGCCTTAGTATTTAAACTGTGGTTTGATTTTGACTACCTCAGCACCAAAACAGCATGGCAAAGGGACTAAATGTCACTCCACCAATTTATCCCCTCGAAGAGGAAACAAAGTATGGACTCATTATTATTATTTCACTTTATTTGATATACATCTCTCGGGCCAGGCCCGGTTTTTTGATGGGCATCAATGGAGCCGAAGCCAACACTGAGAGGCCCTTTTTAAACATCATTTAGCTATGTTGTAGGGGTGAAGGTACAAAGAGCCTATTGTGAGTATTGAATTGAAAAAATAATGGGTTATTGCGGTGAGCTTCTGGGTGTTATATAAAACTGGATTATAGAATGAGGTACGGCACCCGCTAAATAATGCCTCGTTTCAAATATTCAGGCGGGTGGTGATGACTTGCCATCCACTAAATGGGTCCCTCATAATAGCTACCGTATATTGGCGCCGGAGGGGCCACATTGGTGTGGACGGCTTAGGGTGTCGAGAGGTGTGCTGCGCGTTCACTAAGAGCTACTAGCGGCGTTATGCCCTTTAACACTTCCACCCTGGAGGTTAGGTTCTTAGCTCTTGCGGTTTCCACTCCAAGCCGGCTAGTTAAGGCAAGAGAGGAGTCAGGGGTCTCATTTAGCCCCAGGGAGTCAGGGTTCGCGGTGTCGCCACTCACTGACGGCTCGCCACAAAGCCGCCCCTGCGATTATTATTATTCCATTTATTTGTTTTACAATTCACGGGTTGCCCCGGATCTTTGAAGGGCATTGATGGGGCCGAAACCAACACCAAGAGTCAACTTTGGTTGGTGGTTTTTTTACAGTCATTAAGTAAAAAAATACAGTTTTTGGGTGATAGGAAGAGGGAAACTATTGTAAAGACGGGGAATAGGTACTTCTTGGGCTTTCTATTATAATGAATTATTACGTGATTATAAGCTGGTCTATGGAATGAGGTGCGGCACCCGCCAAGTAATGCCTCATTTCAAAAATTTAAGCGGGTGGTGACTTGCTATCCACTGAATGGGCCCCCCATAAAGGCTACCGTAATTTGGCGCCGGAGGGGCAACATTAGTGTGGACGGCTTAGGGTGTTTATTATTTATTTGCTTATTATTATTATCAAATTATGGACTGATATTGAGAACATACAGACATTAAAAGTGGATAAATAGTTTTATCCCTTTACCATGCTAGGGGTGCAGTGGCCCAGTTGTTAGTAACCCTAATTCCCGGGCCAAAGAAGAATGTAGAAAGTAGTGTTGTTTTTAAACTATCGCGATTTGAACACATTATTATAATATACTACGTGACTAATCGCGCACTATAATTACGAGATACGATGAGGTATTTATTTATCTCGTAATTTTAGTGCGCGATTAGTCCCATAGTATATTATAATAATGTAGAAAGAAGGTTGTAGGTTCGATTCCCACCCAGGGTTAGCATTTGTGTGATGAACGCAGATGTTTGATCTGTGTTTGGATATTTGGGATTTAGTAATTTGTATGTGTAGTAATTGAGGAAAGCAAAATAACTAAATAATTTTATATCATTACATCATTCCTATATTGGATTGGAGATCCTAAATGGATATTAATTACTGGCTCTTTCCATTGTTTCCAGGATGATCAGTTGATTTGTGTATCACTTCATATTCACTTTAAAATGAGTTGATTACAGCTCTATCTGATATCAAACCAGTCAAGTCAAGTCAAGTCAAATTCTCTTTATTTCGTAGACAAATTACATGTTCTTGAAAACGTCCGTTAACAATGCTTTTACCAGTTATTATCTATCTTATCTAAGAAATAAATTGACACATTAAAATTGTAGGTCCTGCCCCCCGACCGTCTAAGCAATAGCAATCGTTTATGACTTCATTTTAGTCATTTGGCACCGCCTACGTGACGTTAGCCATCAATTGCTTTGCGCGGATTGCGAAAGCAATCGTTGAATGAACAACTTTGATGGCTAACGTCACGTAGGCGGTGCCAAATGACTAAAATTAAGTCATAAACGATTGCTATTACGATTGCTATTGCTTAGGCGGTCAGGGGGCTGGTTATTTTAACTGTTTAGCCATGTCAGAGACCTTCAGGCGGCTTAAGAATAACTCACACCGGGGCTAGCAACCTTTATATGAGAAATTCTTTGTTCATAGATTCGAGACAGCCGATATCAACGAGCCTACGCCGGAAGGGGACAGCGACAACGATATATCTCCATTGCTGCTCGTGCTGGGTTACGGCACGGGCGTGCAAGTCTGGCTGGTGCCGCCCAGTGGAGAGGCGCAGGAGGTGCTGTCGTGGCGGCAGGGCACTGTCAGGGTGCTGAGGTAATGATGTCAAGTATTTGTGACTTTGGAATTCTTGCTAAGACAATAACTTCTCTCTGGCTGGTGCCGCTAAGTGGAGAGGCGCAGGAGGTGCTGTCGTGGCGGCAGGGCACTGTCAGGGTGCTGAGGTAATGATGTCAAGTATTTGTGACTTTGGAATTCTTGCTAAGACAATAACTTCTCTCTGGCTGGTGCCGCCCAGTGGAGAGGCGCAGGAGGTGCTGTCGTGGCGGCAGGGCACTGTCAGGGTGCTGAGGTAATGATGTCAAGTATTTGTGACTTTGGAATTCTTGCTAAGACAATAACTTCTCTCTGGCTGGTGCCGCCCAGTGGAGAGGCGCAGGAGGTGCTGTCGTGGCGGCAGGGCACTGTCAGGGTGCTGAGGTAATGATGTCAAGTATTTGTGACTTTGGAATTCTTGCTAAGACAATAACTTCTCTCTGGCTGGTGCCGCCAAGTGGAGAGGCGCAGGAGGTGCTGTCGTGGCGGCAGGGCACTGTCAGGGTGCTGAGGTAATGATGTCAAGTATTTGTGACTTTGGAATTCTTGCTAAGACAATAACTTCTCTCTGGCTGGTGCCGCCCAGTGGAGAGGCGCAGGAGGTGCTGTCGTGGCGGCAGGGCACTGTCAGGGTGCTGAGGTAATGATGTCAAGTATTTGTGACTTTGGAATTCTTGCTAAGACAATAACTTCTCTCTGGCTGGTGCCGCCCAGTGGAGAGGCGCAGGAGGTGCTGTCGTGGCGGCAGGGCACTGTCAGGGTGCTGAGGTAATGATGTCAAGTATTTGTGACTTTGGAATTCTTGCTAAGACAATAACTTCTCTCTGGCTGGTGCCGCCCAGTGGAGAGGCGCAGGAGGTGCTGTCGTGGCGGCAGGGCACTGTCAGGGTGCTGAGGTAATGATGTCAAGTATTTGTGACTTTGGAATTCTTGCTAAGACAATAACTTCTCTCTGGCTGGTGCCGCCCAGTGGAGAGGCGCAGGAGGTGCTGTCGTGGCGGCAGGGCACTGTCAGGGTGCTGAGGTAATGATGTCAAGTATTTGTGACTTTGGAATTCTTGCTAAGACAATAACTTCTCTCTGGCTGGTGCCGCCAAGTGGAGAGGCGCAGGAGGTGCTGTCGTGGCGGCAGGGCACTGTCAGGGTGCTGAGGTAATGATGTCAAGTATTTGTGACTTTGGAATTCTTGCTAAGACAATAACTTCTCTCTGGCTGGTGCCGCCCAGTGGAGAGGCGCAGGAGGTGCTGTCGTGGCGGCAGGGCACTGTCAGGGTGCTGAGGTAATGATGTCAAGTATTTGTGACTTTGGAATTCTTGCTAAGACAATAACTTCTCTCTGGCTGGTGCCGCCCAGTGGAGAGGCGCAGGAGGTGCTGTCGTGGCGGCAGGGCACTGTCAGGGTGCTGAGGTAATGATGTCAAGTATTTGTGACTTTGGAATTCTTGCTAAGACAATAACTTCTCTCTGGCTGGTGCCGCCCAGTGGAGAGGCGCAGGAGGTGCTGTCGTGGCGGCAGGGCACTGTCAGGGTGCTGAGGTAATGATGTCAAGTATTTGTGACTTTGGAATTCTTGCTAAGACAATAACTTCTCTCTGGCTGGTGCCGCCCAGTGGAGAGGCGCAGGAGGTGCTGTCGTGGCGGCAGGGCACTGTCAGGGTGCTGAGGTAATGATGTCAAGTATTTGTGACTTTGGAATTCTTGCTAAGACAATAACTTCTCTCTGGCTGGTGCCGCCCAGTGGAGAGGCGCAGGAGGTGCTGTCGTGGCGGCAGGGCACTGTCAGGGTGCTGAGGTAATGATGTCAAGTATTTGTGACTTTGGAATTCTTGCTAAGACAATAACTTCTCTCTGGCTGGTGCCGCCCAGTGGAGAGGCGCAGGAGGTGCTGTCGTGGCGGCAGGGCACTGTCAGGGTGCTGAGGTAATGATGTCAAGTATTTGTGACTTTGGAATTCTTGCTAAGACAATAACTTCTCTCTGGCTGGTGCCGCCAAGTGGAGAGGCGCAGGAGGTGCTGTCGTGGCGGCTGGCGCCAGGGACTGTCAGGGTAATGCTGTTAAGTATGGGTGACATACTGCCTAACATTGAAGTATAATACACTAAACATCATTGCTGCCTAAGACAAGATGATAAAAGTGGATGATGAGATGACGTATGATAATGGGATAAATACAAAAAGATGATGACTTCTTTTTAAGAACCTCTCATTTAAAAGCTTTAAAAGATAGATTGCGATGTGATGTAAATAATTGGCAACTAAGACCTATTGTAACTACAATTTAACAATTGATGCAATAAAAAATATTAGTGAAAGCATTTCCTCAAAACGGTAATTTTAAAACAATGTAGGTAGGTAACTCCACAGTTTGTTTGTTTTATAGGATTTCGATGTAAACTTTTTAAAAAGTGAGATACCCATTTTAGAGAGAGCACTTTATAAGTAATTTTCATTTAGGGAATTTTCAATTTAGGGAATTTCCTATTGCAAAAATATGTTGTGACATTGCACATTCTGAACTTATCCCACCTGCCGGCCAATCGCACTAAAAATTACAACTGAACTACAATTGAACTTTAACCAAACTTCTACTTTTTGTCTATTTTCGTATCGCACTAATGATTCTGACTTAAGTTGAAACGCAACTCAATCAGAGTTGGAACGTAACCGGTGTCAAATGAACGGTTGGTGTATGATGTTTAGCGCAATACATAATTCCTTGAAGCTGAATCGAAACTTAACTACAATTGCAACCGAACTTTAACTGAATTACAGATGGAACGCAGCTGTTTAAAATTACCGCGATTGGCCTGCTGATATACAGAAATAATTGAAATATTAGACAACAGTTTACAAATTGGTTTTATTTTGTAGGATCTTACCCACACCGTCGAGAGGGGACTGCTTCGCGGCGAAAAGGCCGCTGATAGCGTTGTGCGACTCGGCGAGCCCCGGGCCGCCATTTTGCTCGCTTAGCTTCATATCGGTCAGGGGCGGAGAACAGGTAAGTAACTATATTTTTAATCGACTTCAAAAAAGAATTAGGTTCTACAGGGTTATTTCTAATCAATTAGCATCCTTCTAGGGGCTTATTCTGTACATCATAACTAACAACTTTTGTTCTACGACTTTCGTTAAAACTCAATAAAATATTTTGTTACTCCATAGAAAAATTTAGTTCACCCGCGACAAAATGTATGGAATAGCAGATGGTTTTTTGAGTTTTGACGAAAGTTGTAGAACAAAAGTTGTTAGTTTTGATGTACAGAATAAGTCCCTAGACGGATGCTAATTGATTAGAAATAACCCTGTATATTCGTCTTATGTATATGTATTTTCTTTTTGTGTGTTCATCGATATTTTTGCCTATTGCGAACCGATATAAAAAAAAACATAGTTCGAAGTGTTCCCATTAAAATTTTATCGAAATCTGCGAAGCAGTTTTTGAAAAATCAATAGTATTAAAAGATGATATATTTTATACATCGATTCGAGCAACCTTTAAACGTGTTTTAGAATACCTAGAAAGGTCTAAAGACTGGACTAGGCATTAACGCGCGTACCCCTTTGTCATGGTATAACACTATTTATAATTCTAGCACGTTTGTTACAACTACTTGCATAATCGATTTTCAATAGTCACCGAATTAGTTCCACTGCGCAAAATAAATCTCGCGGAAAATGCCAATTTGTGCTATTAGATTAGAGCAAGTACAATACCTTAATTTACAAAAGGATGGCGAGATAACTCACTTTTAAGGGATTTTTGTTTAATTGAATCTTATATTATACTGCATCAACTTTAAATTCACCCACGTAATATTAGAAACATCGAATTGTTTACCAGCGTATATTCAACAAAAAACAATTTATTATAGCCTAAATATTTTTTCTTACGGAAATGTTGAAAATCCATTTAGACTATTTGGATGTAACTATGACAAAAATAAAACAGAGTAAAAAATAAAAAAATAACACATTCCAAAAATTTTAAGTTCCTTCTCGTAACTCTTCAAAATGTTTCTATCAGGTGAAGAGCATAAAATTCAAGAACCCGATCCTAGACGTTCTCGCCAACAAACGATCCGTGGTGGTCTCATTCAGCGAACGATTCGCGGTGTTCGACGCGGCCACGCTCGAAGATAGGATGGCCGTGACCACTTGCTACCCGTGCCCCTGTCCTCTCGGCGGGAGCTCTCCCATAAATCCACTGGCGCTGGGTGACCGCTGGCTTGCGTACGCTGATAAGAAACTTAACCCGTCTAAAAGAAGCAGTGGGGGATGTGAAGGTGAGTTTCCTTTAGGGAGCTTCCAGAAGTAATGTTGTTCGACGATATAATGGCTGTGACCACTTGCTACCCGTGCCCATGCCCTCTCGGCGGGAGCTCTGCGATCAATTCACTAGCGCTGGGTGACCGCTGGCTTGCGTACGCTGATAAGAAACTGAACCCGTCTAAGAGAAGCAGCGGGGGATGTGAAGGTAAGTTTCCTTTAGGGAGCTTTGAGAAGAAATATTCTTCGAAGATAGAATTGCCGTGACCAGTTGCTACCCGTGCCCTCTCGGTGGGAGCTCTCCAATCAGTCCACTGGCGCTGGGTGACCGCTGGCTTGCGTATGCTGTTAAGAAACTGGACCCTTCTAAGAGAAGCAGCGGGGGATGTGAAGGTGAGTTTTCATTCATGGTTTCCCATGAAAGTGTCGGTCGTTTCCCATGAACGTATCATTTATAGCGGCAACAGAAATATATCATCTATGAAAATTCACGGTTCATGAGATACAGCCTAACAGACAGACGTACCGTGGAGTCTTAGTAGGGGGAAGTCCCCTAGTGACGGACACCTAAGGTTTTTTATAAATATACCAAAAAATATTTTTAGGAATATTTATTTATTTATGATTTACAGTAGATAACAAAGTTATAAATCAAATTAAATAAAAAACCACAACCTCAGCCTAAAAAAATATTAATACCATCAATCAAACTTTAGTAACGAAAAATGGAGTTTAGAAAATTGGCACCTAGTACCGGACAAATATTTGTGTCATAGCCCTAGCATCGGATATTTCAAAATAGACTACATCCATCACATATGTAGCCACCTCTATACTCTGGAATGTCTGTACATGCTTTATTACTTCAGCAAAGTCGTAGGTTAACTTCTAAAACTCATTTTTAATGAGCGGAATACATCTGTTAGATAAATATTTGACTTGGTCCACTAAAACTAATTCATACTCTGCTGAGAAGGTGCTAGTGAACCAACTAAACTTTGGTTTCATTGTCACTTCTTTTCGTCTATTTAACCCCCTACATTTTGCCACGCACAGTGCTTTTAGGAGTATTGCATCACGTTGCAGCTTGCCTTATACTCAGTTTTTGGGACAAAAACATCATCAATAGCAGTTTGCGAGTTCTGTGGCTCCTAGGATCCTTTCTTTTTTTCTCTTGCATTTCAATTATCTTTATTCTTCTATACTCGATAACAAAATTAAGTAATTAGAATAAATACAGTAAATTCTCACAATAAAATTATACAACAATATGTTTACTGTCCGGTGTTAAGGGATAACTAAGTGTCCGGTGCTAGGGGACAGACTATTTTGTCAATTAGGTGGTGCCTACTAAAAATGTTAAAAAAAAACGAATTATTTACCACTAGCTTATGGATAACAATAAAGTATTATTTTAATTTTTAAATACCACTAAAATGTAAATGCATAAATATGTCAGAATAACTTACATCGATTTTTACCGGACGCCGTGATTCACCGCCAAAAACAGCAAACACCAGCTCTTGCCATGGCCTTGTGCATCACAGGCGAGCTGCGGCGCGTGATCATGTACCTATGTGCCCTCCGCACCTCTTTCACTTGTATTTTGAATCGAACAAGTTTATACTTGCTTAGATAATACGGGTGTCCGGCGGTAGGTGCCGTCCGGCGTTACGGGACTTCCCCCTATACTAAGCGCCACACAAATCGGCGGATGAGAAGTTAGCCGCAGATGACACTTCGCCGTGATTCGCTAATTATTGCGCATGTGTGCACGAGCATAGGGAGCGCGCGGGAGGTATGAGGATGGCGAGCGGGTGTGTCGCGGCGTCTCATTTCTCTGGTTCCCGCGCATACCTATATTTCGGCTATTGCGCAGCGTTCTGCGCATAACTTCCCATCCGTCGATTTGTGTGGCGCTTAGTATAATAGGGTCCCGTTAATATCTTAGCTAATTTTTAGGTATTTGACCGTCCTGCCATGACATTAAACAAAGCGTATTCTTATTTTGCCTTATTAATAAATGCATTTAGATCAAGCTTACAAGTGAATTAAAAATGTCTAAGAAAGAAAAAGACTAAACACGACGGAAACCACTCCGGAGTAACTCGTTCGCGTTTTTAATTAAGGCGGCTAGGATCTAAAATAATAGTCCGAGTAATTGCACAGTTTTAGATATTCATCTAGCAAGTTGTTGCGTCACAACGTTACTTAGAGTTTATACCTACTGCATTGGTTACAAGGTTCCGTTCTAGATTTATGTTAGTAGTACGTGTTTCGTGTTAGAAAAGGCTAGAAGTTCTCCCACAGATTAAATGACATTGAAAGGCTACCAACACTAATAACTTGTTATTTTTCTAGGAATGTCATTAGTAGAAATTAATAATTAGTTAAACTTTCTGGAATTGCTATTATATTGATTTTAAGTTGCCTTGAATTCTTATACTTGGTTGTGCAGCGATTAAACGGTAGATCAGTGTAGCTGCTTTTTATTTTTGCAATATTTATCGTTAACAGTTTTTTTGTTGTCGGGCTGAAACGGTTAATTCGTTTTTAAACGTTTTTGGGGTTCGGAATATACGAGCATGACGTCATCTAGTGGATTTATCGTCGACCACCAAATTTTCCTGCGTTGTTCATCAGACTGCAGAGATCATGGAATGAAATTACTGTACTCGTAGAGTGCCTTGGTGATCACCATTGTATTTGCCAATTGGATAATTTAAGACGAGGCACCGGGCCGAGAAACACGAAAACGGCAAAAACGAGTACTTTTGAATGCGCGATGTGAGAGGATGAATGATATCGATTCAAATTTAAAAAATGTCATAGATAAGGGAAAATCTTAATAAATTGAATGAACCGGACAAAATTTTGAAAAGTAACCGGCTTTATTAAAAAAAAAAAAAAACAAATTGCTCACCAAAAAAATTTTAGTAATTCGAATGCTCAGAATTATCAGCGACAACACCCCATTATTTTTTACGAATAAAATAGCCAGATCCCTTTTCTTTATTATAAACCGAGAATTTTTTTTTTTTAAATTGTATATTATGAGTAATTAATTAAAAACTCAATCAAATCTCTTCGCGCCTACTCTAGTTTAGCTTTTACTCTACAGTGTTTGCTCAGAATATTTGATCCGGCACTATCTGGGCCGCCGCCGCCGTACCGGTGCGACGTTGCGACTCCGACGAGCGCATGATTCGCTCAGCGTCGGGCTGGCAACGCCGCAAAGTACGGACGGCGCGAGATGCGTGCTGTTTGTTTTTGGTTATTGTCTTCTAGGTACTCTGTGCGACGACAACCGAGTAATTTACTTCAGAATTATTTTCAAAATTATAAGTTAGACTTTAGTGTACTATATTATATTGTAGCTTTAGAACATTATTATAGTAGGTAGTAAGTTAGGTACTTAGTATTTTTATTTGGTAGTGTGTAAATAGTAGTGAACAAGTGTGCATAGAAAATGGGGAGGAAAAATAAGCGGAAAGAATTGTTTTTACAAAAACGAAAAAGAAAACCTAAAAAAAATGACGGAATGTTTGGGTAAGTCGAATTACATATATAATAAACTTGCAATAAATAGTTGCACTCTAATGCCCTAATAATAAAGTCTATATTTGGCAAATACACATTCGTCTACAGATTATGGATTATCACATTCTTACTACCTAGGTACTTCAATTTTTCTGCATTTACCTATATTTACAATTTTTTTAGGTCAAAAAAACGGAAACTGCAACCTGACGATTGTCAATCCACATCCTCAACAGGGCCAGTAGATAGAGAGTGAGTCCATGCCAAGTACCTATCTATCATGTCAGCAATCAATTTAAAGTATCTAGTAATAATACTCCGTCTATTCTTTATTTTCAAGTGTGTACCTACTAAGATTTGTCTGTACAAACTAACCATACTGTAGGAAACAAATATCAGAACAAAAAGCTATGGAGTCGTCTCTTGATATTTTAGAAACCTATCTAAAATAATGATATTTATTAGGTGATGTTCTATCACCTAAATAATTGTGTTAGCTTTAACTTTTTAATAATTATATAATTACATCATTTTATTTTGTAGCCACCCAGAAATATCACCAACATACGCAGAGTTACACAACGTGTTGCCGACATCTGGGGATTCAGAGGAAACGGTAAATTTAAACACTTTTTTTAAATTATCACGGTTATAGTATTGTCTTTTACCGACTTCAAAAAAGAGGAAGTTGTCGATAGGGTTATTATTTTTTCTTCTTTTAAATAAACGAAATTAAAATTATTCTCCCTGCTTTATCACAAAGATTTTCCAGGTATTTAGTGAGTAGTTAGTACCTATACCTCCGCCACTGTACTCCATTTTGTACATGTCTAATTCCTTTAATAGTACATAATGTAAGTAATTTAATTTCAGTTAAAAGAACCAAATCCTGAAAATGAAGAGTTACAAAATGTGTTGCCCACATCAGAGGATTCGGTGGAAACGGTAAACTTAAGTACCTTTTTAAACTATCGCGATTATTGTCTTGTCTTTTTACCGACTTCAAAAAAGAGGATGTTGTCGATTTGGTTATATTTTGAAAATGTCGTTTTTTACTTCGTCTGCAAGTTGAACTTGTGTAATTTTGTTTCAGTTAAATGAACAAAACCCTGAAAATGAAGATATTCCATACATATTCGAAAGTACCTCTGAAACTACAGTAAGGATTTTGTTATAGCTAAGGCATGTTTACATAATAAGAAATTCAAACTAAATAAATACTAAAATATGTGCTTAAATTTCAGATTCATACAGAAATACCCGACTTGGGGCATCGAGTAATAGATGTTAATCATTTTACATCTATTACTCTATCTCACTCTAACATGTAATGTATGTGAGTGTTTCTCTTTCCTTCACGACGTTTACATTATAGTAAAATACCCCTTTGTTCTACAACTTTAATGCTTATTATGAATTCCTCACCACTGTTCTTATAGAGCTGTGCTAGACCGCACTCGCACCTATCCTACCAAATATCGGTAAATAAATGATTTATATTTTAAACCGATTAACTAAATATTTTATTTCTGGCATCCAAACCCTTTTCTAAGTGTGTGAAGCACGATAAAAATAAGTTCATTGATTATGATACCTGTACATAATCAACATTAATTTGTATACAGGGTTATTTCTAATCAATTAGCATCCTTTTAGAGGTTTATTCTGTATATGTACATCAAAACTAACAACTTTTGTTCTGCAACATTTCTCAAAACTAACAACTTTTGTTCTGCAACATTTCTCAAAATTAAAAAAAAAAAGCTGTTCCATACATTTTGTTGCGGGTCACGGGTAGACTCACTATTCTACGGAGTGTCTACCCTTGACCACGGTTGATGCAACTCGGACGAAACGTCGGGATGATGAGTTATTTATTTATCTCGTAATTTCAGAGCGCGATAAGTCCCGTAGTATATAATAATAATGTGTTCAAATCGCGAAAGTTTAAAAACAGCAGTTGAAATAACCCTGTATTGTATGAAAAAAAAAAACATTAAAAAGATCAAAATAATTTTTGCCTTTTTTTTAAATTGTTGATTAAGGACAAGGCGACTCCATGATTATCTATGCTCTAGGCAAATTGAGTTGACGCGTGCCGCCGCCGCGCCGTTAGCAGCGCCACGTACGCTAGCCCAGCGTTGCCGCCCGCCGCTCTGGCGTGATCCTGTCAAGTGAGACCGCGTAAAATTTTGTCCGAGTGAAGGGGCGCGGTACTCGATTTTGAAACTATAGTTTATCAATGCGTCACCTTAATGGTACATTTTCGTAGACTAGTTATTATTACTAGCGCGGCTCTGGGATAACTGCGTAGCGATATGTGCTCGTGCTCTACGTTATAAAACATAATCAGCATTCTGTGGCACATATACCAACAAACTTATTATTTTTTACTGTACTATGTTTACCTAAAGGCTTAATGGTTATGGAAGATATGATTAGTAGATAGATAAAGTCTTTATTGTTCTGACCGCTTATATAAAAGCATCCCTAATAGAAATATAATTTCATTGCGTATCAGGAAGATGCGCACGTTTTGTACCCACGTACTTATCAATCGTATCAGCCAACAACATTCATTTTAACTGTCAAGTAAATAGACATAATATCTTTGCTCATTAACATTATCTTTAGGCTATTGAACCACGTAGTAAAGCAAGTGATTGTGTAGTAGTTCTTTGTTATTGTATGAAAAGGTACAAATTCCTTAACCTGCTCGTATATTCCGTATTTTTTCTGTAGCGAGGCTTAGTCTACCACACTAGTCTGCTGCTGTTCCACGTTGGCTATGGAATTGTACCTTTAGTGTTGCGTTTATATATCCTTTCTTTACAAGTATTTGTCATCAAAATCTCACAAATGCGGAAACCTTCTTAATGTTGTTAAATAAAGACCTACATAGAAGAAGTATTTATAGATAAGCTTGGAAGGAAAATAGAGCAGTAGATTTGTTTTGTCAGTAAATCTTTAATATTTTATTCTCATACGGTATGAGTCATGTTTTTACACAGATAATGTTTTGTAGAATTCACAAAGTACACATTAAAATGGGCTTAAAAAGATGCCAAAAATCAGAATATAAGAAAATACCTACAATAAGTACTGAAATGATTGAAAATTGTTTATTTTCAGAATTTGTTTATAAAAATACCATAATAATACAATAATAGGTATATTGCGCATCACTTGACGCAATGACCTTGTTATAGTACATAGAATTATTACAAAACAAATCAGGACAAGATGTGCGTGTGAACTCGCCTGTTTGTTTATCAGTAAAATTTACTACGCATTTATATAATAAATTCCATATATTTGGCAAGACGGTAAACATGCAGCAACAAACTATGTAAACAGCTGTATTATTTCAATGTCTAAATATTGAAGTACATACAACCGGCATTAAATACATTGACTTCGACAAATTATATCATGTTGTTAAAGATTTTCTAGATAATCTTGAAATCTCTTTGATGTTTTAGCAGTTTCGTTTTTGCTAAAAATGCTACGTGTTGTGCTTCGCCCCTCACACCTAGTCTAGTACATGAAATTTCGAACAATTAAATGAAATTGCTACACTTACACGCTAACTGACGCCGACACAAAATCATAGAACTCAAATGCACATGCGTGAATAAAGCGCGCCTTCCTAAGATTATAAAAACTAAATTACAAAGGATTTCTAACAACAAAGAGTTGTTAGAAATCCTTTGTCAAACATTCCATTAGACCCGTGACAAACACCTAAAAATTAATAGGTGTTTGGGGCGAAAAAATTGGGGTGGAGGGCCATTTTGTACTCGTATCTGAGTCTATAGTTTGTTTTAGAGTATAATACCGTCAGCGGTCCAATTGTTCCAGAATCTTATTTCCATTATTTAAATTGCAGGCGAGGGCCAAAGCAGCTACACCGCCACAGTGCTCCACGCGGCCAAATCTCTCAGCAAAGGTCTACGAGGATTGGGCGAGACGGTCGCGCACAGTCTCGCCGGCACTCGCGCCACCTCGCAGTCCCCGTCGCCGCCTCATGGAGACTCGCTGCAGCCGGGAGTGATCACCATCCTCGATATAGAGGTACTAACTGACAGCTGGAAACGTGGCAAGATGAAGTGACTATAGGTGGAGCAAGGCGCGCGGAGGAGAGCGAAAGCGTGCCCTTAGCCCCGACACAATACTGTATTGTATCAGCCTTTTTAATACTCCACTGCAGGACGTAGTCCTACCCACGAAGGGTGATTGGGCCATATCCACCACGCTGGTCCGGTGCGGGTTGGTGGATTCACATACGCCATCGAATTTCTTCCACGGACATATGCAGGTTGCCTCACGATGTTTTCCTTTACCGAAAAGCCAGCGGTGTGAAATTCCATACATAAATTCCAAAGCAATCATTGGTACGGGACCGGGATTTGAACCCACGACAATATACACAATACAATACAACAACACTTTATTGACACCAACAAGAAAACATATCAAAAGAAACAAAGACAGAAAAGGCACAAAAGGCGGTCTTATCGCTAAAAGCGATTTCTTCCAGACAACCTCTCTTGGATGCAAGGAAACACAACGCGGAGGCGGAAACACTCAAGGTTTTTAGTGGCCATACAGCCGATCGTAGGATCGTTGGGGACTCCCACATAATCACCGGTCTCCCCAAGCTGGTGATATCCATAAAGGATTTACCTGGGTCAAAAAAGACAAAAAATTTAGTAAGGCGGATAACAGAGAGGTGGCCTAGGCGCGGCGAGCAGAGCCTGAGTCGTCCGGCAGCAAAGTGGGTCGACGTCGAAGTTTATCATTATTTATAGAAACCGGTAACGCCTCCCTGACAGGAAAATAGCGAGAATACATACTTGCATGTCTCTGCTAGTTACTAAACTCTGTTCCTGTGCCCTGAAGTGTGTTTAATATTGGCTTATATAAATTGCAGGGTCTCGAGGAAGAGGACGGGCAAGACGCCGAAGAGCCTTGCGACCCGATCGTAGCTCACTTCATAGCGCACTCGGACGCCATAATCGCGCTGAAGTTCGACGCAAGCGGCATGGTGTTGATAACGGCGGACCGGCGCGGGCACGACTTCCACGTGTTTAGGATCAATCCCCACCCGTGCGGGCCCGCGCTGGCCGCGGTCCATCATCTGTATGTGCTGCATAGAGGAGACACCACTGCCAAAGTTCAGGTATTGCCAGTGTAGCCGACTTTACCGTTTTAACTGTAGATCTACAGTCCTTTCGATAACTTTCCACTTTTCAGTTTAGTTCTAAAAACTGTAGGTTTACAGCTTATTCAGTTGAAATTTACAGTTTTAGCTTTTCGTAAGATTATTTACAGTTTTAGTCTATTTTGGGTATGCTCAACTCTACCGTGAAATATTGTATTGAAGTTTCACGATAGTGTGGGGATGATTGTGACGTGCTTAGAATTCATCTCCGTCCGTGCAGGTGAACAGGTAACAGCTGTTACCTGTTTAGGATGTTACTACCCGTATCCGTGCCATTTATCACCAGGTCAACTGCAAAGAGGAGATACTACTGCCAAAGTTTTAACATCCTTCGTTGATAGTGACGACGAATCTAAGCGGATTCGAGTTCCGTGCCACCCGGGATTAGGTACTGCAAAGATGCAACTGATTTATTTTTTCGGTCGACAGGTACAGGTACTGTTGAAGTTCTGTTGTCATATTTAGTTCTACTCATGTACTACACATACATCTTTAGCCTGTGCCTGAATTAGATTATTTTTGCTTTCTCAACTGCACTAAAGGTGAAACAAAAGCCATTATAATGCAGTTTAGACGCTTGGCCAGAGTAACACCCGCACAAATTGATATGTTAAATTGTAGGCCCCGGTTGTATTAACAGTTTAGTCATGTCAAAGGTCTTCAGGCGGCTTAAAAACTGTGACACCAGGACTAGCTACCCGGCACAAACTTACTTTTTAGTGTACAAAAATACAAAATACAAAATAATGTTATTGTTCAAAATACACGTAACATATTTAAAATATAGAAACCCTGCCTGCTGCTTTAGCGTTAGCTGTGTTGCAGCAGTCAGTGTCTTCCCCTATTAGTGGGTACATATAAACAGTAAAATCAAACCAAAACATAGTCTTTTTCAGCATGAACCAAACAATTTGAATTTCAAGAAGATATGTGAGTGTTTGTTTGTGTGTGTGTGTGTAACACTGCAATACACGAGATCTCATGAGAGTCAAGGTTTGCAGTGCTACACGTGTGTATGTGTTTATAATATATGTACATATTTATTTATTTTTTATACTTACATAAATATGTTATAGTGTGTTATAGTGTGAAATAATAATATGTAGTCCCGCAGTTGGTTGTCAGTATGTGATGTTGCAGGACATCGCGATCTCGGGCGACTGCCGCTGGGCGGCGGTGTCGTCGCTGCGCGGCACCACGCACGTGTTCGCGCTGTGCCCGTACGGCGGCGCGTGCGGCGTGCGCACCCACACCGCGCCGCGCGTCGTCAACCGCCTCTCGCGCTTCCACCGCTCGGCCGGCCTGCCCATACACGCGCCCGCCACGCCGGTACGTACTCTCAAAGAACAATGTTATAACTGTTATGATTTTATTTTTGAGTGCTTTCCACACTAGATTTTATCTCAAAGAGTTATCTTTGTGATAGGCATTTCAAAAATCTGAAGCGAACGCAGGATTTGAACCTGCCCCTCCGGATCACTAGCCCGACGCTCTAACCAACTAAGCCAGCCCGCCTCCCACGCAAGCTTCAAATTTTTGAAGTGCTTACATTAAACCAACTACTGATTTAGCAGTGCGTCATCTCTCGTCCATCTTTAAAAGTTCTAATAACTTCTAGTTGAGTGATAACCTGTCTAATACGGGTATCACAGCCTAGGTGGCGCCACCAACGCTATAAGTTGGTTTAATGTAAGCACTTTAAGAATTTGAAGCTTGCGTGGGAGGCGGGCTGGCTCAGTTGGTTAGAGCGTCGGGCTAGTGATCCGAAGGGGCAGGTTCAAATCCTGCATTCGCTTCAGATTTTTGAAATGCTTATCACAAAGATAACTCAATGTTATAACTACTGTTAAAAAGAACTACTGTTACGAGATGGGTTCTTGGGTAATTACTGCACGCGCCTACTGCGTGACAATTGAAAAAAAAAGCTAAGAGCACCAATCTACAGCAAAAATGTATCGATTTCACATTGGCAAAATAGATTTAATAGCTTTTCTTCAATTATTAAGTTACATTTTATGATTGAAATGTTTGTTTGTTTGCAGGTGGGCGAAAATTTAAGCACGGGTGCTTGGTACCCCAATCCTCGTTTGCCGCCGTACCCGCAGCCCACAGTTTGCGCGCCACTAGCGCAATTGCGACCTACCGCTAACCTCGCCACGCACACTATTACACGGACTAGCTCGGGTACGCTATTTCTATGAAAAGGTTGCAATGAGAGAGGTTCCTTCTGCTGTTATCCTAGTTGTTGATCTCTGCGATGAGAGATATTAATCCTGCATTTGTTTCAGGTCGACAACGCCTCTCATCTCTATCGGAAGACAACAACGCAGCCCCGCTCCTGGCTCGAGCGGCGTGGGGCGCGGGAGTCCCCTCGGGCAGCGCGCGCGGCTCGCAGCAGGCGCTGTACCTCATGGCCGCTTCTGGCTCCCTCATGCACCTCGTGCTACATCCTCGACCTGCCTCCGGTCAGTATTAACAACTACGTGGGGCGCGGGAGTACTTGTGTTTGGCAGTCCAAATGCTGCTGCCACATTAGATTAGTGTTCAGCTAGTATATTAACTAACGTTTTGTTCTCTGTACAGGTGTGCCAAAAGAGAAGATCTCGGACGATTCGCCGATAGAGTTGGAAGTGGAGCAGATAGCGCAGTGGCCCCTACAGCGGCCGCCCGCCGCGGCCGACTTACTGGCCCCATTGCCCCCTTCCAACCCGTTGTTACAACCTCTTGAGTGCAGGGTTAGTACCATAGTTATTTACTATTGTATATTCATCGAGATTAATATTATAAACAACGCTTGATGATACAATTGGAAGTAAAACAAATAGCGCAGTGGCTTTTATAACGACCGCCCATATTAGCCGATTTTTTGGCCCCACTTCCGCCTTCCAACCCGCTGTTACAGCCTCTCAAGTGCAGGGTCAGTACTACACATGTTATCATTGGAAGTGAAACAAATAGCGTGATGGCCTCTACAGTGGTCGCCGATTTAACAGCAAACCCGCCAGTGTAGTTTGGGGGGTCGACGATAAATTCGCAGAATGCCGTAATACCCTATACCCCTAAAACATCCATAATAAATAAACTGTATAGGCCGAATCACACAAGTCGGCGGATGTAAAGTTAGCTACAAGCTGCGCGATATCCTATCAACGCGCAGCTTTATGGGAGCTGCAGTCAGGATTGGTTATTGCGCAGCCTGCAGCTTACTCCACATCTGCCGACTTGTGTGATTCGACCTTTACCAATATGGCGACGAATTGACTATAGAATTGGAAGGGATACAAATAGCGCAGTGGTTTTTTATAACGCCATATTGGCCGATTTATTGACTTCGCTGTCGGCTTCCAACCCGTTGTAACCAACCTCTCGAATGCAGTCACTACTTTTGGGTTTGGTTGTCCCACTGCTGGGTATAGGTTTCTCTCTCTTATTGTGTCATCTGGCTCAGTTCTGGATGTGGCTTGTACCCAGCTTGTTTCGGCTTTCTTCGGGTCTTATCAGATCTTCTACCCACCTTATCGGCGGACGCCGCAATTGCCCGTGCCTGATTTTAGTTTCAGATTTTCACAATCCTGCGGACCTTCTCTAGTGTACTAATGCAAAATATTTTTCAGTATGTACGTGATCAGTGAACAAATGAATTCCCTCAATTTTGATAATAACATGTTTGTCTCTCTGTTCTGTTGTCCAGAGATGCACGGACATGTGCATGAGCGAAGAGGAACGCTGGCTGGCGCAGGTGGAGATAGTGACGCACGCGGGGCCCCATCGCCGACTGTGGATGGGCCCGCAATTCGTCTTTAAAACGTACAACTGTACCGGGTTAGTACCGCTCATATCATCGACACATTCTATCAATTTCTTTTTTTCCTTAATAAGTAACTTTACAGTCAGAACCAATACATTACTTATTTTAGACTTAATTACACACAGAAAATAGTTTAAAACTATTACTTAATATATAAAAATATAGGTACTATGTTTACAATGCTGTTATGGCACATCTTTCGAAGAAACAAGCTCTAAAGATTGTCTAATAAATTGTAGATTCAATGTTCTATCGTTCAATATATGTGTATGAGTGGAGATAGTGACGCACGCGGGGCCCCATCGGAGACCACGAACGGGCCCGCAATTCGTTTTCAAAACGTGCAACTGCACCGGGTTTGTACTCACATTTATTTTGGTTATAACAGTAATCATAGCACAAGTTCTGTATCGATTGAAAATGGGTCAGCAGTATTGCATACACAGCCGCAGCATTCTGTAAGAAACCACTTTGTTAGAACGCTATAAGACAATTCATTAATTTACACTTTTTAAATATACGATAAAAAAATAACGGCGTTCGCTATTCGCTGTACAGTATCAAATGTTTGGATCAACGAAGGCAAGGGGTGCTGTTATGCGCAGATTGTAGCGCTTGAGAGCCGCCATCAAGTTTGACGCGACTGCTAATGTGACTAAATCGTTTGCAGGTCGAACTCATCCCTGTCGGAAGCGGAGACGGTGGACGTGGAGGCCAGCGCGGCGCGCGGCGTGGCGCGCTCCAACCCCGTCAACATGCCCGGCGTGCGGCCCGTCGTGCCCGTGCTCGTAGACTCCGGCTCCGCCAGTGAGTACCGAACATAGGCCTACCACAGACGGTGGCGCGCTCCAACCCCGTCAACATGCCCGGCGTGCGGCCCGTCGTGCCCGTGCTCGTAGACTCCGGCTCCGCCAGTGAGTACCGAACATAGGCCTACCACAGACGGTGGCGCGCTCCAACCCCGTCAACATGCCCGGCGTGCGGCCCGTCGTGCCCGTGCTCGTAGACTCCGGCTCCGCCAGTGAGTACCGAACATAGGCCTACCACAGACGGTGGCGCGCTCCAACCCCGTCAACATGCCCGGCGTGCGGCCCGTCGTGCCCGTGCTCGTAGACTCCGGCTCCGCCAGTGAGTACCGAACATAGGCCTACCACAGACGGTGGCGCGCTCCAACCCCGTCAACATGCCCGGCGTGCGGCCCGTCGTGCCCGTGCTCGTAGACTCCGGCTCCGCCAGTGAGTACCGAACATAGGCCTACCACAGACGGTGGCGCGCTCCAACCCCGTCAACATGCCCGGCGTGCGGCCCGTCGTGCCCGTGCTCGTAGACTCCGGCTCCGCCAGTGAGTACCGAACATAGGCCTACCACAGACGGTGGCGCGCTCCAACCCCGTCAACATGCCCGGCGTGCGGCCCGTCGTGCCCGTGCTCGTAGACTCCGGCTCCGCCAGTGAGTACCGAACATAGGCCTACCACAGACGGTGGCGCGCTCCAACCCCGTCAACATGCCCGGCGTGCGGCCCGTCGTGCCCGTGCTCGTAGACTCCGGCTCCGCCAGTGAGTACCGAACATAGGCCTACCACAGACGGTGGCGCGCTCCAACCCCGTCAACATGCCCGGCGTGCGGCCCGTCGTGCCCGTGCTCGTAGACTCCGGCTCCGCCAGTGAGTACCGAACATAGGCCTACCACAGACGGTGGCGCGCTCCAACCCCGTCAACATGCCCGGCGTGCGGCCCGTCGTGCCCGTGCTCGTAGACTCCGGCTCCGCCAGTGAGTACCGAACATAGGCCTACCACAGACGGTGGCGCGCTCCAACCCCGTCAACATGCCCGGCGTGCGGCCCGTCGTGCCCGTGCTCGTAGACTCCGGCTCCGCCAGTGAGTACCGAACATAGGCCTACCACAGACGGTGGCGCGCTCCAACCCCGTCAACATGCCCGGCGTGCGGCCCGTCGTGCCCGTGCTCGTAGACTCCGGCTCCGCCAGTGAGTACCGAACATAGGCCTACCACAGACGGTGGCGCGCTCCAACCCCGTCAACATGCCCGGCGTGCGGCCCGTCGTGCCCGTGCTCGTAGACTCCGGCTCCGCCAGTGAGTACCGAACATAGGCCTACCACAGACGGTGGCGCGCTCCAACCCCGTCAACATGCCCGGCGTGCGGCCCGTCGTGCCCGTGCTCGTAGACTCCGGCTCCGCCAGTGAGTACCGAACATAGGCCTACCACAGACGGTGGCGCGCTCCAACCCCGTCAACATGCCCGGCGTGCGGCCCGTCGTGCCCGTGCTCGTAGACTCCGGCTCCGCCAGTGAGTACCGAACATAGGCCTACCACAGACGGTGGCGCGCTCTAACCCGGTTATAAAGCCTGGCGTGCGGCCCTTTAAAAATCTTTAAAACTTCCGGATATTCAACATTATTAAAACGAAGCACTAGAACTAAGCTATTGTCCAGAACGACCTGACGAAGAGAGTCGCGCTTAATGACATCAAAATGAACTGTCAAGGACGTGACATTCAATAGCTGTCGGTGCCTTGGATCTGACTGTAATATTATCGCCGCTCGCGGCAAGACTAACCTAACCCAACCGATGTGTCAGTTTTCTATGAAAACAAAATTATTAGAGCGCTTGTTCACAGAAGTTTTTTTCACTTGACAACGAACCGTCAATAAACAAATGCCTACTTTTTTCGCCGGATGCGTGTCCGGTGCGTCAACATTTACACACGTCACAATCATTGTAACCCACCTCGAATCCGGTAAAAAAAACGGTTCGTTGTCCGGTGAAATGAATCCGTGAACAATCGCTCTTACTGTTGTGCCTCGAAAATAATGATACGATTCATTAATGTGGTTTCCCTTCACCAGGTTCTCTGGAACAATCTCCTTCGGACAGTTTCCGTCGAAAGTCTCTGCTGTCGGAGCCGGGGCGCGCCTCCGTGTGCGACGTGCAGCTCAGGGAGGACTTGGCCGAGGCCATGAAGGAAGACCACGGTGAGTACGTCCTCATCACACACGATACCACCTACTATTGACTTTCTCCGTGCTGATAACCGAATCGGCACCTCCATGGCAAACTAACGAATCTGCCATATTTAGCCTAATTGGAATAGGCATAATAGGCCCAATTTTATAGGCGCCATCGTATAATCCGCGCCACACAACTCGGCAGATGAGAAGTAGCCGCGGATGACACTTCGTCGTGATTTGCTAATTATTGCGCATGTGTGCACAATGCCTGCGCAAGTGGCGAAGTAGTGAGCACAGTGCGCGGGAGGCATGAGGTTGGTTGGTGTGCCCCGGCGCGTATTTTAGTCATATTATTATAACCTATTCTGTCCATACGGAAAAACTGCGAAAGAAGAATGTATTCACAATTCGCAATAATTTGTAGAGAAAGATGTTATTGAAAGTTCGCCGGTGCGCTTCCGCTTTTATTGACTTTTCTAGTCCCTAGAATAATTTAGTTTCCTAGAATAATTTAGTAAATAGACATTAGGCCCAAGTTTAGAGGCGCCGTCGTAATTATAACAGCAATATTTAGAGTAGACCTGTTTCTTTTTCACTATATGCGTTTGATAGAGAGAACACTATTTTACGTTGCTACTAAATTTACGCGCGCCTTTAAAATTGGGCTTGTTAAGCTTTCAACATACATATTTGCTGTTGTTTTTTTAACTAACAGCGTTACATAAAACACATCCGCTCTTAAAATGCGGTCAAAACGGTTTATACATAATAATTTCTCTTCATTTGTAGTAAATAAATATTAACACCCCATAATTCATTTCATATTTACGGCGAATTGTGATTAAATTCAGCATTTATAAAACTAGGTTTCATGACATTCACCATAAAATGTATTAAGTGATCGTTTGTCCAGCGACTAACACTTATTTGCTTTACATCGTAATATCTTCAGTAAATGTAGTCTGAATTAAACATTTTGCCGGCTGTGACGTAAGCTACAAAGCTGCAGATAACCCAATCTTCGTGGTGTTAAGTGAGCTTCATTAGGATTGGGTTATCCGCAGCTTACAGCTAACATCACACCCGCCAACTTATTCGGCCTATTTGAGTGGTTGAAACGCGAGTGTCGTGTTACATCGTTTGAAAGTAAGCGGGATCGGAGCCGTGAAATATAACCAAGCAAGAAGTAAAAGGAAGAGTCAGAGCGTCACCGCGCCGCCGGCCCTATACCGAAGCCAAAGGCACCCTCGCACTAACACCCCTCGACTCTCCCGATCACACGGTCTCTACCGATTTACCTCACTCGTGCTCCTTTGTGAATTTTTCTACAAAGTTTATTGTTACTTACAAAGCTTTACTCCCGATTTTCTGTACCAATTTGTGGCGGGCAGTTCAAAAATTTTGCTGACCAAAGTTTTTTGCAAATTAAATTATATATAGTGCCCCTATCTGATGTAAAAGGAGGCCTTTTTTGTCCACAGAAAAAAGAATGATTTTTGGTAGAAGTCTGTTAACACTTCGCGTTTATACCCACTAATACATAAAATATTGCAAAATCATACATTTCTTACATTACATTTTGAGACTAACAAATAGACGGCCCACTGATATTGAACTGCCTATCACAAAAAAATTATAAAAAGAAACTTTCTTCAAAAAAAACCTATTTTTGTTCAATAAAGTTTGTACAAAAATTCACGGAGCGATAAAAAAAAATAACGGTTGCCTTCGGTTTCGTATAGGGTCTCGACGCACGGCGGTGGTGGAAGGCGGGGGCGGCGCGCGGGGCTTGGAGCTCGCAGTGGGGCCCGCCGGGACCGTGGTCCGCGCGCAGCCGGCGACCGCGCCCGCGCCACCGGACCCTGATGACTACACGCGCGCTAACAGCGACGAGGCCACCTTCCGACCCGTCGTCCGCGCGCCCGCCTCGCTCCCGCAGGACCTCCCCGTGTGCCCTCTACCCCGCACCACCACAATCCCCGTCCAGTCTCTCGCCACCGATCCTTCAGCCCCATCCACTACGGACTACTTCGAAGCCGACGCGGAGCTGCAGCGAGAGATCGACGACGCGCGCCGCGAACACCATCCCACCGGAATAGATAGTGATATTAGTGTAGTGCCTAGTATAACGTCTGACAGAGACAGATCTAGTGTTGTTGAGACTGTCGCGGAGACTGTAGTTAACGATCCCGCTCCGGTGGAAGTAGTAAAAGTGATTCAATCGGAGCAGGAAATGTTGCGTGTGGATATTGAGCCGAAAAAGTCTGAAACGTCTTCTGAATTGAAGTGTGATGAAGTTAAAATTGTAAGAGATAAGAGAGATTCGAAGGCCGCTAAGAATAAAGATAATAAACGAGAATTAGCGGAGAAAAAGGAAGCGTCAGTGAAGAAGGAATCGTTAGAGATTAAGAAAGACTTGCCAGAAATGAAAACGTCAACCAAAGAAGCAAAGTTAGAAAAGGAAACATCGTCAAAAATAGTTGCTAAGGAATCGAAGTCTAAGGAACCGAAACTGGAAGCTAAAACGGTGGCTAGTAAAGAAGTACTTGAAACCACTAAACTAACTAAGGAAGTAAAATCTGAGACAAAGTCGTCAACCAAGAAAGAATCGCAAGACGTAAAAATATCAGCAAAAGAAACATCATCTGAAATTAAGACATCGACCACGAAGGAATCATCTAAAATGAAAGCATCACAATCCGAAGCCATAACAGAATCGAAACTATCAGTAAAGGAAATGTCAGATTCCAAAGCGTCTGTGAAGAAAGAATCATCAGAAATTGATTTGACGACAAAGAAAGACGTGACGGAACCAAAATTAGCTGCAGATTTCGCAAAACTAAAAATATATTCAAAAGAAGGCTCGTCTGATCGTGAGAGTTCGCCAAAAAAAGAACTGAAAGAGACGAAATCTTTCTCCGCATGGAAGAAAGATTCGCCTAAATTAGATTGGTCTATAAAAACAGAACCACTCGAGCCAATGGTATCCTCTCAGAAAGATAGTGAAGTTACAAAGACTCTCCGTTTGGAAGAGGTCCAAATAAAAACTGAAGAACAGGCTTGGGACATGCTTTTGAATGAGCCTGAAAAACAGTTATTGAGCATCAGCCCGCAGTCCACAGCCTCCGACAAAAGCGATGAAACTAAAACCAAGTCCAAAAAGAATCGCAAAATCAAAAAGTCTCAAGACGATACGCAAAATAAGTCTGAAGATGACAGCTTTGTGGAAATACATGCTATCGAAGACAAGGCACAGCCTTCAAGTGGAGAATTAGTCTCAATTTCACTGCCTTTCGAAGAAATAGAGTCAGCTTGTTCTTATTCTTCGAAAACTAAAAAGTCGCGGTCACCCAAAAATACGTTGGACAAAGAACAAACTGAACCAAAGCTAGATGATTGGTCGTTAGAAGACATCGATTGTACCATTCAATTAAAGAGTTCTAGTAAGAAAAAGAGCGCAGCGACTGATACCGAAACACCGTCTGAATGCGAACCTAAAATGAAATCTAAAGAATCGAAAGTTGAAAAAGTGGATTATAATACTAAAGTAGAAAGCGCCAGCACTGCCGATATAGGAAGTATTACTTTGAAAGAAAGTACTAAAGATAAAAAGTGTAAATCTCTGTCGTCTCACCAAGAAACTCGGAAAACAGTTGAAAAAACAATAGAGACGGACATTAAAGACGTCTATGTGATCGACAGTACTAAAGATGAGTTCCCAGAAATTCAAATTACTACTAGTAGGGGAAGTAAAACTCGCAAGAAATCTCCCCACTTAGATACAAGCGATGAAAGCATAGAAGTGATACCAGAAAAACCAATCAAATCGTGGAGTTCTATTGCAGCTAGTAAAAACTCTAAGAAAGTGGAAGAAGTAGAAACACAGGAGAATAAAGCAATGGAAATTAAAACCGGTAAAACAGAAAGTGAAGCCAAAACAAACTACAAAACTGAAAAGAAGCAGAAAGCTACTAAAACGCAAGAGGATGAGGAACAACCGCTCTCTTTGCACGAAGAGCTAATGCGGCTTTGCAAGAGAACTGATATAATGGTAGCTCAGTGCGACGCTCCTTCAGGACTGAATTTCGTTGATGAACACCATACCCTATTGCATGATCTACCGCCGCTAGAATTAGACTTCGGTTTAGATGATTTTAGACTAGAAGTCATGAGGGACAGCCTCCTCGACGTCAACGACCCGAAACTATCAAGTCCGATTTGCAAAATCGACATCGATAGTATTCTATCCTCTATAAAAGAGTCCACCAGTGCGTTCAATTTGATAGACCTTGAAAAGGTTCCGGATAAAAAGGAGAAAGGCTTCAGTGTTGTCGAAAATGATAAGATTATGAGTCAAGAAGTAAAAGCGGATGATGATTCTAAATCTGAGGAAAAAGAGATAGAAGTGATGGAAAAGTCGTCAGACGACGATAACGCCTCGCCCGCGCTGTCGGCCGACAGCGACAAGGAGGACAGGAAATCCACTGGTGCTTCGAATGTAACCTTGCCTTCTTCAAAGCAATCGTCTAAATCTAAAAAATCGCGTAGAAAGAAGAAGTAATATCAGTAATGTGTTCATTTTCTCGATTGTTGTAATTTTAGCTGATAGTTTTTCAACATTTGCTGCTCGTAGCTACTTAGAATAAGTAAAGCAATTTAGTGTGTAAGTTCAGGCAAAAGACAAAAAAAAACTTTAAAATATTTTAAATTGTGATGTTAAATTACGCGACGAATGCCTAACCTTAGTTATAGACAATGATTTTAAAATTATTGTAATGAAGGTAGTGGTGTTGTCATATCGAAAAAAATAAAATAAAAATATAAAAATTTTGCAAAATCTCAAAAATATTACAAGTAAAGTTTAGGTTTTTCATGAAGATTATTGTAGTTTAAATGTACACCATAAATATCTGAGCCATTAAATTAGGTCATGCCTATCATGGCTTCCGAGTTTCTGGACAGTACTTACTTACTTTGACTTTTCATAAAAAATCTAAACACGTGCGTATATTCGCTCCTTAGTACTTATTTCTTGGATTTAGTTACGACTTACAATATTGCAATGCATAATAATAATGTGTAGTTAAAAATGGAATACAAAGCTTATAAATATGTTATAAACTGGTGTCGCTTAGTTTTTAAATGATGCAAAGTGTAACAGGCCAGTATGCTCTAAAGTTACCTTTGTGTTAAATACATAAATGAATAAGCTAATTACAACAAAAACATAAAAAAAAGAATGAAATTAACTGCTAGAAAGCAAACCGAACAAGTTTGTTTCCCTATAAAATAACTTTTGTTCCTATTAATGCTTTTTCTCGTTTTGAAATATACTTGTACCGTACCTACTATTAACGCAACTTTTTAAAAAAAAAATCTTTCATAGAATTTTGAGGCTCCGTTATCTACTTTCATATTGTCATGTGTTTCTTAGATTTAAAAACAATACCTCAGTATTAATTTATATTAACATGAACCTAACAGACCGAGTGAAAACCGCGTCATGTACACGCCATGTATTTGGTAAAAGTTAAAAAATATGGGTTCTACATTTTTTATTGACATAGTCATGTGGTATGTAATACCTGATCGCATACGCGGCTGTCTGTACAAATATTTTGAATATAATTTATTAACTGAGTATTATTTTCTAAAATACCTATGTTTTTAGCTTTAATGTGTTGAATCATGACAAATATTTATTTTTTTATGTACTTTAATTTTTTGAAATTATTTCATAGCATAGCGATTTATTAGCGATACGTAATCGGTGCATAATAATTATGTTTTAAAAAGCTCCAGACGTAAATGTCGAGTATATTAATGTTTAAGTAGTAAAATTATTCTGCTGTCATATGGCAAAAGCGGCAACGGTTCAATTTTGTGAAAATGTATCTTACAAAGACGAAAAGATAGCATTCATTGCTAATTCTGAATACTTACGTATAATATTTTTCCCAAAAACTGAAGTTACAGCTTATTCCCTGTATGACGGCAGCATAGCTTATAAGTTAACCCTATGATCTGTTGTCCCTTTGGCGGCGCATTGATATTATTTAGTACAATATTGCTATCACTATTCCTTTGGATAATATGAAATTAATTAAATGCTTGCTGACTAAAATAATTTTAATGACGAAATACAGGTATCGTATTGAATTAACAGCTATAATATGTATTTGATAACAGCTATATCGTAACACGTACGAGGACAGTTTTTCAACTTGCAACAAAATTGAGCTTCTTCTCTTAAAATGTTAGTTTAGATCTAAATATTTTTTCGGAACTTTTTTGGAAGTTTGGTTATCGATGATTTGAAGGGACTGTGATTATTTATTTAGTTTGATGCATCTATTGACAAAGCTATAATTTAATATATTTCTGTTTTTATTATAAATTTTAACTACTCGAATTCATAAAAAAATAGGCGTTTACAATCTAAGCATAAATTAAGTATATTTTGACATTTCTCTGCATCTGTTGGGTTTGCACCCGTTGTACTATGTTCTAACTAAAGAACATTTTTGAGTTCCTGAACTATTGCTGTCCTATTCTGACAATGTGAAAAGAAACGAGATGCATCTAAGTTTAGTCTTGACTGTCAGATTGGTTTCAGAACATGGTACAACAGAGCATCAATGTAACTTTAAATACATGTAACATCGAACATGTATATAAGCCCATATTATGTATCTTATACAACATCATCATTATGTACCTATTTATAGCCATATACTATTTATAAATATGTATATTTTACTGTGCCTAAAACATAGACGTAATAATTATATTTATCGTTTGCGAATAACAAAATTGTTCTGTATATTTGGCTGCTTCTCACAGTACCTACGGTTTGTTGATAATGTTAAGGAGTGTTTAAAAATCAATTATCGTAATAAAAATGAAAATTCAAAAACCATATCTGAGTCTTTGTTTTAACTCCCTAATGGTAGCAGTACACTTAAGTACTGAAAAAATCTACCCCAAAGGGGTCAAAGCTTTTCTGTGGCATTAGTATTATTGTGACATATTAGGCCCAATTATGAAGGGCGCCATCGTAAATTTAGTAGCAACCTAAAAAATGTTATCTCTGTCGAAAGCCTAAAGTGAAACAGAAATATGTTAATAAGCTATTATAATAACTATGTCGTCTTCATAATTGGGCCTATTATCACAGGTGCGAAAAGTCTGGTGTTAAAGCGGTATCGAGGTGATGCGTATGCAACGATCATTATCTTTTCCCCTAGATATATTAATTTTCACAAAAGAAACTCATATTTGAGAATTTTGGATCATGTCTAAAACTGGGCCGATAAATAAATTAGTATACAATAGGTACCTATATAATAGGTCTGTGACTTCAAGCATAATGTACCTGAAATCATTGACGTATAAGCCGAATCAAACTTCTTGGCGGCTGTGAAGTTAGCTACAAGCTGCGCAACACCCAATCCTGACTGAAGCTCGCACAGCTGCGCGAGGACTGGATTTTGCGCCTCATATACAGGGTTATTTCTAGTCAATTAGCATCCTTTTAGGGGCTTATTTTGTACATCAAAACTAACAACTTTTGTTTTGCGACTTTTGTCAAACTCAAAATAAAAATTGGTGTTCCATAGAAAAATATCGTTCACCTGAGACCAAATGTATGGAACAGCTGATTTTTTTTGGGTTTTGACAAAAGTTGTTAGTTTTGATGTACAGAATAAGCCCCTAAAAGGACGCTAATTGATTAAACTTCACAGAAATTTGATTATAGCTTGATATTTCCTCTATGGATGCCTAGTTTTGCCCATTTCAGAAAAATATGTACTGACTTAAGTAGTTTATAGGGTGGGTACAGCCTACCTATATCGCTCCCTAGATACCCCTAGGCTAAAATTATAGGCTACTGGCTACTAAGCTTTGTAGGGAAGTAGGTAGGTAGGTACGACTAACTAAAAAAGCACTACTGTGTTCCTTGTTTATAAGAATGCTTACGATATTCTTTTAAATATCTTTAGCAGTATACATAGTTTAGTATCATCCCGACGTTTCGACCGAGTTGCATCGATCGTGGTCACGGGTAGACTGATCGATGCAACTCGGTCAAAACGTCGGGATGATGAGGTATTTATTTATCTCGTACTTTTAGTGCGCGATTAGTAGTACATAATAATAATGTGTTCAAATCGCAAAAGTTTAAAAACAGTATTAAGTATTGTTTTGATTACATTAATCAAGTAACAGAGCGCGTACTCGTAGATATCTAGTTGACCTTTATAATGCCCTGAGTAGTTAAATCAGTGAGTCATGTGCAACGTGCATCACAATGCGCAAACGCATAAGACAAAGCCTTTGTTACACCTAAATACCTAAGGATGAGAAATTTGCTTTATAAATCAAGCTGTTAACAAGGCAATTAATCCAACTAATTAAAAGAGAATAAGTAGTTGGTATAAGCGTATTTTTTATAACAGGCTTTTGTTCTTTGTTTCGCATCTTTACTGAATTTACCCGACATGAAAATGCAGGAGGTTTGCAATAGGCAGGTTTCTAGCCGTGTATAGACCGCGCCACACAAGTTGGCGGATGTGAAGTTAGCTACAAGCTGCGCAATAGCTAATCAACATGCTGCTTTATGTGAGGTTCAGTCAGGATTGGATATTGCACAGCTTGTAGCTATCTTCACATGCGCCAACGTGTGTAGCGCGGGCTATAAGAGAAATTTTCGAATATAATTCTCGTGTTATTTCTTTATTCAGCGCATGAACAAAAATGCTAAATGTTTTTTAGATAATTATGGTTGTTAAAATGAAATGCTGAAAATGAAATAAGTACACAAAATTGGCATTAAAGTATGTCTAAAAAATATATTTATTTTTTCTCATTTAATTTGATTTTTCATGCATGTTCTTTAGTATATTAATATCAGGAGTGGCGTAGCGTGGGGTTCCAGAAAGACCAATACCGACCGACGTAGAATACGTAGACCGACATACGAAAAGTAGCGACGACAAGCACTGCAATGTTGGAGTTCAATGTAGGTATATTTCAAAAAACGATCGATAATAAATGGTCCTACAAAGCCAAGGCCACACATTGGTTAAGTTGGCTACAAATTATATAGTCTTGGTTCCACCACTCCAATGTGTGGATCGGTCTTGGATTGATATTGATCGTCCAATATCAATCCAAGACATTAGTGTGTTTGAACCAAGACAGTAATTTATTTAAAAATATAGCCAATACTTGGCCCCGGCATAAGGGGCGGCGAATTTCCATTCGACCACAGGCAGCGAAAGTCCACGCTACGCCACTAAATATCAGACTTTATTCGATTACTGCCTTCGAGCCAATATCTACAGAGCCACAGTACCTAAGTGAAAGTAGTAAAAAATGTCCGACCGCCGTCATACATACCGACTTTATTTACATTAAATAATTCATAATGACCCGTTTTCTCGAATCTCGATGTTATATAACCTAATTAACCGACTTCCAAAAAGGAAGAGGTTCTATGTTCATCTGTATGTATTTTTTATTTTATTTTTTTCAGTAATCGGCTACGCCGTTTTTGAAATACCAACAATAATACAAACAATTCGATCAAAATATTCGAATTTTGTTCACCATGGAAAGTGGTTTTACTATTTTTTGTGAAAAATAATGATTAGTGCTTGTAATCGAGCACTTTGGCATCGCGCGGCGTTGTAGTCGGCTTGCAATCGCCTTACGACTAACTAAAAAGCCTGCCCACTACGTAGCTTGGGCAGGGTTTTGGCTCGGACACTTTTTGTGCACGATTGTGACTCTATAGATTGACTCTATTTGTTCGAAGATTACTGCCCATTGATGTAAATGAAAATAAATGTCTATTATATAATTTATAGCATTAAATTACGTAAACAAACATTGATTCCAGGTATAGCAACGAGCGCCCGCTACGAGGCGGAACAAGAAGAGCTGAGCTCCAGCAGTTTCAGTTCCACGTCCCGCGCATCCCTCGACCCACCTTCGTCGCCCACCCCTAGCTGCAGCGGTGACAACTTACTGCACTTCCCAGGAGACTCCAGCAGTTCTGTCTAATGACTAACGTAGTACGACATCTAGAGGTACTTTAATGCTGACTACACCACTTAGAAAGTAGTTTCAGCTTTACGCCCTCCGCGTTATTCGATGTGTTACCATCGTTGACGCATAGCTGTGGCGAAGATAACTTACTGCACTTCCTGGGAGACTCCAGCTGTTCTGTCTAATGACATGACAAATGCTATGAACGACATAAATATTTCAGTACTGACTACTGGCTTACGAAAAGCTCATCTTCAAATCTTTGTTTTGAATAAATATTAAGTGTATTTCCGCTCTGTTGTTGTAGGCAAATAAGTTTAAGGGTCTTATGCTGCTTATGCAACACATTAATTAATCATTTAAAAAAATTAAACAAATAAAAATTATAAAAAGTAATATGACAAAATAGTGAAAACACTTCATTAATAATACTACACTCTATCTCATTCGACACGTGTTTCACCTCTCAACGAGGCATTGACTCTTCGAGGTCGCTCGCAAGAAAGTTGTGTTTTTTTTTAGTAGTATTGCAGAGGTTTTTTAAATGATTAATTAACGTATTTAATAAGGCCCTTAAATTTATTTGCCTACAACAACATAGCGGAAATACACTAACTATTTATTCAAAAAGCAAATCAACAGTAATAATGTTGCATCTTGTAGCACTCGTAAGACATTTTGTCTATGTACAGAGTGTACGGCATTAGTTGTGTAAAATGAATATTTAGCCAAAAACACGTGACGTCCTTAGTACGACAATTTTAATATTATGAAGATGTTAAATGCATCACGTTATTCATGTATAATTACTTTTGTAAGATTTTATACTATTTAGAGTACATCACATTTATTATTATTACGATTGATGTTATCATGGTAAGGTTTATGTGATAAGTTGGAGAAGATATTGTTGAACAATAGAAAAAAGTTGTTGTAAAGCAAATCTTAATGATTTGTCTCTTTTGCTTTCATGAAATTTGTATTTTAATGTCCTTGTCACATGATATCAGACCAAACGTCGAACCAAGCCGTGTGTAATGCTTATTTTACATTGGTAGTCTTAAAATTGAAGGTTTTATTTCACAGCTTCAAATTTTTCTAGTAATATACATGTCTTTATCATTGCAATGAATGATATAGACAATAACTTATTGGTTTTGACCTGTTAAAGGCCTTTATAAAGTGAAGCTCATTTTGCCGTCAAGAGCGTCGAATGAAACGTGCCATTTTCAAAATTAATTAATTTGATAAATCTGAAGCCTACCCTTTCGTGAATATTAAATGAAAAGATATATATTATCAAACGAAAAAAGTACTGTAGAACCGAAGCCAGGCATTCATTTCAACTAGGGTTGCCATCCGTTCGGGTTTTCCCGGATTTGTCCTAGTTAAGAAGGCGTCCGGGCGGGGTTTCATTTGTAGTCCGGGGTTTCACTCGTAGTACGGGTTCCGATTCGCAAAACTTACAGCACACCCCCTCCAACCCCGTCGTTTTCCGGTTAAAAAATAAAATCTGTTAATATGTTAACATGTCCGGATTTTCACGCGACTTGTCCTGGTTGCCGAATTTTAATGATGGCAACCCTAATTGCAACATAACTTTAGAATAAATTAAAATGCAGTGAGAATTATGTGCAACACACAAATCAATGATCTTCATTTTAGATGTAAAGCTTGTTACTTATGCTATTTATACAATTCGAATAAGTGTAGTTAAGACATACTGTATTGTGTCGGCATCCACCCTAAGTAGGTACATGAAACAAATACAAAATTTTATTCAGTAATTGTCTGAGCAGAAAGTGAATTGTTGTGCCAAAACTTAATTAACAGAAAGAATAAAATGACTATCGATCAACGTATCTGACGAACTTCTATTCTATGTGTCAACGCTATCGTATTAAGTGTTAAATAATAGGGTTGCAGACCATAACTTATAGTTTAAGCCATAATATCTAGCAGAGTATTGCTAGCTAAAGGTAAACAAAACAATTATGCACAGTGGCGCACTCCATAGGCTAATTGACAATATTTTTTTTATGTCTTCTTGTATAGGTCCCGGCACGTAAATTGAACAAAAAAATATCACTCTCCCTTTCGTTAGCAGAGAAAACAAAAGAGAGGTAGCTATGGTTTAACGTTCAAGTTGTTTGCCGGCTACTATAACAGCTAACCATAAACAGAGACAATTAACGAAAACAAAAATGGAATCAATTTTTATTATATTATAAAGAAATTACAAGCATATTTATTTTCTTGCTATAGACAAAGAGCGTACTATGGCAGGCTATGACGTCACTGCCCATGTCATACATTCGCCATACTATGTTATGCTTTGTGGGAAAGGGACAAGGCATCTCCTCTCTATCCGTGCCAAAATATTTGTAAGCTTATATCTCTGAACTTGATTAACCAATTATAATTAGGTATTTTTTCAGTTTATGAATCATAATTAATTGAAGAGTTCACTAATCCAAATACTTTTAATTAATTCAATGCCGGTCAACTACTCTATTCCCAGGCCCGTTCTCTTTCTGCGCAGATGTCGTGTATATTTAGCATAGTCATTTTAGTTGAATACCTATTTGAAAAATTACCCATTCTGCTTTGGTGGATGTCGGCTACAAAGAACTTATTATATATTCATTCACATTACGTAGGGCTCATGCGAATTCTGATATTGAAGTTGGACCCAAGGGTCTTAATTAAATAAGAAGTCAGAACGTAGAATACATTCATATCATGACTATTCTTTATATTATTAGCTCTGCGGATCTAGGCATCCGAGGTAATAACTAAGCAGTTTGTGGTTACGAATAAAGCATGCTTTCTCGAAGTCTTGCGACCATAAACGTCGCTTTTGTATCTGACCAGAGCCTGTAGGTAGAGGTTTTGCATAGTTTACTTTTTGGGTGTAGCTCCATTCATTTTTGTTAGTTCTTCCTCGTTTCCGCTAGGAGCGCTGTACAAAAATGTATGGAGCCATACATAAACTAGGTACTGTATCTATTATATACCACGGGACTAATCGCGCACTAAAATTACGAGATAAATAAATACCTACTCATCCCGACGTTTCGGCCGAGTTGCATCGACCCTGGTCACGGGTAGGTTCAGTCTACCCGTGACCTAATACTACCTCCTCATCCCGACGTTTCGGCCGTTGCATCGACCGTGGGCACTGGTACGTTCAGTCTACCCGTGACCACGGTCGATGCAACTCGGCCGAAACGTCGGGATGAGGAGGTATTTATTTATCTCGTAATTTTAGTGCGCAATTAGTCCCGTAGTATATAATAATAATGTGTTTAAATCGCGAAAGTTTAAAAACAACATAGCTACTGTAGTTTCAATTTATGTGTAAACTTGTACTAACTCCTCTGACGGGTATGACAGTCATGGAACGATTACCTTAGTCTATACAAGTACGATAGTAAGAAGAGGGAGTAATCGCTCTGTCACTATAGCTCGAATTAAACTTCTTGACGGCTGTGAAGTTAGCTACTAAAGCTGCACGAGGATTGGGTTTGTATAACTAACTTCGCCCTACTTATACAAAATTATTGAAGACTAGCTGACCCAGTGAACTTCGTCTCACTATCTGTTAACTGTCAATGACGTAGCTAGATATTTTCTCTAAGTGAGCAGCCTACTTTTGGCCACCTCAGAAAAATATAATGTTTTAGGTTTTTAAGGTTTTTGAGGTGAGCAGAAAGTTTCTAGGGCCCTCCTGCCAACTAGCTACTCCTATGCCAGTCGTATACATATTTTTATTTATTTGTAACCACAACTGCATTACATACTAGATATAAGGATTGTACTTTATAGCGATAATTATAAGTACCATGTATTATTACCATGAAAGCATGCACGTAGGCATCAGATATGTGGCAAAACTATGATATGCATTTGTTTACCGTAACTGTGATATGAAGTAGAAATTAAAGGAGCTTGCTTAGAGTAGGGGGTTGGAACAGGGGGCTACCACAAATTCTTAATTAATTGTCTTAGGATGAGTTGCTCAACTCGCTGTTTTCCTCCAATTTCTTTTTTCAGCCATAGGACGTCCATTGGATTGTCCTATGGAATCCAATAAGACCCGTTGGAAACGACTTGCTTATCATTTTATTTGTCTAAAAAGGCACGTAAGAGGACTATCCTATTTATCTTTTTGGTTTTCTTACTCTTTCTGTACCGTACATACGAGTATTTTGATTTCGTTGTAAATGTTTTAGAAGCCGTGGTATCGACATTGATAGTGTACCGAAAATGGGCCATTTGATGTTTTTATGCGATTAAGGATTTGTGGTATAACCTTTATAATAACCGTTACATTTCTGTTCAAATTTTCTAAATACACATCAGCAACATTCCAGGATACTCTGTAACTATTTATTTATTTATTCTCGTTCTAAAATTCATTACAATAATGACAATAAAATTATAAATGGCAAAATGTGTCGCTGTCTTGTTTTAAGGTACTGAAACAATAAATAACAGCAATATTAGGTATTGCTCTAGACGATGTACGATGTACTGTAGGAGCTTAACGCTATGACCAACTTTTACAATCAGACCAACCCTGAAATGGCAAAAATCGGTTTTTCGTACAAAAAGATGGTTCTCGACTAAGTGTGTAGAACAGCTGATTTATTTTTCACGAATCAGAGCCTTTACTCCAGGTTTTGCGTAGTTTACTTAAGCTTTGATCACCCTTCGTGGGTAGGCCTTCGTCCTGTAGTGGACTATTAAAAAGGCTGGTACAGTACAGTACAGTACTTAGCTTTCGCGTTTTCGTTTGGCTCCATACACTTTGGTTAGTTCTTCCTCGTTTTCGCCAGGGGCGCTGCACATAAATGTATGGGGCCATAAGGAAACAGCTGTAGTTTCAATTTACTTGTATACCTGGACTAAACCCTCAGAATGAATCCTACAGAAAAGTTGGTCACAACTATGAATACTATGATATCCTAAAAATTAATATCGTCTAGATAGGTATATAGGCCGAATCATTCGGCCTGTACAATGTTTATATTTTGTTGGAGTTTTCTTTTTTCAACAAAATGTAGCGCCAACTTTATTATAACCTACTCGTAGACTCAAAACGACGGCACACGTAAATAACAACATATTAATTCTTAGGTATGAAATAGAATTTGGTATGAATGTAAAAAGGGTTAAATTGGATAGCTTCCAGGAGTGTCTTCCTTGTTTATATATTTACTCATTCCTTTGTATTTTTATGACTATATATTTCCACTACATTTGCACTTTGTGTTTATTTCGAAACGATTATTCATATTTATTAGAAAAACTGATTGAATTCTCGCTAATTTCTTTAAACTATACTAGTTCTATTTCCTTCCTTTAAAATCAATAACATAAGAAAGAGACAGCATGTACTCAAATGTGGTCAAATAAGCCGGAACTTAGTTTTAGTGACACGCTAAATCTAAGTTAAAAAAGTGTCGCTAATGTTCTTTTTTTCTACGCGGCTGAAGTTGGTACTAAAGTTTAAGCATTTTAGTGTGCGCTATCCCTTTATTATGTTTCTGCTAGTACAGGAGGGCAATAGAAAGACTCATAGAAAGTTTAGTGGAAAAAGCGGGATTTACGCTCATTCCGCTTTATTAATTAACACAGAGTTACTTCTGAGTACAGACCGTTTCACTCACGAAGTCGCGCCCCTCCACAGACTACACATTTATACGCGTAGACCTCGTTTGTACACAACGCCTTAGTGTGCGTGTGGAGGCTAATAATACAGACAGTAAAATAAAAATGATCAATACAATTTAATCGTCGGATACGTTTACAACTACATTCAATAAATATGGAGGGGCGCGCCTTCGTGAGTGAACAGATCTATAGTTAGACCGTGTTTTGTCTTTTACAATTGAATTAAGATTGTTAAAGAAAGAAAAATACAAAAGCTCCAAAGTTATTCTGTATTGTTTAATAAAGTGAATCGTGTCTTATTTATTTGAACAGGCTTTTTGGTATTTTTGGATTAAGTTTAGAGTTATTAAATTAATTAACAAATAAAAAAATATTATAATGTAGCAAAATTAGGATTGGCTAATATACTCGTGTATATTTATACGTATAATATTTTTGAATATCTAATATTTAAAATCATAATTATAATTTAAATTATAAATATTTTTAAAAGCATGGAATGCGAGCGCAGTGATTAATAACTAATGGTTCTAAAATTAGACTGAACGAGAAACCACCGTTTGGCTAAAATTCAAAAGTACGTACAATTCATAAAAAAATATATAAGAATACTTAGGCATGTATTTTACTTAAAATTAACACTGAATTGCGCATAAATCTTTGAGTCATAGCTTAGATACATTTTGTTATACATTAAATACATACATAAGTATGTATTTAATGTGAGTTATATAGAGCTTTTGTATGAAAAAATATGTAAAGTACTTAGAGTAAAATTAAAGTTAAAGCATAAGTATTGTTCACATCGGCTTTTGACTTCTAATTTGATTGTTTTTAACTATGAAAGAAATACACTTTAAATACTTCTACAAAAAAATATTAACTACTATGAAATAATCTAAAAAATGTTTAGTAGTAATCAGCTTTGTCTATTCAGTTACCGTTGGAAATACCGTTAGTTAGGTATTTAGAGGCTGGAACTTTCCTAAATCATCAACATTTTTTAAATACCTAGTTGTTTTTCAAGGTTTTTTTTATGTAAAAGGTTTGGAATTTGTTTGAAATTCGTAATATATTTTTTGGCCATAAAAGTAGTCGTTGAAAAGTTGCATGAAATGTTTACTAAAACCCGGCTCCTCCTGAATATTAGTTCAGAAGAGTTTCTAATATTTTTTTCTATCATTATTTTGAAGATTATGTACATTAATAACTATATTACATGTATTTAACATACCTACACTGTACATTAGGGTGGAGTGAAAGACACTTTTATAAATTTGAAAACTCCTGTATTTCCAATCACAGGTTCTGAGAATGTGTCAAAAACTAAAAAAATTCAAACTTCAAGTTTAACGCGCCACCTTAGGATCGTATCTAAGAGAGCTTAAATTTTGCACAAATACTCTTAAACATATAATCCAATGATTACAAAATACAGGATTTATAAAATAAAAATAAAGTGTTTTTCAATCCATCCTTACTGTAAATTGCAAGTGTTCTAGAGGTCCATCCCGTATACAGGTGTAGCTTTACAAATTGCAGGCACTCGCCGAGGTGCATACGCTCAATAAAATTGTGAAGAACGTTCTACTATGGGATTAAGTGCAAAATCGGATGTTCGATAAATTCATAGAATCGTGGCTCTACTGTTTGGCTCAAGTAGTAGAGCGAAGGGAAATTTTACTTTCCCGTGACACTACTAGTAGTACTACGGGTAAACATTTCCCATGACACAGTTCACATATCGCAATTGATCCCATAGTAAAAGTTGTTTATAAGGCAGTGGTCCGACCACTGTCGAGAAAACGATTATCGGCGATTTTCTCTCTCAAGAACTGCACAATAAATGTACATTCCGTGTAAACGAAAGAGATGCATATATTAAAAGTTGCTCTTTGACTGTTCGCACTGCCGGTGACGACTCGCTTTACTATTTTTGTCGCTGAGCGACGAGCTTTCAAAAATAAACTCGCTCAGCGATGCTCGCTCGCTTGATTGAGCATATGACTGACGACATATGTATAACGCAGGACTGAGCGACCGCGGGCAAGTAGCGCGAGTAATCGCTCGTCGCACTTGCATACTCGCTTATAGCCCAGCGACAAAACTATCGAAACTACACACTCGCTTCCCGCTGATCGCCAACTCGTTTATAGTTTCTAGTCCTACTCGCTTCTCGATCATCGTCGGCGGTCGGACCACTGCCTTACGTTGAGCATATTAGCTTCTAAAAGGTCATGCAATTTGCAAAACAACACCTAGTAGAATATATAACGGTTTTTGACGATGCAACTTGTACTAGAAAAAATGTTACAAAAAATCCCTTTTGTAAAGTCGGGTTATGTGATGGGTGGATTGTGATAAGAATAAACGTTAGTTAAGATTGTAACTTTAAATATATGTAAGTTAAATTCCTATATTTTATTAAGGTAACAGTTTTCTCAGTCGGTTTATGTTATTTTGTAAGATTTGAATAAATAAATACGAATTTACTGAATGTGTTTAGTTTGATTTTGGTTTTGAAATGAGAAAGCAAAGGGTCAATGATAAATGTTTATTTGTTAAAAATACAACAATAACTAGAAAAATAAAAACAATAAATTTTTAAGTACATTTAAGGCACCAAGTCTTCTTTATAAAAAAAAATGGAATGGACGTAACATTTTGAGTAACATTTTAAAATACGTATAATAATAGACTTGATGGTTAAAAAGTTTTTCAAGTCCTTATAAATACAACACTCCGACCAAATAAAAAATCAAGACAGAATGTTGTGAACAAACAAGTGAGGCCGGCAATACTACGCATCGCCGTGTACAGACACCATTACACACACAAACATGTACAACGAAACTACGCCTTGGCTTGTCAGTCGAACTATGGCGGCGCGACACCGACGCACTCACACATGTATAAAAAACCGGCCTCACTTGTAGGTTCACGACGTTCTGTCTTGATTTTTTTATTTGGCCTGAGATATTACAATGAAAAAAAAAATCATTGTTACCCTTATATCTAATAGCTGTAAATATAAATATTTAGCTTAGAGCCTGTTCCGAAAGGGCGATCTACAAGCGTTTAGCGCGCGATTAGGTGCGTCGAGCTGCCCGCCCAATGGCTTTGGGAATGATTAATGATTTTGTGTCGCAGTTCCAGTCCTCGGTACAGGTATGCCCTTAAATGCATACTTATTGTTGCCAAGTCTACAAACCCTATGTTTATTTTTAATTTGTGGATTGAAACCAGTATCGGCAATACATTACTTTGGTAAAAGGATTAAATTTAAGGAATATGCCGAATCAAGCGACTTGGCGGGTGTGATGTTAAGCTGCTGATAACTCAACCCCCGCGAAGCTGTTAATTGAGCTTCAGTCAGGATTGGGTTCTCCTCTTATATATCTCTCTTCTTATACGAATATGGTTGTGTTCTACTTGCATCGATTGTGCCCAGTGCGCGTGTAAAATGCGTGAGTCAGGAGTCCTGGGGCCTTATTTGTCAACTCCGAACGCCTGGGAACGTAGGTATATGCAACTTTGACAGATTTAATGAAAACACTCTATATTGTCTATGGAATTTGCGAACGCTCCATACAAGTTCCGTATACGACCAAGGCGTGCGAAGTTGAGAAATGAGTCCCCTGCGACCTGCACGCGCTTTACGCGCGATTGATGGGTCACGCGTTTGTAGTATTGGAGCACGTACAATAGTGACACCAAAAAAAATCTTTCAAATTCTGACGTGTAAAAAGCTCGAAAGGTTCCATTCGTTAACGCTAAAATTTAGTTTCAGACAGTTATTGTTTATGATTATAATTATTTTAGACAAGGTGTTCCAAATCATTTGAGAAAATTATGTTAAAATAAATGCCGCAAGAACTATTCTACCTGGTTTCACAATAAATTGTTTAATGAAGATAATAACTGAAAAAAATTCGAATATAATTTTTGCCCAAGGGGGCTTAAGGGGCCTCCACTCTTTTGTTGCGCCAAGGTATCCAGACGCCCGAATCCGGCCCTGAGCACGTATACGTAACAAACTCGCATTCAGGTACGCTTAGAACGCCCTATCAGAATAGGGGTCTTAGAATAAATTAATTATAATTACGGACGGTTTAAATTGCACTTTGGAATGTCACAATAGAGATTCTCTTAGTACTAGAAGACATATTGCTTTGGACACTATTCTCTATAGTAATGTTCTTCAAAAAAATGATATGTGGGTGCTTTTCTGTTAGTTGTACCTAAGCGTTGAAATAATCACGGTTAATGATAATACAATTAATATGATTGTGTAAATAATATGATCAATAAATATTTGGGACAGAACGCAGATTTAAGTAAGTTTAGCGTATTTTATTCAGATCTATGAATACACGATAAAACCAACCCATATTGAAAAAAAATCCTACGTTTACATGTACTATAGCGCCATTTCTTGATGATCAGAGAAAAGACAGTAATATAAAGTTGAGTCTGATATCTTGGCAGAATATTAGTAACGGCTTTTCAGTAATATAAAGTGGAGTCTGTTTTATTATTTGGCAGAATATGACTAACGGCTTTTGGTAAAAGAAAATTAAATATTTTTCTAACTTATTCCATATCTGTATTTATCTCGTAAGCACTTGTACTATTATTTATGTATTTCTGTCACAGCTGCATCATACTCCTTATACCCAAAACCCCGGACGCATATTTCTGTTGTGGGTTTTCGAAACGCTAACTTTGGTTTTAGACATCATTGTATATCACTAGATGAAAACCTGGCTCGTGAAATAGACTATTACATTCTACAGTTCATTTCAAAATCAGTTAAAAACAAACTGCCCCAACCCAAAAAACAAAAAATTCACTCCTCATGTCATACACACTTGATATTGACCCTCACTATCAGAACATCATCCTTCACAAACCCATTTCTGACCACATCACTAACCACCGCGTACTCCGTATACCCAAAACCCCTGACACATATTTCCGCACTAGGTTTCCTAAAAGCTATAAGGTTTGAATTAGACATCATGGTGTCTCGCTGGGTCAGATCCGGGTCGTATTGGTTGATCATTGCAAAGGATATGCGGCCGTTGAAGGGCCATTCGAGGTAGTCGTCGTTCTCCGTCTTCATTAGATGCACGTGTAGCGCGAAGCAGTGGGGGTTTTGGGGGGATATGTTGAGACGGACACAGAACCTGAAAAATAAGAGAAACTCTTTATTGAGAACATTTAAAGGCATTTAAAAATACCTTAAAACTAGTAAATGGCAAATCAAACTTCTTGAACGTTGTGAAGTTAGCTACAAGCTGCGCGAAACCCAATCCTCGCGCAGATGTTATGCGAACTTCAGTTAGGATTGGGTTTTGCGCAGCTTGTAGCTAACTTCACAGCCGCCAAAAAGTTTGATTCGGCCTATACAACCAGTGGCCTTTTAGTTAGTATCGTTCAGTCAGGCTTCAGATGGACATTTTAAGAAAAAGGCTTGATAGCAGTTCTATTATTTGGAGATATGGAGGTCGTATTATTACAAGCTTGATAAACAATGCGTAGCAGTGGAGACGATAGAAAAAGTAATGAAACCTACTCATAGTTCAATTCGTTGCATTGGGTGCAAAGTAAATAATCGGACAAGTGCGAGTCAGGCTCGCACATCGAGGGTTCCGTACAAATCCAGAAAATTTCACAAAATTGGGAAGTAAGTTGTTAAAATCTCTATACTATAACCATCGACAAAAAAGATTTTCTTTTTCACTTTTCTCGTCATACAACGAAAATCACACATTGTCAAAATAATTAAAAACAGTTTTAGCATGTGCTAATGAAGTTCTTTTATATGATACCTTACATGATACGATTTACTCACTTTGAATTTTGAGCCCATATTTTGTGAATTTTGAGCCCTATTTTTTGTGATTTAAATAAAAATGTACATTTTTCAGATTTATTCCTATATGTGTACACTGAAACAATGTTTCTCGCCAATTTTCATAGTTCTAAGTCAACGGGAAGTACCCTGTAGGTTTTGATTTTTGTGAGTGTCGAAATATGCTGATTTTTACGACATAAACGGCTCTAACTTTTTTAAACGATTACTGAGAAGTTTTTCTTTTATACAACTGCATGAGATTATAGATATACGACTACAGTTTAAATTTCAACTCGATATCTACGCGTTCCCGAGATAAAGAGTCTTGACATACACACAAACGGACAGACGGACAACAAAGTGATCCTATAAGGGTTCCGTTTTTTCCGTTTCGAGGTACGGAACCCTAAAAAGAGCAACACAAAATCAAGATATCCCAAAAACGATTCTTTTGCAATGGACGTTTTTATATATTTACAGATATACACTCATCATATTTAGTGGGTTGAAGGGAAATGGGAGAATGCCATGAGGCGAGGGTTCAGGATGCTTTTATTTCATAAATATTTTTTTTTATGTTAAATGAACTGTGGTACCTACCACAAGATAGCGTTGGATGCAAGCCTATTCTCAGCGATTACCACGGTCTGCACCCCTAGCATGGCAAAGGGACAAACGTGGACAAAACCATTTCATCCACATTTGATGTCAGTTGTCGAAGGGATAATATGGTAGAAAGACAATTTGTCACTTTGCCATGCTAGAGGTCATGACAAACAGCTCTTTACCTATAACTATTAGGCGAGATATAAAAAACAGGACTATAAAGCATCTTGAAATGGTCTTTCAGCATGGCATCTAGTCTCGTTTCGAAGTTGTCGCATTTTTTTTTGTCTGTCTTAGAGCTATTGGCCTCTGATGCCTCTACAGTTTACCGGACATGAGCGAGCGCTAAAGGTGGCTGAGCCCTAGGATTAGGTTATAGGGTGACTAGCGTTAGGGCACCTGAGAAAGTACGGACCTCGGCTTGGGCCGTCACCCGGCGAGGGAGATCAGACTTGCCCGGGCACCCCAGAAGGAGTGTGCCCTGTGGCCCTAGTAGGTTGATCTGTTTGATTATTTGGAGAGAATCTAACCGATCTTCTGACAGATCCTGGCGGTCTTCGACCTCGCCGGCGAGGACGGTGTGTCTGTGTGCCTTTGGTAACCGGCGCCTACACCAAACATGGAATACTTCCTGTTGCAGAGAGCTGTCGGACCGGCCGACCCCAGCGCCGCAGATGTGACTACAGCGATGGGTGTTGTCGAATTTCCACATGTAGTTGCCCGTACAGTACCGGAGCAGTATTTCGTTGTTTTGCTTCATCTTAACAATCGGAGGCGAATTTTGACCTCCACGCCTTATTTTTTTTTTGTTTATGGTTTGTACCCAGACGTCCTGGTCAAGTATAGGTGACTTAAGCGGCCAAAAGGTTAAGTTAGCAGTGATACCGCAGAATATCTTTGGATACAAGCCTCTTCTCAGCTATTTCCACTGTCTAGTGTGTGGTAGTAAATGGACGATAACAATGATGACAAACAGACGATTTTACCTATATCCATTAGGAGAGGTATAAAACCCAGGACTATAAAGCATCTTGAAGTGGTCTTTCAGCATGGCATCAAGTCTCGTCCTGAAGTTGTCGACTTTCCACACGTAGTTGCCCATACAGTACCGGAGCAGCATCTCGTTGTTCTGCTTCATCTTGGCCATGGCGAAGGCGGACAGCTGCTTCGATATATTCGCTATCACGATATCCTGCTCGCGGTTACGTTGCTCCAGTATCACTACTCTTTCGTAGAGGGCGCTGGAATGTAAAACAAAATATTTATGATTACTATACAGGGTCGCCGAATCCAACTCGGTTGGGCAGCGTTCGGAAAATTGCGTAACGTCTTCTCGTCCGACATACCTCAGTGCCTCAAGTCGAAAGTTTTAGACCAGTGTGTGGTGCCAGTGATGACTTATGGCACAGAAACGTGGTCTCTCACTATGGGCCTTATTAGTAAGCTCCAAGTAGCCCAACGAGCTATGGAGAGGGCTACGCTTGGAGTTTCTCTGCGAGATCGAATCAGGAATGAGGAGATCCGTAGAAGAACCAAGGTTACCGATATAGCTCAGCGGATTAGCAAGTTGAAGTGGCAATGGGCAGGGCACATAGCGCGGAGAACTGATGAACGACGGGGTCGAAAAGTTCTCGAGTGGAGACCACGTACCGGCAAGCGCAGCGTAGCCCACCTACAAGGTGGAAGGATGACTTTATTAGGACCGCAGGATCGCGCTGGATGCAAGCTGCTATCAACCGATCTTATTGGAAATCATTAGGGGAGGCCTATGTCCAGCAGTGGACGTCCTATGGCTGAAATGATGATGATGATGATACAGGGTCGCTGGTAATCAATTAGCATCCTTTTAAGGACATAATATTCTGTACATCAAAACAAAAATCTTTTGACCGGTCGAAACAATTAACTATGTATAAAGCGCGCGCGCCTCCACCCGCGAGACTTGGACCTCAGAGGAGATGCTGTGTATATATGCAAACAAGTGTAAATATTAGTTAGGTATGTAAAAATCAATTATTTGTATGCTGATTCTACTTTTTAACTATTTTTTTTGTTGAGATTTGGGAAAAGTTTTAGGACATAAGTTATTTATTTGATGTACAGAATATGCCCTTGAAATAATAATTGATTACCAATAACCCTGTATACCAGCCCGTTCCGCCGTCGCCCGGTTACGAATGAATTGTAGTTGTAAACCTTCCGGAAGAAAATATTCTGAAAGATATTGAAAACCGCATTGCAATCTGTTGTGTAATTTAGAAGATCTAAAGGTATTGCCTTCGATCTTTCGTGGGTATTCATTGCCGTGGCTGGGATCACACATTGCCCAATTTCCCAATCCCAATATTTCAGAATCAGAAGGTGTTTGCGTATCGTACAGTTATAGAGGGTTTAAAAGTAACTAACAAGGATAAAATGGCCAGATCAAAAATGTTTACAAACCTCCATTCAGACCTTGTTTTCTCAGCGGGTCGGTCGCGGTTACAGATTCAGCATGGTCGGTCCACTTTCAGTGATCGTTTACAAAAAACTGACGGCTTTTAAGACACGTGTAGAAATGTTCAAAGGTTTATGATTGAGGGTAAAATGTAGTTACCGTATGAGTGCACTAGTGTTGTTCAGCTCTGGTTTAGCGGTGTGGTTCCCCTCTTTGTCGGGGGCCTCCCACAGAGTCATGGCCTCCTGCTCCTTGGCGTCGAGGCTCGCGCTCGACATGTCGTTGTTTATCTTCATCTCGGAGTATGCATTCATTAGAAACTGAAAAAAAAAACGATATATGCTCAACAATATATCTTCAGAAAAGTTATGATTTGTGAACCGAATATTTATTTTTTAATATTTACATAAGTAACAAAGTAGCGCTAGTGACTGAGAAATTAGAGAGTGGTAGGCTATCTTGGTATGGGCATATCAAGAGACGGGCAGAGAGTCATGTCACGAAAAGAACCCTAAACATGGGGGTCTATACCATAAGATTTTTAGTGTGAACCTAAATTGCTTTAGCTTTCGTCTTCTTAAAAATAGCCCCAATTAATTATAACAGCGAAAAGAGAAATAGATTCTTTAAATAGTGGTTATGGAGAATAACTGACTATTAACTAAATCAGAGCTCTCCCTTGATAGTACTAGTAAATACTACGTAAAATACTAGTTTTAAAATCATTATTTGCAAAAAATATCACAACCGACTTCAACCGTGTACATAATTCACGAATATTTCGCACGAAACGATGTAGCATTTTTCACATTATTATTGATTTATCAAAAATGGCTCAGCCAATTTCGATAAAATTTATATGGGACAAATTTCGAAGTATAATCTTTCCAATAAAAAAAGAATTAGCGAAATCGGACTAATATGTAAAAAGTTATGTGTGGTTACACATAAAAAAAAATATACGCGTCGAATTGAGTACCTCCTCAGTTTCGTCGGTCAATTACTTACACTCATATGATTCTGTATATCGTTATGTAAATGTAGATTCATCTCCTCCTGGCTTTCGAACGTGTCCTTACAGCCGACAGCGTGGAACGCACACGGCACCTTGACCTCCGGCTGCGAGGAGGTCTCCGGCTGGTTGTATTCACATTCTGCTATGTGGGCGTCCAGGTCCAGTGGGGTCACTTTTACTTTACAACCTGTAAAGCAAATAAATAAAATAATACATATTAATAAATCAATATTTGGGGACATAAGATAAGATATATTTATTGGCCTTATAACTACATACGTTACACTAGGCAAGTCAAATTTACAATTATAACACAATGCATACGATTCAATAATAATAATAAAAATTAAAACAAAACTTAATACATTAACAATAACAATTTGGTAGATACAATTATTTAAAAATTAGCATAATATATCACACACGGTCTCTGATCCCAAACTAAGCAAAGCTTATGATATGGCCGCCAGAGACTGATATGGTACATATTTTTCAATGCATACTCGGGAGATATAGGTATCGCCACACAAGTCGGCAGAATAAGTTGCTCTATGGATCGCTGTTGTCTGATAATAAAGTTTATTATTATTATAAAGTATGCACAATTTTCTGATAAAGGATTTGTTCCGTTACCGGTATTAAAATAAATAAAAATTCTAACCTGGGGCCTTATTTTGTAAGCGCTCTGACGTTCGGCTTCGCTTTTCCTCCCGCTCGCTCTCGCGGCGTGAGTAACTGGCGCGAGCAGGAGAAAAAGCGAAGCCGAACGTCAGAGCGCTTACAAAATAAGGCCCCAGATCAATGATTGCTGTTTTATAAAGAGCATTCAAAATGTAATTATTATCTGATAAAAACATATTTTTAAAGCCCTGCAATATTTAGAAAATCGATAATATATATTTGGGGTATGTAACGTGAAACGGAACGGATATCTCGTAAAGAAACACGCTAATCTGAAAAAAGTCAAAGCCAATTTAAAAAAAAAGTATAATAGAAATGTCAATGTCAAAGGAAATTGAATATGTCGAATCCATAAAAGGATCCGCATCAGTTATGGTGATTCAATGTGGTAATGATTTTACACCATCTGACCCAACAATGCTTCAGTGTGGCGTGGCGTGGGTTAAACGGGCGAGGAGATAAATTGCGACGTCACGAACAATCAGTTTATTTCACAGAAGATTACGTATGACAACAATTATAGAGAAGACTTTAAGCGAAGGACATGGCGTTCCGCAGCGTAACTCACGCTGCGACCATTTTATCAAGAACACAACCCGAGCCGTTCCAAAACACAGTTCACCATAACCTTTCCGAACCAGCTCTCCTTACAACTCTCAAGTGACATCTGTCAAGTCATCATCGCATTTTCCCGCCCATCGGCCGATCATGCGATATCACTTGAAAACCTCCTTGGAACCAAACAGCAGCGTTTGTTACCAGCGTTACCCCAGGAATGTTGCCACTACCATTCCTAGTCCTTCGAAATTATACTAAGTGGCACTATTTAAAAATAAACTTAAAGCTATTGTCCCGTTAAATATTATTTTGATTTTCGATCAGTGTTGCCACCTTAGCCCTTTTGGAGCTAGATCTAGCACTGTTTACTGTAGGTGAACCCCTTGTATTTGTATTCGTTTATTCATTAGTGTAATGATTTAGCCCGGAAAGGGCTATCTAGCGCTTATTTGCCCTATTTATATTCGTAGAAAATATTATTTTGAATTTCCAATATACTTTTATAAAATAACAATTTTAAAAAAAATGCAGGGCTATATATTATTTTTTATTACTCCATGGAGCTTTCAAATTTAAGTACATTCCTAGAAAAATTAAATGATCTTGGTTAGAATTTTAATACCGAGTTCCTTGTAAATCAGGTACAACTCCTTTCCAGAACCAATTTATTACAACTGACAACAGCAGAAGATTTAAAATTCACATAGGTTAGTTTACCTTTATTAGAGAATGGACAGTTCATTCTTTGTTCTTGAATCTCTCTTTTAGTATAATTATCTGGAAAAATATCCACCTTCATGCTTAGGTTTATGTTGTCGATGGGGCAGTGGCCGCTATTTCTGTAAAAAGTAAACTTTCTCAGTGAATTTCAGGAACTAAAGGAAAAGGGGCAACTTGGTGTAGGTTCATACAACTTGGCGGTTGTGATGTTAGCTACAAGCTGCGGATAAACCAATCCTTGTGCAGCTGTAAGGTAAGCTTCAGTCAGGATTGGTCTATCCGCAGCCTAGAGCTGTCACTGCCGCCAAGTTGTATGATTTGGCCTATAACACCTCCAATGTTTGCTCCCTCAGTGGTTAGTGACCCTGAACTCTGGGCTAAAGAGGCTTGGGTCCAATTCCCACTCAGGACTAGCATTTATATCATGAACATAGGTATTAAATACACTAAATGACCTACTACTTGCTGATGGATGGATGGATAGGTACACTCTATACGTGTCTGGATTACTGTACCAGCCTTTTTAATAGTCCACTGCAGGACGTAGGCCTACCCACAAAGGGGTGTTTGGGCCATATCCACCATGCTGGCCTAGTGCGGGTTGGTGGATTCACATACACCATCGAATTTCTTCTACGGACATATGCAGGTTGCCTCACGATTTTTTCCTTCAGCGAAAACCCTGTTGTGAAATTCTGTACATAATTTCCAAAGAACTCATTGGTACGGGACTGGGGATTTGAACCCACGAACTCACGATTGTAAGGCAGGTGTCACTACCTCTAGACCACCACGGCTTAATATTAATTTTTCACATGACTGTGTTGTAAATATTTGTATTTTTATCTTGTCTGGATTAAGTATGTTTTTATAGATATATGTTTGGTATATCAGTATCTGGTCACAACACTCAGTTTGCTTAGTTTGGGGTGAGAGACCATAATAATGTAACATGTCCCTTAATATTTATTTATGTAACAGTTGTCCATAGGGAAAGTGACCCTTACTATCAGCCTTTTTATCACTTTATTACAAGAAAAGAAATGATTTTTTTAACAGAAACCCTGTTAGATTTTGTACAAAAAGAGAAGCGTCATAGGTGAGGTCACCTGTGTGCCATTTTAATAATTTTGTAATGTCGACAACACTGCTCTGTCATTGCTAGTACAACTAAATGTGTTTGATACTTGGTAGACTCCAATTTGGTTTTCATCAGTAAATAAATAAATAAATATTTTGGGACATCTTACACACGGCCTCTGACCCCAAACTAAGCAAAGCTTGTGATATGGCTGCCAGAGACTGATACACTACATATACTTATTTTTAAATACATACTTATATAGATAGTAACTAAATAACACCCAGACACAGAGCAAACATTTATGTTCATCACATAAATATTTGCCCTGGTGGGGATTGAACCCACGCCTCTTTGATCCAGAAGTTAGGGTCACTAACCACTGAGCCACCGAGGCAGTCAACCCTCTCTCTAGTAGACTAGTAGTCTCTAGTAGACTCTCTCTACCAAGTATAGTTGGTACCTTGGCTGCTGATTAAAATCTTGTGGTTAGTTAATCCCCATAACCCTATGACACTTCTTTTTTTGCACTATCTCTATTAGATTAACTATGTTATGTATGATTTCTGTTGTTCAACCATGAGAGTACAGACAAAGATCTGAGTCATGAAGATTACTCAGTTCTCTAAACATGGTGCTCATGTCACATTGTGCACACTTAGCACTGGGATAGCTATAGCACACTGTTTAAATTATTATTTTGAGATTTTTATATTACTTTGTCATTTTTATTATTATTGACTTGTTTTTTCGTTCATTATTATTTTCCGCCTATATTGAATTTTACACTTTTTAGTTTGATATGCTATGAAAGATATTTTTTAAGTTATTTAAACTATATTTATTTTTCACTTTTTAGCACTTGAATAAATGTATTGTCAATAATTTTTGATAGGTGTGCAAAGTTTAAAGAAACTCTGATCGCTCAAAGTAGGGCAAAATCAAGCTCAAAGGCGTTGGTTACTAGCAATAAACATACAGGTGAAACCAATAAAAGCATGTTAAAAATGATGTTTCAGAGACAATTATTTTGTTTCTGTTAATACTAAGTACCTTGTGGAAAACAGAAACAAATCAGTTCCTGGAAACATCTATGTGATGTTTCAGAAACTGTGTATCCGAAACATTGTTGCTCAGTGAATACACAGCTTTATGTACTTGTAGGAACAAATAAAAACAGTTTTTTAATACCTCATGGAAAGATTGGGATATATGAATCATCCTGGCCAGTACGGGTTGGTGGATACACATATACTATTGAATTTCTTCTACAGATGTAATATACTAGGTTGCCTCAATGTTTTCCTTAACTGAAACATCTGTTGTGGTGTAAATTCATACATAAATATCAAAGAACTCATTGGTAGGGGACTGAGATACTTACTGTAACCAAGATGTGATACAACTTTTACAGAACTTGTGCCCACAAGTTGTGATGACAGGGTCTCGCAACCAGTTGAGACACACAGGACATTCATACCGAGACTCTGGCTGGTCACTCAGCACAATGTCATTGAGGGCTGTTATGCCCATGGGCTGAAAGAATAAAGAATTACATTCCTATGAGTACAATAAGTCACATTTTAGTAACTAGGCTGTATAAAATCAGTTCATTTTCTACACGAGTAAAATAGCGTCATTGAAATTACATAGATTATGGACTTTTGGGTAAGAAATTCAGATTTATACATGGATAAAAGAACAAATGTGGAAGTATTTTGTTGGACCAGCAACTTTGGACACATTAAAGGATGGAAGGTTTTTAACGACAAACTCCACGAGAAAATTGTGTTTACTTACTGCTATTCCTTCTGATGCATTCTTCGGTTTGTTTGGATCCATCCTTGGAATATAATAATATGTGTGTAGTTATCTTCTATCTATAAATGAATCGTGGTTTAGTCTCGCTAAAACTCGAGAACGGCTGGACCAATTTAACTAATTTTGGTCTTGGAATGTCCCTAGTAGTTAAGGGAAGGTTGAGGAACGATGAGAAATTATAAAAATGTAGTGAATAAAATAATAAAAACAATAATTTAATTTTCCCTTAAAATGTTCCTACTTCCATCTAAGCTACTTCCTAAACTGTATGACTGATGACAGTGACACTACAATAAGCTGTCAAAAAGATGTATTTTTTTTTTATTCGCTAATTTTGTGTACAGACTAAAGCCTTTAATAATTTAATAATAATAGACCCATAATAGACCATAGCGCCTTGTCTTAAGTGTAAAAAGTATCTAAATTAAAAAAAGAAATGATAAGAATATTTTATAGCATTACAATATTTTAATGCTTTTAGTTAATGCCAAATGATGTGCACTCGAAGAAGTCATGATGTAGATTCAATGTCCTGCGATAAAAAAATATAGTGCGCGGAGTCCACAGAACAGCAGAATTAGATTATCTCTTCTGTGGTGGAGTCCCTCCGCGCCTTGGAAAGTTCCGCGCGGAAGAAGTGAAACTTCCACGCAACAGTGCTTTCATAAGCGGCAACCTTGTTGGAAACTTCAAATGCGAGCACAATAAGCAGAGTTGGCCATTCTTAAGCGATACAGGTTATAACAGTGCTGGATTTACACATTTGCCGCCCCAATTGCCGCTCCGACTGACTTCTAATATTAAAAACATTGTTCACAATCAAGTTAATTTCTTTTTAGGGAATAATCTAGTTTTTAGATTATTTTATATAACTTTATGGGTATATTTTTAAGCTAAGAAAAGCAACGCTTTGTTTTTACTGCACTAAAAACAAAGAGTTGCTTTATGAGGTGAGCTAAGGAAGATGGGTAGGTAAGGGCCGATACTGCTATAGTCTGTTACAGAACCGCTGAGAATAAGTGAAAGCGAACCCTTGCAGGTACCGCAGAGATAACCAACTAAATTGTTCACAATCAAGTTAATTTCTTTATAGGGAATAATCTAGTTTTAAGATTATTTTATATACTTAACTTTATGGGTTACACTTAGGTATATTTTTAAGCTAAGAAAAGCAACGCTTTGTTTTTACTGCACTAAAAACAAAGCGTTGCTTTATGGGATGGGCTAATGAAGATCGGTAGGTAAGGGCCGATACTGCTATAGTCTGTTACAGAACCGCTGAGAATAAGTGAAAGCGAACCCTTGCAGGTACCGCAGAGACAATCAACCTTCGGTTAGTTTTAAATATATCAGGATTTTCTTGGAACTAAAGTTCCAAAATACAATAATTACGCACATGAGTGAACGTTAATGACATCTATTTTTCGTTTAGTTAGTGATACTTGCGTAAACTTGCGGTTTTTCGAGGTGATGTAAAATCTTTTCATGGTCTATAGACATCAGGAAGTTTGGCTCACACGATATCTCATGATGGTCACATAAAAATAATATTGTTTGGTTCCGTACTTTTGAAGCCGTAGCCGTTCTAGATAATATATTGCACACTTAGAGTGATTTTATAAAAATAAAACTGGAAAATGGGAAACTTCCTTATTGCTTCAATAGTACGGAACCAAACAAAATTATTTTTATGTGTAAAAAAACACATAAACACACATAAATACATAAATACACATAAACCGCAGTACACTAGATGCATATACCAAGTCTTGTTCCATTTAGATATAAAGTTCATTTACTCACGACAACATGTGTGGAAATGCTGATTTTTATTGGCAATGTTGGGGGGGATTATTCCCATAGTAAATGTATTCCCATAGCATAATGATGCGTAAAATGTTATCCTGGAACGTATCAATGGCTTAGAAAAGTACTCATTGTAGAATGAAGCACTATTATTTCCTGTTTTTCTTACTCCGGCCGGCCTACCTAACCGACGGCGCGGCTTCAGGGTCTCGTGACGTTACACTCATAAATCCGTCGCGGGGCTTTTTGATTTCGTGCGGTCATGTTTGAACATCAATAACTCCGCCATTTATTAAGATAATCGAGTAATTCTTTCACTGTACCTCATATATTTCTAACGTCTTTAAATGTATACAATTATTTTTATTTTTTTCCAGAAAATTGATTAGAACTGTAGCGCCTATGGAAATCGGATAGCAAAATCTCTGTTATGCCTTGCTATTTTCGGTTTGGGAGTATTATTATATCTTCTTTGGTTTGGGGTCGATTGTATGAAATTAGATGTTACGTTTCTAACAGAAACAGTAATCTCTGTAACATGACAGATACCTACTTGCATAAATAATTATTTTTTTAAGTAAGAGTATGACTTAGTGCATTTCTTTGCGGACGTCAATATAGAGTCGTGGTCCAGGATGGAGCATGATTCCTGAGGTAGGCGCTTGGTACACGATCCACTGCCTCCAAAGCTGAGAACTCTGGTTGGTAGATTTGGGAAAGCCCACCACCTGACTAGAGAGTTTCCCGGGAATGCATGTTGTGCCCCTTGTTTCGGCACATATCGTAACGATGCCGGGTAGGGCTGAAGCTCCGAGGAGGGTCAGGAGGCGGACAACGGCAACGCTTTCGGGGCCGCAAAAGAGTGCGGCAGCGTAGGTAGATACCCGTAGCACCGATACACATAACCACCGGTGTCCACAGGCTAGTGGTACTTAAACATAAAGGATTTTCCTTAGTCAAAAAAATAAAAAGATGGAGCATGATTTTGCTTACCTAGAGATATAACGTTTAGATTGGTCTAGCCTGTAGGTTTTGTATGCTGTTACCTATGATAAAGTAATAATTTTATCGTCTAGTTGGCTTAAAAATTTAACGTAGCCTCGTTCGTTGCATTGTTTGCTCAATAACAGTTACATACGACTTATTACGTCTTTGCGCTTTTAAATCTTTATCTAACTAGGTCTTCATAATTAATTGTGATAATACTGTTGTGTAAGTGGTAAAGACATTTTTCTTCATTTGCTCGGTTAACGGTGATTTACTTTGCTACTATTCGACACACTTTCTTTTTAATTTTTGTTAGTAGAAATTTTTAAAAAGTACGCATTATTTCTTGTTTAGTAGGAGAGCATATCAACGATAGGTAATGAAATGGGCGCAGCCAATTTACCGCATGCGATTTTCTATTGGAATAGCAAAATAGATTGTACCTACCTACTCAAATTTAGTGAAGCAGGTAATTCAATTTATAATTTCAATGTTATGATGATTGTTGTTTTTAAACTATCGCGATTTGAACACATTATTATAATATACTACGGGACTGATGTTATGATGATTGTTATATTTTTAGATGGGACACCCTAAATATAGGAATACAAAATATTACACAATACACATTGTCCTAGGAAAAAACTTGACGCAAACCACCCCCAATCGGTTGGAAGTGACTGAACTATCTCATTCAGAACACAGAACTATTAAGTGCTAAGATATAACAGCTTCAACATAAAACCCGTAGGACGACCACTGCTGCTGGCATTTGCTTCCTATAGATTTCCCACGAAAACCCTCTTGGTAGCCCAGTGATTATAGTGACCCTGACTCCTGGACCAAAGAGGCGTGGGTTCGATTCTCAACCAGAGCAAATATTTATGTAAACATAAACATCGGTGTTAGCTCTGTGTCTGGATGTGATTATGCAGGCGGTCGTCAAATGCTTGATTCGTCAATTTCTAAACGTGTCATAAGCTTAGTTTGCCAAATTATAATTAGTCAAATCCTTTATTAATCATATCCTGCGTAAGTCAAAAGCTTATACTTACCATTTCCGCGATTCGTCAAGTCATTTATTGAGCGAGCTTGACAAAAAGTTCATTTGACGAATAAAGTCTTGTTAAATTAAGAATTTATTAAATATACATTTAGCAAAAAATCTTGTTAAATGTGGTAAATATAGATTTGACGAGTATAGAATTTGACGAATCAAGTATTTGACGACCGTCTCCGTAATCCATTGTTATTGTCTATTTAAGATTGTACTATTAAAAAAAATGATACGTAGTAAATCAGTATTTGGCAGACACAGTATGGAAATCTCTGCTGGCAGACATACCATGCTTTGTTTGGGGTCGGAGACCGTGTGTAAAATGTCCCCTAATATTTATTTATTTAAGTAAGTCCACCATCTATCCAATCTCCTAGCAAAGGAATAACTGTATTGATCTCATACTTTATGACCATAGCCTTAGCACGTACGTAAAGCCAGCCGCAGTCGACGTTACCACACGCATCGAAGGCTGCGGCTGGGATCTCCAAAGCTCCTTCCTTGGTTTGGTTTCAGTAGCTCGCGAGACGGCGCCGGGTCGCCGCGGCCGGCCGGACGTACGTGCGCGTTATCACACTACCTCGCAATCGTACGTTGAACGTGCTTTTCTATACCTATCTAATCATTCTTTTTCGCAAACAATGGCACAACCGACTTTAATCGTGTACATAGTTCAGACTCGGTCGAATCAATGGATATACCTAATTTTTGTTGTTGATTTTTCAAAAACGGCTCAACCGATTTCAATAACATTTAAAATTTTAAACGAATAGGTATACCCTCTTATTATTATTATATAATCAAACTAAAAAATTTTTTTTTTAAATCTGTTAACAATTGGCTAAAATTAGGTAGATGAACGTTCACAAAAAATCACAGCAAAAATACATGTATACCTCTAGAACCTTTTTGGAAGGTTAAAAACGAGAAATATAATTTCATCAGCTTTTCTTCAATAAAGTTTACAATTCTTACAATATCTTGCAATCTGGATGTCAGTATGTTGGACGTACATTTCTTAATTTAAAAACAAAAAGTTTTTTTACACTTTTAGGTACGTTTCTTCGCCATAAAAAAGGGTACATTTACTTTGTTTCGTAAAGTTTGACAATAAGTCAAAGAAAACTAAAAAATAATAATAATACCATTTCCGTTTTTTCCAAAATGTTCGTGAAATAAAATTGTTAAGTTCACAGTTCTCACACTAACCTGTTGTACGTTAATCGTGCTTTTGACATTTCCTTTTTATTTTATGTTGAAAAAATTCTCGATACCTGCTAAGTTTAATTAGTTAAGTTAATTAAATTGTTATATCAAAAACCTGTATTTTATAGCTTAATACAAAAAGAAAAAAGGGAGATTCTCGTAGGTTTATTTTTCATTTTTTATAGGATTACTTCATCGCTAATATTTTTGTTATAACGATAAAAATGGGGCACATGAAACTTTGCTGAACATTTCTTAAAATTTTCTATTTTATTCGTTGTGTTGATATTGACAAGTATCGAGGAAGATGTAGCAAGAAAAAACTGTTACCCAGGAGCACAGCCCAGGAGATAGAAAAGATTTTCCACGAGGTAACGCAATCTGAACTTTAGAATTAACTATTAAGTAACTTTTTGCCGTAGAGCATAGTTAATATATATTAGGTAAACTAAGCTTTAAAACAGAAAAATATGTATGCAAAGAAAAATATGTAATATAGGTATAGCTAACAGATTATGAATTCAATACTATTATCATACCTACTTACGTGTGAGTTTCCTAGACTCAAAATGTACGTAGTTTTGTATATTGATATATTTCAGTCTTTTTTTAGGATTCCGTCATCCGTTGTCGTCCGGATTTACCCAAAGGGTAAAAACAGGACCCTACTACTAAGACTCTGCTGTCCGTCCGTCTGTCTGTCTGTTTGTCACCAGGCTGTATCTCATGAACCGTGATAGCTAGAAATCTGAAATTTTCACAGATGATAAATTTCTGTTGCCGCTATTACAACAAATTACTAATAACAGAATAAAACAAATATTTAAGGGGGGCTCTCATACAAGAAACGTGTTTTTTACTCGATATTAATTACGGCATCAAGTAGATATCCACAGAATGTTTAGTTGTTTGCAAAATAAATAATTAAATTATAATAAAATATATTAAGTAGGCTCCCATACCGTACGGAACCCTTCGTGTGCGAGTCCGACTCGCACTTGACCGAGTATTATATTATATAATAGCGATGTCGTAGAGGCGCTACGAGAGTAGCGCCTAGACTTATAAAGATAAAGATGGTAACGAGTTATCTGCATTATTCTTTATTATAATAATTATCTTTTATAATTGATGAATTTCTTAATGAACAAATATACCCAAAAATTGTTTACGTTGCCAATTATAAAAATCAAAGTAACTAATTAACTACACTCTTAACTAACCATACAGGAACTAAACACGAAACGAATCAGGAATTTTGTGAAAGTGTTTCAAATTCTTACAGACATTTGATTTGGGTTTTGAAGGATTTTATAATCGCTCTTCAGACCGCGTAAAGCTGGCGTAGGGAGTTTCTTTCTCCTCCCACATCTCTATTTATGTTCGCGTATTTGTCTTATTTGTCCAAATATAGGCCGAGTCAAACTCATTGACGGCTGTGAAGTTAGTTACAAGCTGCACAAAGCCCGATCCTCGAGTAGCTGTTGTGTGAGCTTCTGGTAGGAAGTAGTGGGAAGAAGTGAAGTTAGTTACAAGCTGCACAAAGCCCGATCCACGAGTAGCTGTTGTGTGAGCTTCTGGTAGGAAGTAGTGGGAACAAGTGGGTTTTGTGCAGCTTGTGCTAACTTCACAGCCGGCAAAAAGTTAGATTCGGATATAGCGATGTGACCTTGGTCGTATTCGCCAATAATTTGATTAGCTTCTTCGGACCAACAAAAGGAGTTTTATTCTAAAATATAATATTAAATATGTAAAATATTCAAGGTTATTATCGTTTGCGCTATACTTAATCATTTTATTTACTCTACATCCCTAGTAGCATTTTAAGTTGGCTGTTCGGCCTACAACACCTTTTCGTTGGCCAACGGTCCTGCATGTCACCCCTAAAAATAGTTGAACCGACGGTAGCATCAACAAAGGGCCATTTTGTAAGGCCAATTATAAATTCCTTCACTAGTTGGAAAACCAAAGTGATTATCGTTGGCTCATTGTTTAAAATTGGTATGTGACATTCTGGTTGGAAAACCAACCGTAATTTTTGATGGCCCATTGTTAAAAATTGGTATGTGACATTCTGGTTGGAAAACCAAACGTAATTTTTGATGGCCCATTGTTAAAAATTGGTATGTGACATTTTGATTGGAAAACCAACCGAAATTATAGTTGGCCTATCGTTGAAAAGTTGTGAGAAATATAACGCAGATATAACATGGTTGGGCCCATGAGGCCCATGTTGAAGCTTTGTTGGCAAAACACTACCACCTCCCAACGTACCAACCGTTGGCTAAGAGTTGCCACAACACCCCAACGAAAAATGCTACTTGGGATTAGAATGAATTTACTTTAACAGTTAATTAATATTTAACTTCACAACGAGGAGGTATCACTACATAACAAACAAGATCGCTTACCGCTGTATGCATATCTTTAAAACTAAACTATTAAAAAATACGCATCAAAACCCGTTGGTAGTTGGTAGATATAGTGATTCAAGAGGAAGGTTTATATGTATAATACACCTGGGCGAAGCCGGGGCGGGTTATAATATGTATATCTAAAAGATATTCTATTTTTATTTTTTTTATTTCGAATAGGTTCGCGTTTGACTACACACTGGTGCGGTCTAGGGAGTAGCACGCTTACCTAGAAGATACCTTATTCACTCGGGATTTGAAGACACCCACGTTGTACTTTAACGGGAAGACAGACCCATGTACATAGGTAGAGTCTCTACTTTCAATCTCTCCTCTTAGAATAACGGAATAACAGTTTGTGAACATAGGTATTATCATAGGCTAGTCTTTGTTTTTGACCGACGAACCGGAGGATGTATATAATATATATATTTATACTTTTTTTGTAACCACACATAACTTTTTTCAAAGTTGTCCGATTTCAATAACCCTTTTTTTTATTGGAAAGAATATACTTCTAAATTGGTCCCATTTTAATTTCATCGAAATCAGCTGAGCCATTTTTGATAAATTAACAATAATGTGAAAATGCTACATCGATCCGTGCGAAATATTCGCGAATTCTGTACTTACACGGGTGAAGTAGGTCATGCTAATTTTTGCAAAAAATAATCTTGTGTACAAACGGCTGGGCTCAGTATTTCTCATTTCTTGGGTCAATAAATAGTAATGACCCATAAATACATAACGCCGTAATAAAGGCAAGAGCGAATATATAATGTTACTAATTATAATCAAGAAATTCAAAAGTATTAACACTTTAAAAATGTACAAGGTTATTCTCACAATACTAAAAACTTTTGGGAATGGGTAATTTGAGACTGTTTGTTTTTTGTCATTGTGATATTTTAAAGCATAAAATAAATACATTTGTAATAGAGATACAATGGATGTAATTAGTTTTTTTGACTAAATATAATTAAGTATATATTTAAATTAAGACAAATGGCAACATGTTAATTTTTAAAAGAGTGAGAACAATAAATCTATTTTGATATCTTTATCACAAAAAAAAATCTTATAACAAATTTTTTACCAAATACTTATAACTTGGTTGGCTTTGTCAACAAATTCTTCGACCATATTGTTCTTAGATATTAGACCCAATTTTAAAGGTGCCATCGTAAATTTAATAGCATCGTAAAATAGTGTTCTCTCTATCATATGAATATAAAGAAAAAGAACAGGACTACTCTAAATTGCTATTATAATTACGATGGCGCCTTTCAAATTAGACCTAATCTGAAACTCCGTGTAATACACACACCGAATAAATTCTTTATCAAAGAACTCTTATTGACAGTAATGTTAAAGGCATCTAAAACGGCTGATAAAATAAATATTTAAATATTTGGGGACATTTTACACACGGTATCTGACCCCAAACTAAGCAAAGCTTGTGATATGCCTTGGCTGCCAGAGACTGCTATACTACATATTATGCATATGTATTTTTAAATACATACTTATATAGATAGTAACTAAATAACACTCGGACACAGAGCAAACACCTATGTTCATCACATAAATACTTGCCCTGGATGGGGATCGAACCCAAGCCTCTTTGACCCAGAAGTTAGGGTCACTAACTACTAAGCCACCGAGGCAGTCGAATAAAAAGAAACAACTTTAATAACCCTGAATAAACGTTACGATGCTACTAATAAGAACATTACCTAAGCCTCCCATTAAGTTGGGTAGTGTCATAAAATCGCTTCATCGGCCAGAACGACATAACATGGTAACCACCTACCCACATGCCGTGAGGATTAACAACGACATAGTTTTATTAAATTTTAAAAATCTTATGAATAACTTACAACGTACCGCGACGTTGTCTGATAGGATTAGGATTATTAGGAACCACATAGCTTTAGAATATTTACTAGGATTAACCTGTATTATATACGGGCTTTCTTTTTCAGCTATGGGATCAATCCCGAAGTGAAAAAAAACAGCTATTCTATAGAAAACGTTCACCAAGCTCACTCTCAACAAAATTAGGTATAGAACAGCTGATTTTTTGATTTCCGGGTTAACAAGTCGGCGGATGTAAAGTTAGCTACAAGAGTTGCCAGGTCCGATTTGTTTTAAATCGGGACAGAAGATCTAACAAATCGGAATTACGGACCGGTACAAATAAAACAATCTGGACAAGTGTCAGTTTAGCTAGCGCGAATTTTTTTCATATATTTTTTAAGCAAGAGCCGATTTTATGTGAAGAATAAGAAGTGAGCAGAAATTTCGGCATGGGTAAAATATCGACACATTTAGCGTCCCGATAACAACAAATCGGGACGCGTCCTCAGATCCCTGAAAATCAAGACGTCCCGCGAATTTCGGGACTTCTGACAACTCTAGCGTCAAACGAAGCCCCATCAACGTGCAGCTTTATGTGAGCTTCAGCAAGGATAGGATATTGCGCAGCTTGTACCTTACTTCACATCCGCCGATTTGTATGATTCAGCCTATACGTATTTACACTACCTAATATTATTGTACAGGGTTATTTCTAATCAGTTAGCATCCTTTTAGGGGCTTATTCTGTACTTCAAAAAAACAACTTTTGTTCTGCGACTTTTGTCAAAACTCAAAAAAAAAAATCAACTGTTCCATACATTTGGTTGCGGGTGAACGACGATATTTTTCTATGAAACATCATTTTTTTTCGAATTTTGACAAAAGTCGCAGATCAAAAGTTGTTAGTTTTGATGTACAGAATAAGCCCCTAAAAGGATGCTGATTGAATAGAAATAACTCTGTATAACAGAGATTCTTATTTCGCTTGAGTTGATCCTATTGTAAAAATTTCACGATGATGTATAACTATACACATATTTTATATTCAAGTTTGAAAACTTTGCAAAACAACATTTGATAAAATATTCAAATAATGATTTTTCTTATTTATTTACTACCGAAATTATGTACAACTAACATACCTAGTTACCGACAAGCGTTGTAGGTACTGTAATTGTTATTTGAAACATAATTATGAAAATTAACTCAATTATTTATTATTCATATCTCTTATTCCATTACTAACGCACACGTCATTATTCAAACGCTCTAAGAAATTCATTGGTATTCACTCGGTGCATTTTCCATATCTGCCGATTCAGTTATGGGAACCGATAAGTTCAACCGATCATTTAGTTTATAGGGTTCCGTACCCAAGGTAAATATAAAACTGTAGTTGTCCATCATCATCTTGCCCTTATCCCACTAGGTGGGGTCGGCACAGCACGTTTCCTTTCGCCACTTCACTCTATCATTCGTCATCTCATCATCAACGAATTTCTCTCGCATATCATGTTTCACACAATTCATCCACACTTTTCTTGCTCTTGCCCTCCCGCTTTTACCACTTACCATCACATTAAGAGTTCTTTTTGTGACATGACTATCCTCCCTTCTTCTCATTATATGCCCATACCAAGATAAAACTGTAGTTGTCCATAAATATTAATAGTCCGGTTGTTATATCTATTGTTGTCTATTCAATCTATATATATAAAAATGAAACCCGTTTTCCGTTGTCACGACATAACATGAAAACGGCTTGACCGATTTGGCTTATTTTTTTTTTGTAGTTTTCTAATACTCTGTACAAGGTTCTTACGGAAAGCGAAACGAAGTTCGCCGGGTCCGCTAGTTCTTTATAAAATTGTAAACAAAATTAATACTAGAAGGAGATATTGCACCAAATATTATGTACACCTATATATGTATGCGTTTACAAATTTCAGTTAGGTGAATAACTATTATCTTTCCGTTTACTAATTTCTCTGTAGTATCATAGGCATCTAGCTCGCAAATATTGTATGTGTTATTTCTACTCAATAATCGCTATAGGTAAAATTATTTTAATACGGAACTTATTGCATGAGCTCAACTCGCACTTGGCTTTTTTTTCTTCTACTAGCGGAGGTTGGTTTTTGCTGTCTGTCTCACGATCATAGCGTTACCAGCTAGTAGCGGCTAGAGTTGTACGAGGGCGCGATCATCGCATTTTCTTAACAAACCGCAAAGGTTTCGTAAAGAATTTTAGTTCGCTTATTGTTGAACTTTGTGAATAAGTTGGCTGCATCGTAGCGGTCTAATGCCTGACGTAACAAGGTAACAGTTTTGATATTGCTTCGGTTGTTAGCGATTATTTGTAGGTTGTTATTTTATTGTCTTGCAAAATGTGTGCCATCGAGTTTTTGTAAGCTTCGCTAGGTTTTTTTGGCGACAGAGCCTAGAGATGTCTGAGTCGTCTTTAAGAACAAAATTTTACTCTGGGTAGGCTCAAATAAGCTGGAGTTCTGGAGCTGTAGCTGACTTGCAAATATATTTTATTGCGGTGGAGTTTCATACCATTTTTGATATTATTTTTTGTTCCATGAAATTGACTTGAAAGTATAACTATTAACTATTACATCGATGGATTGGTACCAAAAATCGGTTTGGCAATATTTTAAAGTTTCAAATTAAAGCGAGAAGTAACCCATAGACATAACTTTGTTATCTTCTCGAGTCGCTGAAAACTTGGAATTACGTAGAAAATCGGGAAAGGATATGGAAAAGATGCGGTTTTTGAAATCTTGCAGAAACAAAATATATACCAATAGAAAGCTTATATAATTATCTTTTCAAACACATATTTTTTAGAATTTTTTTCATCGCCATTTAATTTTTAAATGGGTTCTAAAAACATTAGAAAAATGAACTATGTGCTACACCAAATAACTGCATTAAGCCTAAATTGAAAAAAAAACCTGACAGTGACATTATGAAACAGCAAAAGGAAATGACATTGTCAATATTGAACAACCAATAGAGGGCTGGTCGCCATGTTTTAAAAAATAAATAAATGTCAAACTCTAAAATACCAGCCCGCTATTGGTTGTTTGAAGATTCCTGTCTGATACGTAGACTACGTAGACCTCCTCTTAGTATTACCAGTTCAGTCTAAATATTTTCTACTTAGTGAAATAAAAAAGAGATATTATAATAAAACGGCGATACACAAAAATATGTTTTTGCGTGAAATAATGTTCTTAAATATGGCACTAAACATTAATACAGCTCGCATCGCTGCCGGTTTTCAAGGACCGCTTCCCATATAAAAAGTTTACCAACTCCTTTGTCCCATATTATGTAGCCAGAAGTAACTCATAGTCATAACTTGTATAGTATAGTTAATATAAACTAATTACCATAGGGAAGGACGTTAAGGTAGAGCAAGGAGTGAATTATTCGTGTTTATATAAATTGGTTAGATAGGTAGAAATAAAATAAAAAAGTTAGGTAGTACCTACAGGTTGGTATTACAAAATATCATAGAGATTAGGCAGGTAAACATTGTAATTTACTACCAATTACACAACAGCTCTGAGATTACTTGCCCAAACATGTTGACCGTAAGATGAAAATCTCGCTTTTCCAACCTAACTACCAGTAACGTAACATAAGAAGTGGGCTATAATAATGTAGCTGGTTACTTAGTTTCGACATTTCGGCTCAGTGCACTCGATAGAACGGTACCCGCACCGTTAGATCGGTTACCATTGATCAGTTACCGCGGCGAGCTTAACGGGATGATTATACTTGATTTAATCGAATTATGTTACGATTGAGCGGCGCTGGGCGTGGAAATATGCGGAAGATGTTTTATGCCGCCTTTTTCTAGAGCAGAGATAAAAACTGGTGCCATTATTCGGTACTGCGATGTGGAAACGAGAGAAGCCTTAAGCGATACCTATAACAGTTTAAATATTTTAGACGTTAACCGCGTATGTTGGAATTAAATGTGTTAATTTGATAACGATGATATAAGTATTAAGTATCTTCACTTCATATCTGCTTAATTAACTGACTATTTAATCAAAACAGTTACAAATAAGATGATATAATTCGACATTTCAACACTAAATTGTTGTAATTCAGTTTCAACATAGAGATCTATCATTTGATGGATAATTTATAGCCGAGCACGCGGCAGATTCGCTCGAACATCGTAATAGGAATATTAATATAACTATATCAAGGAAGTAGGCTGCAGTGACCCAACACAGAATGCGAAACGAGTTACGGAAACATCGATAATGTTCGAGCCTAGTAACTGTTACCTGGCTGTGATAGCTATCTAGATAAAAGTGGGACGCACGATACAGAAAACTTGAGTTGAATTTACGATTGGAAAATTGGATTATATGCGACTTGGCAGGTCAGAGCTGGCCATTTTGATGCTAACTCTTCGGTTAGTCTACTTACATATTAAATTGTTTACAGTCATATAACATGCTGATAAAGTGCGTAAGTTTATAATGTAGTAGAGCTCGTGGTTTTATGAGGGAAGCACGCGAACGCGAACTCAACTCTTACTCGAAAAGTAATTTAATTTCGTTCATAAGTCAATAAACGGTTACTTAGTTTATCACTGAAAAATTAAATCTTAAATATCTACTGCAGCCTACACAACGTCAATCGTTTTTGAAAATTCTGGTTTTAATTCCTTGAAGTATACGAGCTCTAATATTGTCATATTTCAGTACATAAGTTGAGGTTGTTTCGCGAATAACAGCATTTCAAAATGCTGCTTTATATGCTTTCTGAAATAAACCGTTTCAAAATTATCATTTATCAACACGTAGGACGTCCACAGCTGAATATAGGCCTTCTCTAAAGAAATTGAAGATGCAATAAGACCGGTTGCAATTGAAAACAACTTGATGAAGTGTGTAAATGTTAGAGCCAAGCAATTTCTTATCAACAAAGCACGTGTTTCATATTTATCGCATTCACACAGGTCCCTGAACAGCCATAAAACTTTACCAAGACTTTATAAAGTGCAAAATGTGATGTCCATTCGGTCGAGCACTTCTATAAAATTTTACGAGGTGCACAGACGGCCGACAAGTGAATTCCGGACATAAAGCTTACTCCAGGTTTCAATATGCGGACATAAAGTGGCGTGTATATAGAGTAGTGAAGTGGAGAGCAGTAGAGTGTGGAATAGTGGATTGAGGACTCGTGACAATGGCTGCGTGGTTGTGGCTAGCTGCGTTGGTGTGCGGCAGCCAGGCGGCTGTGCTGCCGCCCCCGTGGGCGGACGTGCGGAGGAATCCATGTGCAGCGCACCCCAGAGGCTGGCTCATGCTGTATTGGCCTAATGATGGGAAATGCTACACTATTTATAAGGTACGTACACATATCTATAGCTATCTATAGCCGTGGTAGCCAAGAGGTAGTGACACCCGCCTTACAATCGTGGGTTCTAATCCCCGGTCCCGTACCAATGAGTTCTTTCGAATTTATGTACGGAATTTCACACCACTGTCTTTTCGGTGAAGGAAAACATCGTGAGGCAACCTGCATACGTCCGTAGAAGAAATTCGATGGCGTATGTGAATCCACCAACCCGCACTGGGCCAGCGTGGTGGATATGACCCAATCACCCTTCGTGGGTAGGCCTACGTCCTGCAGTGGACTATTAAAAAGGCTGATACAGTACAGTAGAAATAACTAGATGACTATCTGTGGTTAGGTTAGACTTGGTGTTCTGCTTCTTCTTACTTCTGCTATTGACACTCAAAGAAAAAACAAACTTCTTCTCCATCCATTAGCCGAGGCACATCCAATCCTGGATGCTGCCCCTATAGATTTCCCATTAGCTCGGTGCAGTCTCAATTATGTTATCGGTCCACCTAATCGGAATTCTTTGCATCTATTCCTAATAGGCTTGGCTGACATGGTCGGAGATAGTACACTGTTATTTCTCTATTATCTTAGAAAAGATATTAGATTTGAATACCTCCAAGCTCGTTACTCAAATTACTTCCTAGAATACAAAACTTTACTGATAACAATAACTGCATCCTGTATCTTTCGTTCATCAAAATTCAATAACCGCTGAGGCGTTATCTCCTATTCTCCACACCTCATTAGATCAGCCTGTCGACCGCTGACATGTGGACGACAACCAGTATTTCCTGCCACTAGCGTACCGCGCATAGAGATGAGACGCACTGGACTTTAAGGCTGGGAATACACGATATTAGAGCGATTGACTTAAAGGCTTCTGAAGGCAGACGCTTTTGTAGCTCCTGTTCATCAAAATTCAATAAACGTTTCGGTGTTACTATTTATTCACCTCATTAAGAACACACAGTCACAGCCGGTCGACAGTCGACTTGTGAACGACAATAGTATTTTCCATTAGTATAGCACGCATAGAGATGAGATGCAGTTTAAAGCTGGGAATACATCTATAGAAGCAAAGCACAGAAAGCTCCAACGAAAGCCTTGACCAGAGATTGATCTGTTGTTACTTTATCCGTTCTTCAGACGGCAGTTCGCGGTGCTTTGCTCAGTGTTCATTTTGATTTTGTAGTATGAATTGAATTTAAGTGGCGATTTTGATAATCAAATACATAATGCACCTACCTGTTAAATGAAATTGTAGAGCAGTTACGGCCGTGTTTGACCTTGGCAATACTAACCACGAGGCAGGTTATGAGAGTTTTTTAGAATCTCAAGAACTTTAGAATATTAATTTCTAGCAGCTCTCCTACGTATTCCAGTTGAATATCAAGCTTACAAACTCTATTTCCATTATGTCATTCAAATTCGGTAAGCTACCAATGCTACCATGAACTCGTATGGAATCAAATAAACACCCACACGCAATATACGAGTACAAACAATTGCATTAGCAGATAAAAGGTCTCAAAACTCGTAAACAGTTTAATCGATTAGCTCACAAATGCTACCCTTAGTATCTTTAAGTTCCCGTATTTTGATGCTAAGTAGTTCCTACATCGTGTGTTCCAGCCTAACTAGGTACTAGCTGTGGGAACTAAGGCCCGTCTTTTGTCACGTATTGCGTAACAGGGACTTCGGCCTGCGGCTAGAGTCCATTCGTTTTCGGTGTATTTTGGCCATTGTAGAGGCTATTAAGCGGTCAATAACTCGGTGAAACGGTACTTTCTATGTAGATGTTATAGTATTTTTCCTCGTCTTTCTAAAAAACGAGCCAGTTAAGGTCTTTTTTTGTGTGGTTGGAGTGGTATCAGTTTTTATTAACAAACATAATAACTATGGGCGGTCCGCATGTAGTTGAGACGTCGTAAACTGCGGAAAAGATTGCTTTTTAGAAACTTTTTTTTTTGGTTTCAAATGCCTAGAAAATTCAGTGTATTCATGATGTATCTTAAAGCTACATCATGAATATGGAGTGTAAGAAAAAAACAAATACTTAGATTAAGTACATACATTACCCCCTTTCATGTACTTACTAAATAGGTATTTTCTATATTACTAAAGCCAAAATTAAGCACAACTCGCTCTTGACTTGTTTCTGATGTAAGAAATAAAAAGACCAGAGCACACTATTAGCAGACACTACGTTAGTATGTATGAATAGAAATACTTTAGCTCTAGCCTTGCATAGGCATTGCATTTAGACTTGTCGCAACCCTATTACAAATAGATGTAAGTATAGTCAATACGGTGTACCAATGCTATTTTTTACATGGCCATAATGCCATGATGTATGATAAGAATGGAGAAATAGCTGTGACGAAAATCTTGCATGTCGCATATGCCAGTAACAACCCTTTTTCGCTGGCTATTGCCAAACAAGTTTGCTCTAGATTTTATTGTACTTCCATAAAGGTTGTGGCTGCTATTATGCAAATTTCAAAATGCTTGTTATAGACTGGAGATAGTAAAAAGTTATCTGTTCTTTTGTGATACATTTTGCATATGGTCTAGTTTTTAAATGATCAGTTGTTAGAGTTTGTTGAAAATAGTGGCTCATTAACAAAACAAAACTGAGGCTTGAAAATTATGACGAGGTTTTCCTATAAAAGGCATACGCTAAACACTTATATTTTAGCCATAGAACCTAGCACAAGATAAACGAACTGGCTAAAGGCAATGTATCTATAGATAACCAAATATTGAATGAATGAATAAAACTTTTGAAAATCGAAACTGTGATTATTTTTAGGTTGCTTCTTCTTCTTCGTGTCGATGGTTCTAAAGGTTCTAAAGATGGTTAAAAACGTTCTCTCTGAACGTTTTTAACCATCTTGATTTTTTTGGGGTTATCGAAGTGAAGCTAATCCCGATATTGTTGACTGACTCAAATCCATGGGATGTTTGCTTTGGACAAATTATAGGTACAAAGCTGTATGGATCAGTCTGTGGCCGAAATTTATTCCGAAGTCGTTATTTACAGTCTCTTTTTTCTGTCCATCCAAAGGTAGCCTGGAAGAAATCTCTCAAGGCGATAAGGCCGCCCTTGTACCACCTAATTTTTAAGAATATTGTGCACTTTGTTATTTATACTGTTTTTTGGTGTACAATAAAAATATATTGTATTGTGCAGTTTTATAAAACAAAATAGTATGATAGTATTTAATTAGACCATTTGTTAAATATCCACCCTCTAAGGTCCGTATATTTTTAGTTGATATTAAAGGTACTCTATACAGGGATATTTCTAATCAATTAGCATCCTTTTAGGGGCTTATTCTGTGCATCAAAACTAACATCTTTTGTTCTACGCCTTTTGTCAAAACTAAAAAAAAAAAATTTGTTGTTCCATAGAAAAATATCGATCACCCGCGACAAAATGTATGGAACAGCTGATTTTTTTTGAGTGTTGACAAAAGTCGTAGAACAAAAGTTGTTAGTTTTGATGTACAGAATAAGCCCCTAAAAGGATGCTAATTGGTTAGAAATAACCCTGTATAGGTACAAACATGTTTTGCCCACAAACATTTCGTATTCCTATCGAAATATCGCAATTAAGCTACGCTCTACATTAAAATAACTACACTAAAAAAAAACAGACTTTCCACCTAGAAATTCTAGAAGGCCAGTCAATAATGAGTATAAGCTATTCTGGCCTTGAGCTACTCAAGCTTGTTTTGAGAAAATGAGACCTGATCCTGACTTTCTTCTTATTCTCAGAACAGAAGCATCCAAAATTGGTCATTATAGTCCGATCTGATGACGAAACAGCCTTGTTAGCGAACCAGTGGGTCAGTGGGTCCGAAACCCGTCGCGGTCACGGTCCCTCGTGCTACAATAACGCGAAATGTAGCGAAACTGGTCACACCGGAACTTGAGTAATCGGGTATTGTGTTGCCGTGGTTAAAAATAGTTTTTTTTTGTTTTGTGTAATCATAAAAAACAATTATGTTTTTTCGACAAATCGTTGTGGATTTCTTTTAGATCTTTGTAAAAGATCGGCTAGCTAGAGTAGCTAGGTGTTGATTATTTATTGAGCCGTGTTGCATAGTGAGATGCGGTCACTCTTTTACATTTTAGTCACACGATAATTTTTCAATTTATTAAGTCTGCCTCATCAGAGCCGTAAATTCGGTCAAAATATAGATTTCTCTTATCTTCTCTGATCTTAAAATGAAAGAAACCCGGTCAACATAATGAAAACTTCATCAAACAACAAATTAATTAGTCTGATGCCTAATAAAAAATCTAGAATCTAGAAAAATAACCATCTGATGGTTATTTTTCTAGATTCGTTTTGGGATCCACTAGATTTTTAGGTCATAGATTTTTGTATTTTAGGCAAACTTAGGCGCATAGACTATTTTTGAGCGTAATGAGTTGATAAATAAATAAATATTGGGGGACAACTCACACATGGTCTCTGACCCCAAACTAAGCAAAGCTTGTGATATGGCTGCCAGAGACTGATATACTACATATACATATTTTTAAAATACATACTTATATAGATAGTATCTAAATAACACCCAGACACAGAGCAAACACCTATGTTCATCACAAAAATGCTTGCCCTGGGTGGGGATCGAACCCACGCCTCTTTGATCCAGAAGTCAGGTTCACTAACCACTGAGCCACCGAGGCAGTCAATATGCCTTAGTTAATAATTATAATATTTTACTCACTTGGTTGCAAGATTAAGTAAGGTATTGCGCAATCTACAGGCTATGCAGTGTGCAATATGATTTCCGTCATTTGTGTTCTTACGACTCGATGCTTGTGATTTATGGTTCTCCTCGCTTTATATCTGATGTCATATTATTATCATTGTTCTCTATCTCTTATTACGTGCCTTCTTGAATTTCTGTAGTCAAAAACTTTGCATGCCTATTTTGCGTTTTTCAGATGCTGGTAGCTCAATCGAGTCCTTGTTTTATTCAGGCATTTCAAATTATGGTGCCCGGGAGTCCTCCATATGAATCAAATAAGTACCTACTCAAACTACTTTTGTTAGCAGGTACTTGAGTTATAGGTAATAAGCGTTATCTCTACTGTAGCAGTATACTAAAGAAAACACCGGTTTTTACTCACGTAGGTACAATATCGCGGCCAGGCCGCTGGGAACCCGACCGGTTTCGGAGTAATGAGTACTCCTTCGTCAGGGAATACGCGCGCTCCCGTCGACTGGCGCACGCGTATTCCCTGACGAAGGAGTACTAATTACTCCAAAACCGGTCGGATTCCCAGCGGCCCGGCCGCGATATTATACGTGAGTAAAAACCGGTGTTTTCTTTATTATAATGAATTCTCACGCGAGTCTTAAAGAAGTGTAGCAGTATACTATGCAAAGAAAGTTGCCGGTATATACAGGTGCCTGTAGCACTGAAGTTATTATGAAAAATATAGGTACATTGAAGACAAATAACACAAGAACTAATAAAAAAAAAACTGATTACCTACATTTATAATTGAAATTAGTTATTTTATTCTAAAAGTATTATATTACGAATTTTCGCGTCTGTTATACTGCCGTGTTGCTCTGTAGTCAATGCAATGTTTACAAGTTTCCTGCTTCAAACTTTAGGCTCTTCCCCAGTTTTCTGATACTTCCGAACTTAAGCCACAATGAATTATTTAACCCCTTATAAACAACTCCGACTTTAATCTGAGGATCATGTTTTCCGAGAGTCAGGGTCGAATGTCAGGTCAGCGCGGCTGCGGCTGTTACCCAACTAAGTACAGGCGACCAACTAATTTTTTGAATGGCAAATTGATGGAACTGGTTGTTTTGCTCACACAATCGGATAGTGGCTCCCTCAGAGAGCTATAGGGATAAATTGGGCCAGCTCAGTGTCGTGATGCGGACTGTGAAGTTATGTTTGGGCAAAGGGAGAATTTCTCACTTGAGTTAACATTACCTAGCGATTATCCAACTTGATTTACTGAAGCTTTTGACTGGCAACCTAACATACGCAGGTATACGGCATAGATATTGTTACCGCAGAACTTTCGTAGAAGCCTGTTTACTTTGACACATTTGAACGAGGGTTGCATGAAACTCGTATCCCTATATAAGAGCAATGGTAGCTGTTTGTGAGTTTTCTTCAAAAACAGAGATCTGCCTTTGCTGGTTGGAATATCACGCTACGATAGCTAGATTTTATTGCGCCGTGGACATTAAATTACGTAAATGGTATACGTATATCTGATCGAGACATGGTAAAAATACAATCAAAAACCGACAAAAACAGGTGGTATTTATTGTGAAAAAATCAGGAAACAGATCAAAATTGAGATAAAGTCTCACAGTGCTATCATTGTATTGTATTTTTTGTCCATCGTGGAAATTAAAGAATTACCTACTCAGAGATATCTCGTACAATTAAAGAATTTGGCAATCAAAAGATTCTTTACGATCTATTGTGTTGCAAAACAATAGAAATACACTTTTGATAATAGTGTTTGACACAAAGTTCAACGCGTACTTACCTTCGACGAGTTTGGAGGTATTTCGAGAATACCATCTATAATGGAGTCAATCTTAGTCATCATTACATTATGCAACTCGCTTCAACCCTCTACAAGGCGTGTTATCCAGATCAGGTGGCTTGTAAACTCTGAGTGCCACCCGACCTAATGTCTATACGAACAAATACCTAATGTAGATCCAAATCGGCTCCCTTTCATGCCCCATTTTGAGACAAACTCGTCTACATGTATAAAAAATATATGTCCAAGTCTATAAGATTCATTATTGTCTATCCCCCATATTCAGTCTTACCTATATATACCTATGGAATTTATTGAATCAAGTCAAAGTAAAATAAAAATAATTTAAATGAAACTACCTCTCACGAAACTCATAATCTCGTTTCACTAATTTTCAGAAAGGCCACCCCTGCCCAGAAACCCAGGAGTTAAGCCCTGGTCGTTGGGGCGGAAGAACCGTGGCGGAATGCAAGTGTCCCCCGGGTACTGCCCAGCTGCCTCAGAGCACTACCTGCCACAAGCTGTTCGAGAGAGGACCCTGCCGGTCAGGGGAATACTTCGCGCCTGTGGAGGAAACCTTCAACAAGCGAGGGTGGGTAAGCATCCCAGAAATACGTTTCCAAACAGCTTAATTTTTGAGTAAAATTAAAACCAAATTGTCACTTCTAATAATAGTTTTACCATTTAAAGTTATATACGTTAACCACAATGGGACGATAAAATTGTGTGTACATGTTAATGATCAATTCTGCTGTTCAAGTTCAAGCGAACTTGATCCAAATATGCAGATGAACCTTGGATTCGTTCCTAGTAATCAGGGAAAGTGATAATTTATTGCAGGGTCGTATCATGTTTTCATAAGCTTTATTATAATAAAATATTCTTGTATGTATACGTATTTGAAGTTTGTTTTAAATTGAGGTTAGTGGGTCACGCGGATACAGACACAAATAACGTTCGTTTGCGTAGGATTCGCCTCACATCGGCATTGTTTTATCCAAATTGCAGACCAGCCCAGGTCACGGTTACACAAGCAAACTTGTGTCAAAATACGGCAGAACATATTCCATTATGGTAATTAGGAGCGTCATCATTTGCAACTTCAATCTTTATGGCTATTTATTTGTTAGATATCTTTTCGAATTCGTTTACGAGGTGTTACGACACCTCCATTAGTTTTATTGCTCCGTTCAGAGCATCTATACTCTACAGCCCGCGCGGTATACTTTGGACCATTAAAATCGCTACAAAATTCTTTTTAGAATCTACGTGAAGAGTCAAAGAGTTACAAATGGGTTTTCTCAGTTGCGAAATCATTCTCACAAGTCCTTTGTGTTCGCGATGAATAATCTAAATCCCCTGGTGTTTATTATTCCAGAGAACGCCAAGGCATGTGCGTTCGGCCTCAGCAGTGCGCTGACGAGACCTTGCTCTACTGGCCGCAGGACGGACGGTGCTACTTCAGACTGAGCCAGGGCCCGTGCTACTCCGGGTCTATCTTAGATTTAGGAGAAGATGGTCTGGCTAACTGCACTGTAAGTACTTTATACTCTTTAGCAAATAATTTGATGGGGATACGTTATGTAGGTCACTTTAGGTTGTCTCTTTTTTTATCGAGTTATGGAGAATTTATTTAATGTGTCTATTTATTATTTAAGTGTTACACAATATCTTGGATCATATGTGCATTTTCGTGATATTTCTTTGTTATTAGTTATGTAGAAAATACTTGTGAATTGGTCTCGTATTTTCTTATCATTAAGTTTGGTTCACTAGTTTTTTAGGCAGTTTCCTATAACGGAGAATATTATTCGTGTGCAAGCAGAATACCTCGAAATAAGTGTGTTGAAAATATTCCATGGAGACTATGCAATTGGAAAGAAATACATTTTTAGAATTTAAATCTATTTGATAAGTAAATAAATAGTATGGTAATGTAAATTTCAATATCCATCCATTCCATCCTAAAACTCATATAACAAAATGTACAACACAATACCTACTAATTGATAGGTTTCGGCAAAGTATGCTGCCAACTATTATATTGTCAAAAGCCTTTCAGCTAAATGCTGTGATCGCTTCCGGATATCTGCAGAGTAGGTCAGGTCATCAGGTGTCAGTTTAATGTCAGATGCAGTCAGTTCCCTGGTCCCAGATTCTTAAAAGGTGATGGTGATTGACAGTGTGGTTCTACTAATCATGCTAATGGGCTATGCAAATATTCTGTTTATGTAGACGTATGAAATTCACCGATATTTGCATTTTTTTGGAAACCTTTCTAATTTGCAGTCAATATTGGAACGGCATTGAGATTTGATTAGATATACGCTTGACTACAATTATAAATGGCAAACATAGCTGAAATATGACTGTTACACAATTGAATCAATACATAAAATAAACTCGTAGTATATCTGCCTTCGAAACTGAAAGTTCCGGGTTAGGTTCTCGGCTGGGTAGATTTTTTTATGTTATTTTATTATTAAATCTCATTATAAGCAGTGAAGGGTGGGTATTCTTCACTAATTGAACGTTGCACGATTTAAGTGATGAATTTCAATGTCTGATTTAAGTCTAGGTGTAATGTCCATCTCTGGCATTTTAATACGGGAAATCCTGCTAGGGAGTAAAAAAAATAGTGCGTGGTGCCTCCGCGCGGAAGAAGTGGATCTTCGACGCAACAGTGCTTTCATACCCCCTCCATGGTAGCGTTAAACGTTTAACGCAACCTTGTTGGAAGTCGCATTAGAAATTTCACTTCAATATTAAGTGTGAAGCGGCTTTCATGTTACTCTGGGAATCCTGGTGGAGAGCTAAATATTAAATGTGAAGCGGTTTTCATATCCTTGCCTCCTGCATTCCAGTGTTCCCCCGACGGGCCCAACCATTGGTCCGCAGACGGCGGCTGCTACGCGCACTACACGCGCGGGCCGTGCGACCGCGGCCAGCTGTTCCTACCGGGAGCCAAGTGTGGTTGCGAGAACCACCTCCCACATTATCACAACGAGACAGGAGCTTGCTATGAATTAGGTGAGATATTTCAGTGCTTATCTGGAGGACCTCACGAACTGTTCTTTTCGGAGGCCTTATACCGATGCCTAGACGAATCCCATATTATCGCAATAGCCGAGAGCTTTGTAAGAACTAGGTAAGTGAGATTTTTTATGTAGAATACAATGAACGAAGTTGAAATATACACTGTCTGAAGTGTAACACTGTCTGAAAAGCGCCCACGAATGCTCATTATAGATCGAAGCTATCCTGAATTTTCAACTGTATTCGGCGATTGATATTGGCTTAGCATTACGTTACTCGCCCCAATTATGTCCTTCAATTTAAAACACAGTAAGTAATAAAAAATAAAGTTTTAATGAAGTGACAGTAAGTAATATTTGAACTCTACTTAGGCGTTGAATAACTAATTTCAAGGTACTTTTCCACACGGGTTCTGTAGGTAAGGGATATTACCATTACAACAAAATAATACGAAATTTACTAGGTATTCCACGACTCGATAAGAAATAGTGTATTTGAATGTTATTTCTGTTGATGGTCCATATTCTTTTCATGCTCATCTTTTATAGTCACACGGCTTATAAAATTTACATATTTGCTTTCAGATTCCCTAGGCCCATGTCCCAAAGGTCACACATTCTCCATAACTGAAGTAGGGACACGAGGGTCCAAAGCCGAGTGTCGATGCAAGTCGTTCCACGCGCGGGCTACAGACGGGGCCTGCTACAGGCTGTACACGAGGGGCCCGTGCGCTCAGGACGAGATGATTGCAAGGGGAGGCAGGTGTACCAAAGTGAGCAAACATTTTGTAAAAAAGATAACAGTTTTTCTTAGATGAAGTAGAAGCACATGAGTCAAAAGCTGTAGAAAAAAATCATGTAGGGTCAGATTTGCAGGGTTGTAGATGAAGTCAGCTATCTATTTATAGGATTTACACGTGGAGTAAGGCACTCAGGATGAGATGAGTGCAACGGAAGGCAGGTGAGCTAAAGTAAGTGAAAAAATAGATTAACAAAAGGTTTCGGATTCACAAGAGAACAGATTTCTTATAACTGAAACAGGAGCATAAGGATCTCAACTAAGTAAATATGTAAGCTCTACTACGTTACGGTTACAGATGAAGTCAGCTATAGATTATACGAGGGGTCCTAGCGTTTATAAGGTAGTTACAGTGAGATACAGGTGTACCAAAGTAAATGACAATGTAACTGACCAAAGGTTTCATGTATTCCATCACTGAGGAAGAGGCGAGCAGCTATGGATAGAATTAATATTTGCCACCACTGACATATAAAATAATTTTTATATTGGGCAAAAGTGCCTTTATTATCTACAATAAGATTCAATACTACTTTATATGATAAAACTACCTACACTACTACTACATAGACAGCAATTGGCTTGTTTACTAAAAAAATATAATTAGTCTGTCAGGTAGACTATCAAAAAATATTACACACGTATTTTTTCTTTTTAAAATTTAACAAAGAATTATGAAGATATAGCCCGTTAAAGTTCCGCGTGACGTCACTAACCGCTATCAAATGTATACTGAGCGCCACACAAATCGACGGATGGGAAGTTATGCGCAGAGCACGAGCAAAAGCCGAAATATAGGCATTCGCGGAAGGCAGAGAGACGAGACGCGGGGGCACACACGCCCGCCAACCTCATGTTTCCCGCGCGCTCTCTGCGCACTACGATACGCATCGTCGAAATGGTGCCCACATTCGCAATAATTAGCCAATCACGGCGAAGTGTCATCTGCGGCTAACTTCTCATCTGCCAGTTTGTGTGGCGCTCAGTATACCGACCAGTAATGCCGTCACGAGCCCCCACACTCAAACTTTCACAAAGTTTATCTTTGTCACTAATTGTTTGATGGACAAAAGAAAAAAATATGTAAGAATATAAGAGAGAAGAAGAAAATAAGAAAAAATATATGTCCAATATTTTATAATAATCTAACTAACGGACTAATTATAATATTGATTTTTATACCCAGTAAACATCCCTATTGGATCATCCAGTCGTATGTGTACGCTGTACATTCCAGACAACTACACGCGCTTTAGACCTAGTAGCAGACCCAAGCTCTTTGATACTGGCACTATCCGCACTACGTCTCGATTTAACAGCCCTATCTGCAGAATGTCTCGTGGTCTCAACGCATTTCTTAAAATCTATACCGAATGCGACATTTTTTGTGACAAATTGCCTGTTATTCGTGGACTGTTGCTGGCTTTTGCCGAGCAATATTGTATATAAGATATGTATGTGAATTTTAATTGTAGTATTTTAAATTGACTTATGGACATAATTTTATTTTGTAATTGAATGATTGAATTTTTAATGAAATGTTTAATGATTAATAATGACTGTAAATTTAATTTTTAAATTAAGTGTAATTGGCGTTATTAGCCGTACTTATTATATAACAAATAAATAAATAAATAAATCCACAGACCCTTGAAGGTCTAAAGTTAATCCAAATGCTCAAGCTCACTCGTGCTCGGGCTCGTGCCCAGCATGCTGGCAGCATTGCCACGCTGAATGACAATGCTTAGACGTTGAGCCAAATAAACACCAGCATTTTGGTCACGCGTCTCGTCCACCAGACGCTCAGGGAGACTTTTGAAAACAAAATGAACTCCTGGCCCCCACGGACACAATTTCTCAACTCCAAACGGCTCAAATATGTAACCACTGCCGAGGTTAGCATATTTGCGCCGCTTGTGCTGCTCCCTCGAATTGGCCGCCGATCCAGCCCTACTCTGAGTCTCAGAAAGATGTGACGACGCCAAAGTATCGACGCAAGTTGTGTCCCATACTAAGGGCTGTCCACACTTCCATGGGGCCTGCGTCATGCCGTCAGGCCTTTTGCCATCGCCACGCGCGAGCCCACTCGGTTCGAGTACGGCTGCGAAATTGGCGGTGGCAAAAGCCCTGCGTGTGACATCATTAAGGCTGGCGTGGCGTCCAATCCGACCAGCGCTTCTTGAGCAAGAGAGACCATGGTGGCCGAGCTGGTCAACTGCAGTACCACACTGACACTGATGGGCCTCACAACACCTTGCACCCAAGCATAAGCTGACAGCTAGACGAAATGCAGTTGGGTCTAAAAGGTAACCAGTATTGAAAGAGGGCAAAGCTTGCAACCAATGACCGGACTCTCATACACAGACTGAACAACTAGGTACCTCATTTCATGCAATGCTTCTATTTTGGTACGATTTTCTTACATCAATGTCAGTGTTATTGTGATAGCTTCAATTTAACGCCTGTAAAAATCTTCACATTCTTATGAGAAGACCTTGCTACATGAAATTCATCTTATCAATATTTTCTTGTCATTTCTTGGTAGCTGCAAGGTTTTGAGAAAATCATTACTTATTTCCCTCTCATAGTATTTTGTCTCTCTGTATTTTGAGATAGGTACGAATAAAGTTTAACCTTACAAAGATTGATTTTATCTGGTTTAGTTGAAATCAGTAATTTTGCATATTTACCTGCTATCAGAAACATAATCCAGAGAAAAACTTAGAAAGAGATAGCGGTGCATGACTAAACTGTTAAAACAACTGAGACCATCAATTTAACGTGTCATCCGAGCCACGGTAGCGCTCAGTTGGAAAATGCCACCCGCGGTCACCCATCCAAACACTATCCGTCGTAAGAACGTTGCTTAATTTTGATGATCACTGACAATCATCGAGTCAAACTACGCTACAAGTGCTACAAGGGGTACTAAAATTCTGTTTGAATTCGAAATCCAAATCATGATATACTGTACTGTACTGTATCAGCCTTTTTTATAGTCCACTGCAGGACGTAGGCCTACCCAGTAAGGGTGATTGGGCCATATCTACCACGCTGGCCCAGTGTGGGTTGGTGGATTTTGGTCGAATTTCTTCTAAGGACGTATGCAGGTTGCCTCACGATGAGCCGAAAAGCCAGAAATGGTGATATATTTTATGTTATTTCCAGGTGCCCTGTGCAAGAGGCCGTCTCTACGTGCCGGAGCGTCGTCGCTGCTACCGGCCCGGCACGTCTGACCCGTGCCCGCTGGGCGAAGTTGTTGCCTTTGACTTCGACGCGCGACCCGCACTTGACGGCCTCAGCCACAACGGGGTCTGTGCTTGCACTACTGGCGGCAGTTGTAGTAGGAGAGAGGTAGGCACATTTAAACTGAAGTCTTTTAGTCAGCGTTTTGTTTAGAAACGTGGTTGTGGAGCTCAACAGCTTCAGCTATTATGGTGTCTGCGGTTGCACTAGTGGCAACAGGAAAGAGGTAGGTAGTTATTTCAGGCGTCTTGTGCCAGAAGCCGGCTCTACGTGCTGGAGCGTCGTAGCTGCGTCCGGCTCCGAACGTTATCCTCCTATCCATTGGGTGTAATGGTCGCCTTACATTATAATGCACGACTTGTCATCGATAGCCTCAGTCATAAGGTCATAACGGAGTCTGCGCCTACACTGCAAGCAGCAGTTGCGAGAGAGGTTTGTTGTATTGTCCTGTGACAAAGGCCACCGTACCAGAGCTCTGTCGCTGCAATTATAGAGCACCTATGACTCGTATCTATTAGGCGAAGTTATCGCCTTTGTTATCTTGGCCTCTGATACTAACAGCCATCATTTACTGTCTTGAGCAAGTTCGTCGTAACTAGTTGTATACTGTATTCTTGTCTTTTTGTCTATTGATTGTAGAAACCAATACTTTTGATGGGTGAAACCAAGTCGCATTCAGCATGTTCTATCTATCTTAATCAGACTTTTATCCATTTTTTTTAAATCCAATACTATTTCTTAATCTTCCAATACTAAATCCTAAATTCAAATAATGCTGTCATTTCAGGTGGACGCTTGCGCCAGCCGTCGAGGCGCCGCATCATACGGCGGCGCATGCCATACCCTCCACACTCAAGGCCCGTGTCCCGAAGGCGCCTGGCTCACTCGGGAGTCTACCGGTCTGGTCAAGTGCACCTGTCGACCTGGCAGGATACCTCCCACGTGTAAAGAAGATACGAGACTAGCTGTCAAAAGCTGACAGTATGTGAACTCTGTGTCTAAGTAGCTAACTATTATTAGCTCATTGGAAATCTAGTTGTCATTGTATTTCTATGGATATGACAAAATCTGCAGCATACGGCGGCGCGTGTCACACGCTGCACACTCAGGGCGCCTGGCTCAATTGGGAGTTCCTAGTGAACTCCCAATTGAGCCAGGCGCCCTGTCAAATACTTGTCAAATACTCTTGCCGATCTGTCAGGATACCTCCCACGTATGAAAATTATTCCAGACTAGCTGTCAAAAGCTGACAGTACGTGAACTCTGTGTCTATGCAGCTAGTTATCATTGGCTCTTTATAAAACAGCGGATTTGTCAGGCGCACTTGTCCACCTAGCCAAATACTCCACGAGTGTAGAGTGAAGATAATACCAGTGTAGCTATCAGATCTGACAGCATATGAACGCATTGTCTAAGTAGACTAGGTCTTATTGTACTTCTATGGATAGGACAAAAGCAGCATCATACATTGACACGTTTCATACCCTACACACTCAGGGCCCGTGTCTCGAAGGCGCCTGGCTCACTCGGGAGTCCACCGGCCTCTTCAAATGCACCTGCCTGCCAGGATACCTCCCACGTCTAAAGAAGATACGAGACTTGCTGTCAAAAGCTGACAGTATGGTAAATTCTTTGTGTAAGTAGCTAGCTATTATTAGAGCTGACAGTAGGTGATTTGGCTCTGTTTGTAAATCAAAGGATTTATGAGATGCATGCGTGAGGGGATACGCCCCTAGTCTATGGACTTACAAGAAACCGGGTCATACGGACCCTCAGGCCGACGTATCACACACTTTCCTTACTTAAGCCCCGTGTTTCGAAAGCGTGTGACTCTCCCGAGAGCATTCCAACATCGTCAAAAGTATAATGTAGCCGGTCAGGAAACTGCCTAAATGAAAAGATACGGGACTTGTGGTCAAGAGCTAACGTGAAAAGAGTTCACTGTATAAGTGATGTGGATTGACTAACTGTCACAATTGTGTTTCTGTAGATACGATAAATCGTAGGAAAGCCGTCTCCAAACTGTAAATCACTTTTTTATTTCAATTAAATTAGGTAGGTGAATGTGAACTTGTTAAGTGCATCTGCGGGATTCATTATTCCTATTGCATTTCGGAAATGTACCAGAGAGCCTACACTAAATAATTTCATTAGCGAATCTAATTCGTTTGGCTAATGGAATGTGATTTTTTTGTCTAGCCCCTCAGCTGTCAATTCAGATTTCCGATACTTTCGTACTTACTTAAACTTTGGATCATTTGATGTTTGAAGTGTCATTCAACGTAGGAAAATGCACTTGTTTTCCAAGCAAGACTTTGAGTGTAGGAAGGATGCTTATTCATCTGCCAAAAGTTGATAATGGTAATCTTGTCGCTGGCACCCCTCTTTTCCGGAAAATCAGCTACCTTCTAACACCAACCACTTCTAATCTTGGCACAACTCCACGATGCGCAGCGTAAACAGAATTACTAAGCAAGCTGTGAAGAGCTACACTAGATTTCTGACAGTATTTATTAGCCTATTAAATGTACTTTTTTAGATGAATTGTGAATGAAAAGTTAGGAATTATTTTTTTAATCGAGATGTACTTAATACATATTATAAGCCAGTGTATCCTTAGTTCTCGCTAGTGATATCAAAGCAAAATGTAGATGTGACCAAATTTTTACTGTAAATTTAGAAATTTGGCCAGTCTACGATAATGTTAAGAAGAAAAACAATACAAATTTATTTATATACAACCATCTTTTATTTCATTATCACATAATTTTCCACTGTCCATATTTACTTAATATTTCGTTCGTTTAAGTATAAAAGTAGTCAAAATATACATTCTAAATTATTTTGGGTCACTTAGTCCTTAGAATACTAATACCTAAATTAATGAATACTAAAGTTATACCTATAATAAAATTAGTCTTTGTCAGTTTTATTTGTCCTTTAGCTTCTTTTGTGATTGTCCTGAAAAGAGAATTTTAATATTAGTTACGTACATTTTTTTATGCAAGCCGCTATCAACCGGCCTCAATAGAGATCTATGGCCTATGTCCAGCAGTGTGCGTCCTATGTCTGAATCGACGACGACTTATTTTATTTAGCTCAGCGTGAAAATGCTGCCAGCATGCTGGAACCACTGATACCAAGTGCCTAATTTGTCGTACTTTGTTTTAATAGGAATAAACTTACCAAAGTATATTCTATGCACTTGGTTGAATGGCATCTCGATGGCGACTGTCGTTATAATTGATATCCCAATGATGCAAAACACTTCTGGGATATGTATCTGCAACGAAGGAACATACTAAATAGTTGTTCTCGTGGAAGAAGTTTGTGACCAAGTATAATTTGGAAGATTTATATTCTACTAGCTTTTGCGCGCGGCTCCGCCCGCGTGGTATTTTGACTTTTGTGCTGTCCCGCAGGAACCTTTTATTTTTTCGGGATAAAAAGTATCCTATGTCACTTTCCGGACTTTGAACTATATCCATGCCAAAAATCAAGTCAATCCGCTGCTCCATTGCTACGTGAAAGAGGAACAAATCAACAAACCTTTCGGATTTATAATATTATTAGTTTTTACCCGCGGCTTCGCCCGCATACGCAATATATCATTATAATTTATAGCATATGTGTTATTCTGAAATATAAGCTATACTATTGAAAAGTTTCATCTCAATCCGTTCAGTAGTTTTTGCGTGAAAGAGTAACTATGAAGAGTAATCCATGCATCCATCCATCCATCCTCACAAACTTTCACGTTTATAATATTAGTAGGATAGGATAGTATGACTCAGCTTCTTATATTTTCTGTATCTATATGATTCTGTTATGATTGAATATAAAATAGATACCTATGTGGTTCAAAGGTTGAGTACCAAAATCATAAATAAGTTCGTATAGGCCGGGTGGGTGGCCCTGGTGTCAGAGTTTTTAAGCCGCCTGCAGGCCTCTGACATGGCTTCACGGTGATATATTTATATTCAATCATAACATAATCATATAGAGTCAACCGAAAATAAAAGAGGCTGAATAGAATATTCTTCCTCTCATCATCTCTTCATTCATTCCAAATCCACCGAATTATATTTGACTCATAGACCAAAATGATGATGACCGTTTAGGTGAATTTCATTGTAATGGATTTTGTGAGGCACAAAAACCGTCTTACTGTTTTCTATTTGTATCCTACATCAAACAGACATTTTACAGTTACTTACCTACGTTGATTTCCTTCAATTCATTTAATGTTAGGTAGGTAATTAATTGTTCAGAGATAGATAATATTCTATGACCTAATAATGAAAGAGTATGAGGGTATGAAGGGTATAGAAACAAGCTAAATGCAGATAGCTGTTTTGTGAATCTTAGACTGATCAAAGAACTGATATTTCCGAATTTAGATGTTCAGTCTGAGTTATCAAACATGAAAATAGGTATAGGTCTAATCACACAACTTGGCGGCTGTGACGAGAACAAGCTGCAGATAACCCAATCCACGCAGCTGTTGAGCTTCAGTAAGGATTGGACTATCCGCAGCTTGTAGCTAACATCACAACTGTCAAGTTGTGTGATTCGACCTATATATAAATGATATAACTATGATGACTTACAAGTGAGAAAGGCGAGTAGTATCCGATGTTCCGCTGAACGCCGACGTTGTAGAAGAATATCGGGAACTGGGTGAGGTAGACGCTGTACGCGATCTTGTTGAAGAATTTGAACACTCGAGACTCTAAGAACGCCGTGCCGATGCCTAAAATAATCATAAAATTTAAAAAATAATTTTAAATATATCAATAGGTATTACCATCTCGGACCAACTGGAAAAATTAAGACAGAATATCGTGAACAGACAAGTGGGGCCAGTTTTTTATACATATTTTGTGCGTCGGTGTTGCGCCGCCATAGTTCGACCGACGAGCCCAGGCGTAGTTTGTTGTACGTGTTTGTGTGTGTAATTGTGTCTGTACACGGCGTGGCGTAGTTTTGCCGGCGTTACTTGTTTGTTTCTCAACATGCTGTCTTGATTTTTTATTTGGTCTGAGTATTACAAATGTATTTTGATGTTAGGACGAAGCTGGTCGTCGGTATCATCATAGTAATTTTAGCCCTAGACTGTTGCACATTGGTACACCTACCTGATAGTTTTCTAAATAGAGCCGTTGGCAGAAATCTGCCTTTAGAATTCATCAAATCGGTTATTTTACCTTGTGTGGATCTGGTCTTACTAAACTGTGCAGAACTTAGAGCTATCTAATAGAATCATAGGTCATCAGTTCTGCTTGCTGACAGGTTAAATGATGCTGATATATTATAAGCCGAATATAACTTCTTTATGTCTTTGAAGTTAGATAAGCGGAGCACATCCCCCGTCTTACGTCACTAAAATAATAATGATTTTTTTTATAGGTATTAGGGGACATCTTACACACGGTCTCTGACCCCAAACTAAGCAAAGCTTGTGATATGGCAGCCAAAGACTGATATACTACTTATACATATTTTAAAGACATACTTATATAGATACTACCTAAATTACACCCAGACACAGAGCCAACACCTATGTTCATCACAAAAATATTTGCCCTGGGTGGGGATCGAACCCAAGTCTCTTTGATCCAGAAGTCAGGGTCACTAACCACTGAGCCACCGAGGTAGTCAACTATACCAACTGTCTAATACACTCGTCTCGTGTTCATCGACGCCGAATACTTTGATTCAAAGAACTAGCTTTAGTTGCGCGTTTCGTCCAAGTTTGTTCGTTTCAAGTTGCAGTTGTCTTGGTGATGACGATTGAAGACGTAGTCTAAAGGATCTTTAGACAGTAAAAGTGAAATCAGGAGATCCTTCCAGTTCGTTGGCTGACGTTGTTGGCACAAGAACCGAATATAGTCTAGGTCTCTAAGTTCGTATAGGCCTGGGTGGCTGGCCCTGGTATCAGAGTTTTTAGGCCGCCTGGAGGCCTCTGACATGGCTAAACAGTTAAAACAACTGGGACCTACAATTTAACGTGACATCCGAACCACGGTAGCGCTCAGTTGGAAAATGCCACCTTACTCATCCAAACACTGACCGTGCGGAAATCGGTGATCGCTGACAAACACCTATAGGTCTCTGATACTGACTGATTTCCTATCCTGAGTAAGTTCACTTAAAAGTACATATAAAAGCAAGTATATCACAAACCTGCGTAATCGTTACAAATGGCCCAATGCGTGGCGCACATGAACAGGCCCCACAGGATGGGCGAGAAGGCTGCGAACATGGCCGCCGGACCCGCCTCGAAGGTGTAGCCTTCCAGCCCCATCCGGTACGGGCTACACATCGTCACTAGGCCCAGCGCCAGGCATCCCCACCATAGCAGCTTCACTTGGAACTGGAAATAGTAACAATAAAACATAAATTATGGAGGAGAGCGATGGCTGGCACGTGTGTCAAACTCGTGATCGGGTGCTGCTTGCGGGTCGCCGGTCTGCTCGTGGCATTCACGCAGTGCATCGACTAACTTAGGCTATGATTTCAAGTACATACTAACTCTCTTTTACACTAACTACTAACTCTACTACTACTAACTCTCTACAGCATAATCAAAAATTGTAAATTTTAGTTAACAAAGAACACAGACCCTGGAGTCTGGTTTTCAATAAAAATAAAATTAAATTATGAAGAACAAGATTATTGTACCGTCAGGGAATGAAACAATCTACCGACTTTCCTGTTAATCTAAAGCTTTTCAAAGTCAGAGTGAATAGGGACTTATCTTCTAAGTCTGCGTGCTTCATCCTCAACTACAACGTACGAGTAGCTTAAAATCAGGTGAGTTCGTGGTCAAGCGCGGACTTATTCGAAGAAGTAATAAATCAATTAGGAACATAGGTACCTAACTAAGTACAAAAATCTGTAGATACCGGTCTCCTGTCTGTAGGTTGTTCAGTTTTATCGATTTTAGATTCAAAGCGATTTCTCCCAGTCAAACTTTTGATAAATATACCAAGCGTAAACAATATGACGCGGCGGTATTAAAGTTAGTAAATAAAAATACCAACCGCTTATATATAATCTACCATGAGCTGAACCTAATTATTTTATTAGTAAGGAGTCTAATCCACTAGTACAAATAGGTACGCGGCAAATGCATAATAAACATATTTCATGTATTGTACTGAGAGAAATAAATTATTTTTCATTTTCATTTCATTTTCATAAGTAGGTATGTCAAAATCCATTGCGAATGCAGAGTTAGCTATTATAATCATAATCCTCATCTTTGGTTTTTTGGCCTACAATAAGTTATAAGAAGCCTCTTTTACTCACACTGTTGAGCGTGTAGTTCAATTTCTTATTCTTCATGAGGTAGGCCATCACGACTCCGATGAGGTAGATGGTCGCTCGGTGTGTAGGCAAGATGTACGAGTATCTGGCTGCGTCTAGGAGCTTCTGTACCCTGGAGTGTGAATGGCAGTTCATTACGGTGTACGTTGGGTAAGCAATTCTGGTGGGTGAGCATATTCTTCGCATTCTGATCTGCCCGATAATAATCGACTAACTCAATTCAAAAAGAATGGAACGCGACCTAGTAGGTACTGTACTTTTGTGACTATTACAATGACTCCTGACTAATCCTACTAATATTATAAACGCGAAAGTTTGTGAGGGTGGATGGATGGATGGATGTTTGTTACTTTTTCACACAAAACCTACTGAATGGATTGAGAAGAAACTTTGCAATAATATAGCTTATATATCAGAATAACACATAGGCTATAAATTATAATGATATTGCGTCAAAAATCAAAATATCATGCGGGCGAAGCCGCGGGTAAAAACTAGTTTATTAAGAAATTGATATGATATGTCATAGGTGCATTGCGTGCCTTTATTAACTACCACTAAATACAAGACTTACATAATCTAAAACTACATAAACTACTACTACATAATAAGCAATTGGATCATCCACAGACCCTTGAAGGTCTAAAGATAATCCAATTGATATGACTGTTGAAATAAACCATCCTTATGTAGGTATAACTAGCTAGCATCCCTGTTCCGATCAATGTATCTTTTTATTGGTTAAATATTTTTTAAATCGGTCCAGAAGTTTTAAATCTTATTCGTAACAAACAAATTTAAAAGAGAAACAAATAATTTATCATTATAAAATTAATGTAAAAGTGTCGATTTAAAAATGTGGATGATATCTATTTTATCTTGTTGCAATGCCGTGAAATCATATAGCAAAATTTTGAGAAGAATATAAGCATTTCAAACAAATATGACCTTGACTCCTCCGCACGACTTGAAAATTGAATAAAATAGTTTTTCGCACCACATTGATATATTTACATAATTTGGTAAGTACACTTTGCCAACAATCTTATAGTGTCAAAGAGTTATCTTTGTGATAAGCATCTCAAAAATATGAAGCGAACGCAGGATTCGAACCATGCCCCTTCGGATCACTAGCCCGACGCTCTAACCACTGAGCTAGCTCGCCTCCTACGCAACCTTCAAATTTCTGAGTGCTTACATTTCCAACTTATAGCGTTGGTGGCGCCACCTGTGATACCTGTATTAGACAGGTTATCACTCAACTAGAAGTTATTAGAACTTCTAAGATTGACGAGAGATGACACACTGCTTAATCATTCAATGATTAATCAATGATTAAGCAGTGTGTCATCTCTCGTCAAGCACTCAGAAATTTGAAGGTTGCGTAGGAGGCGAGCTAGCTCAGTGGTTAGAGCGTCGGGCTAGTGATCCGAAGGGGCATGGTTCGAATCCTGCGTTCGCTTCATATTTTTGAGATGCTTATCACAAAGATAACTCTTTGAGATAAAAATCTAGTGTGGAAAGCACTTAAAATAAACATCATAACAATCTTATAGTGTTGCTCGATTTCAAACTATTTATATATGCCAAATCTATCAAAAATGATTCATGATTGATATATTTATTTCATGGTTATTGTATCATAAAATGTTTGCACATTTTGTTGAAAAGAAACACGGATTTCACAATTTATTTTGTGATCCAGTCTATTGTAGATCGTATTGAATTGGCAAATAATGTATGTCTACTAATTTGGCAACGTCAATATGTGCCTAAGTTATTATTACGAAAAATAAGTTTTTAAAAAGCTGCCACTAACATTAAGTTTCACGTGTGGCTTCATTTTTGATTAACTTAACAAAAATGATGCATCATAAAATAAATGTCACATAGTATTTATAACTACATTTATCATATTATCATTTATTTATTTATTTATTTATTTATGATACGCCAACAGTGAACATATTAAACACACTTATTAAAATATAACATACAGAAATACTCAGGACTGATATGATCACCAATTATAGGCATATACAACATTCGCCATTAGTGGTTAGACTATAATTAAACAAGTATTAGTAACTAAAATAACTAACAATTACAAAATATGAACGTTAAGCATCACTGGATAGAGACTTAAATAGTTTCTTTTTGAAAATAGTCAAAGAATCGTAGAAGACATCGAGATCATCCAATGAGACATTAAATTCGTTATAAGTGCGACATAATCTATGTGTTGGGGAGTTTAGCGCCAAATTAGTTCTAGGAGCTTGCCGCCACTTAAAGATTCGTGTAATTCGGTTCCTAGGATATCGACAGGGTATATGCAAAGACATTTCCTCCAATAAGAAAGGACAGTCGGAGATACCGTGGATCACTTTATAAAGAAATGTAAGGTCACGGATTTTTCGTCTGTCACGTAAAGTGTGCATATTAAAAAAACTCAAACGATCCGCGTAGGGGCTTCTATGGGAAATACCTTGACAAGAGAAAGCCAGTGATCGTGTAAAGGCACGCTGGATACTTTCAATTCGCTGAGAGTGCACTGCATAAAAAGGACTCCACGCCACGCTCGCGTATTCCAAGCAACTGCGTACTATTGAGTTATAAAGTACTATTTTCGTGACAGGAGACTTGAAATTCCTAGTGTTGCGTCTAATAAATCCGAGTAACTGTGCTGCTCTCGTTGCAGTTTCGTCTACATGTGATTTAAAGGACAGCTGGCTATCGATAACAACTCCCAAATCACGGACCTCACCCACCTCCTGCAGAGCAGTACTACCTAATATATATCTTGTATCGATGGGTTTTTTCTTGCGAGTATATTTAATACTGAAGCATTTTTGAGCATTCAGGTCCATTTTGTTTTTATCACACCACATTTTAATGCCATCGATATCGCCTTGTATTAGACGCCCGTCAGTAGCAGTATCTATTGCTCCGTAGATTTTGAGGTCATCCGCAAACATTTTAAGTTTACAATGTTTTATATATGTTGTGATGTCATTTATAAACAATGAAAATAGTATGGGACCCAGATGCGACCCCTGCGGGACGCCAGACTCGGCATAAAACATTACAGACCCAAATCCGTTAACAAAAACTACTTGCTGCCTTTTGCAAAGATAAGACTGGAACCATTTTAAAAAAGACCCAAAAATACCGGTTCGTTCTAATTTCTCCAATAACAGTGAGTGACTGACTTTGTCAAAGGCGCTACTGAAATCCATGTATACGGCGTCGACCTGGCGTCCCTTATCCACTTCCTGAGACAATTCTGATATAAAAGCAGCTAGGTTTGTCTCAACGGAGCGACCTTTCATAAATCCATGCTGGTGCTCAGACAGGAGGTGACTGAGATGACGAGACAGTATCGGACAAATAAGTGATTCAAAGATTTTAGAAAAACATGACAATATGGAAATCGGCCTATAATTTTTAATATCATCTACTTTTCCCTTCTTGTGTAGCGGTATAATTTTGGCCTTCTTCCATTCATCTGGAAACTCTCCAGCAATTAAAGATTGATTAATTATTAACGTCAACGGCAGTGCTAAGCCAGAACTACAACGTTTTACTAGTAGTGGTGGTATTTCGTCGGGACCCGGACCTTTAAGTATATCTAATCGCTTGATAGTTTTTAGAACTTCACGTTCCGTGAAGCTTACGATGCCTATACAGTTTTGATTGTTGGTTTTGTGGGAAAATATAATTTCATCATTTAGATTATTTCTAATTTGAGAATCCAAAGAAAAAGCTTTTGAAAAATTTTCAGCAAAAAGATCGGCTATTTTCTGTCCAGTATTTGCAATGTTATTACTCAAATGCATCTCAGCAGGAAATGAAGAGCGTTCCTTGCGTTTATCCTTGACGTACCTCCAGAAGTCTCTAGGGTTTTTAGCTATACTCTCCTCAGTCTTCCCCATGTATTCACTGTATAATGCATTGAATAATTTGTGTCCACGTTCTCTTAAAATATTAAACTCTAATAGATCTCGGGGATTTTTAAATTTATGATATTTTGATCTTACTTTATTTTTTTCAGCAAGTAATTTGATTAATTTATTATTAAACCATGGCGGAAAACGTTTCTTTCTGAATTTGTGTTTTGGAACAAACTTTGCAATTAGGTTATTAATAATAACATAAAGGCTTGAAGTCATATCATTTACTGATGTGCAATTACTGAACACTTCACTCCAGTCGGTAGTTACAAGCTCCGATGTAATAGCCTCAAAGTCTGCTTTGTAAAAATTGAATACAGGGGAAACCTGAGACCGGAGATACTTAGGCTCACTGTTGAGTACAGTGCACAGTATCGGAGGATGCTTAGGATCAATTTTAGATATCATATCAAGCGGTTGAGTCAAGGATATGCCTTTTAATGTACTTATGGCGAGATCCAATATTCGGCCATCTTCATTACACACATCATTAAATTGATACATATTAGATATGGAAATAAAGTCCACCAATGCATTTCCTAGAGAATTCCCATAATTAGAAGGTATTGTGTAATTATCATGTTTGGTCCATTTGATAAAAGGCAAATTAAAATCTCCAACCATGATAACCTCATCAACCTGATTCAAGTTGTTAACAGTATTATCTAAAAATGCCCTCAAAACATCAATTTTGGTTGGAGGAGGGATGTAGGCAACACAAATCGCAACTTTTTTAATTTTGGTTCCAAATTTCATGTGTACCAAGACCCATAAATCCTCAGAATCGGATTCCCAATTTTGCATTCGATTTGACTCAAACTTGCGCGAAACCGCCAACATCACTCCTCCACCATCTGCTTTAGAGGTAGGAGAACCAGGAAAGCACATTCGATCGCGTCGATACACAGCGTACCGGGAGTCAACAATTTCACTACTGTGCACGGTAGCGTTAAGCCAAGTCTCCGAAAAAGCCAAAAGATCGTAAGAGTTCTGAAGTATATTGTTGTAAATTTTGTCCGTCTTTGTTCTCATACCCCGTACATTTTGATAATAAAGAGTAGCCATTTTTAATACGATGAAACGCTAGAAAAATATCCAAACTAATGAACACATCAAACAGTTTGACGAGTCTTCGAGAAAAATTGGCTGTCCATGACACGTATTTGAATAGCAGAACTGTTTTCATCCTTCCTTGTGTACACACGTCCATCACGAACCCAGACGAATTTGTATGACAGTTCCTTTGCCTTCTTACGGACCGCTGCGTGCAAGGATTTATTAGCTGGACTCAGATGCTCGGACACAAAGACCGGGACACAGTTTCCATTGATTCCAAGGTGGTGGGAGTTTATTTTATTAAGCGCATTTTGCTTATTGAACCTCTGGACTCCGGCCAAGAAGTTGTCCCGAACAAGACGCGTGCGCAGCTTCACTATAATTGCGCGCGGTCTATCGCTGTCTTTGTTCAGCTTTGCCACTCTAGAAGCGTGCACAATATCTGCCTCGGTAACAGGACAGTCTATAGTCTTCGCCAATATTTCCGCAATCTTGACCACATTCTCAGAGCGATTCTCTGGTACTCCACTTACTTCTATGTTGCATTCGCGTTGGTGCTGTTCCATAAGATTTATTCTGTAAGTCAAGTCATTCTCCAAAAAGCGAATTTTGGCCTGCAGCTCTTCATTGTTCTTCTGAAGCTGATCTAAAACGACTGATTTCTCTTCCAGATTCTTTTTCAGCTCCTCGTAACATGTATTGAAGAATGATAAAGATTGCTCGAGTGCAGATACTTTATCGCTAATACTATGCAACTCCTTATTTACGCCAGTTAGTGCCGACTTTATTTCCTCTCTTATGATAGAGCGTATATCTGTGTTGGAGTTGACACATTCGTCGGGAATATCGTCAGACGACTTGCGACGAGGCATCCCTCTTAGAGCATTACGCTGAGTAACGTATGAATCCCCCGATGTTTGTGCCATAGAACGTACTGGCGTATTAGTATTGTCCGATTTAGGCTGCTTACTTAAACAAGCGGGACATTTCCAGGTGCTTTTCTTCTCTGGGCTGAATTTTTTGAACCTTTTCGCGGTAAAATTGCAGCAATCAAGATCGAATGCTGATTTACAGAGAGCGCACTTTAAAAACTCCTTAGCAGTGATCCGGTTACAGCACCCTGCACAGATTGGCTCCATCGTAGTGCCTCTATTTACGTAGTATGTTCGACCGCACTAACTGCTGTCTTTACTGTGACCTAGATGAGTACTTGTTCCAGTATACGTAGCAGTAATCAGCGAAACCGCGTTCGGCCGGAGTTCCAGTATAGGTAGCAGTAGTCGACAAAACCGCGTTCGGGCAGCGACACAGAAGCGACACAAGCCCCGATATACGATGCGTTTCCAGCTATCACAGTGTCGACACTGTGCACAACCACATTCGCGAAACACCCTCAATTGCACCGATGTTTTGGAAGAAATTCTTATAACAACAAAGATGCCGATTAGATTTATATCGTCAAAACACAAATTGCACTATTGTTCAAAGTTTGTCACTACTTAACAACTTTTACAAATACTTTTAGCACTGTTTTGCATTTTTTTCTTTGCGACGAGGATAAAAACGTCCGCCACTGTCGCGCGTTTCGTTCGATCTTCAATCATTTTATCATGATTTATACGCAAAATTTATCATGATTTATACGCAAAATTTATCATTCATTATAGGTTACTTTTGATCTTATATCTTAATCATGACACCCATAGGTACTCATACTCATTTATTTGGTAAAGAACAATTTACAAGTCAAAAAATAACAAAAATCATTAACGATTAAAAACAATCAATAAAAACTGAATTTCATTCATCACATTAATATGTATGTATACGTAGTGATGCAATAAATAAATTCTTAACCTTATACCTTGCATTAGATAAATAATATCTTTTCATGTCAATCATAACTTCAACTAAACTTGTCGTGGGTGCGAGTGTGGCTTAGTTTTACTGGTAAAGCAGCGGGACGAAAACCCGAGAATCAGTTATGCAGGCCCGAATCCTGTGATCAAGTCAAATTTTTGAATTGTTTATAGCAGCTTTGATAAAGAACCCAACACAATAAGATTCCTACCGCAGCTAACAAAAAAGCATAGGTAATAAAAGCATGAAACATAGCTAAGAACATTCTCGACTAAATCGCCTTTCAAATAAAAAAAAAATATCCCGTCGTTTTTAAGTCTGGAGTTAAAAATAACTCTTTGAACAGTCATATCACTTACGATATCCCATAGTAGACGATCATGCTGATCTCGTACCAGTGGACGGCCAGGTACCTCAGCACGGTGGAGCCGACTCCAATGGCAATAATTAGGGTCCAGCCGAGCGTGCGGTTCTTCCAAAATACCAGCATCAGTGGTAGCGTGGCCACGTACAGTTGCATGTCCATTCCTATTTGGTGGGTGTGAGTTAGGCACTGAAACAAAAATAAAAAAAATAAATTTTATTCATCATCCTTCGCATGGTTTCATTGTAAAGTTAGGATATAGGATACGTCGACGTTTGATAAAGTCCACTAAAGTGTGATTATAACTAGGTATAGTACAATGTTCCGACTAATAACTATATTCCGCAAAATGCCCTAAATTAGGTAATACTAAAATTGCTTTTTATATTTGTTTTGGTCCAATTTTGCCATACTTGCTTAGACCATTCCGTGGCCTCCTCTTGAAAACCTTTTCTATTGCTCATGAATTCGGCGTATTACGTGCTCGAACTACTCCCACTTTAACTTGCTAATCCTGTGGGGAAAGTCCCTATCTTTAGATGATCTATGGATCAGTTACGTAGAAAATGTATAAGGAGGGCCTTATACATAATATTATGACCTAAAAAACCTAAATTATCCCCTACATTTTCAGCTTTCCCAAAATCCTACAATACCTATTTATCTACCATTCTATCTACTTTTGTTTCTCGTTTACTTTGTAGGCATATATCGAAATATGAATCGTTCAGTAAGCCCTGCAAAATGTTGAGATATATTATTCAGGATCTCTTGAAGACATGTTCCTGTCATACAAACCGAAAACTTTGGTGATCGATCATAATCTTATTCTTTCGCATCACAAAAGTAGCTGAGCTTTTGTAAAGGGTACAAAAAGTTTGTGGGTGATTTAGAAGGGAAATATGTAATTTATAAGGAATCTCTTTTAGTTTGGGGAGAAGTTTTGATCACACAATCTTTAAGCGGAAGTAATTTTTCAAATCGCATGAATAAAAAGGTAGACTTTAGTCGTCTTTTTATTAATGTAGGTATGTAAAAGAATCAAGTATAGTGTACAAGAAGAGAGGCCTATGCTCAGCAGTGGGCGATATCAGAAATTGATTTTAATAAAGATATTTTAAGACAGTAAATTATATTTATGACGAAGATTTGATAAACAAATAAATTAGTTTAGATCTGCATAGAAAACGCAAGAATATAGAAACACGATAACTTAGTGAATCTGATTCTAGATAATGAACAATTATATAATTTACGTAATGTAGGTGACATAGTGATCGAGTTATATAACAATCTTGGGAACTGAAGCTTGTGAAACAATGAGACATAAAACATTAACGTGTCTATATATCTACTTAAATCTTCGATTTAATTACGCGCGACATATACGAGTACAAGAATGAATTAAATTCTTCATTCCATAAAAATAATAAAATTTACAGTAAATCCCTTTATTAAAGTTCCATTATATTCTGATTAGGTATTTGTGCAGAAAGGTAGGAAAAAATAAAGAAATTCAGAAATAGGCATCTTACAGGAATTTGAATTTTAATACAGTACATGCTCTTGGAAGATTTAGCTACTGATGAAGCCATTACTGATGAAATCGTTACGATTAGGTAATAAACTACTTTCGATTCGATTTTAAACAGTTTTCTAAATGGTTTCACGGGACAAATTGCTCCAGGGAATATGCGTGCACGTGGCTACATCTTTCAAAATTACGCTCCTTAAAGAAACTTCTTCAGCGTAAAATATCTACCTACGACCATCCATCCATCCATCAGCGGTAGGACGTCTACTGCTAGACATAGGCCTCCACCATAGATTTCAAATAAGGCCGGTTGGACGCGGCCTGCATCCAGCAAGTTCCTGCGATCTTTATTATATCGTCAGTTCACTTAGTCGGTGGACGTCCTACGCTGCGCTTGCTGGTTCGTAGTCTTCATTAGAGAACTTTGCAGCCCCATCGGCCATCTGTTTTTGAACTATGTGCCCTGCCCACTGCCACTTCAATTTGCTAATCCGCTGGATAACTGGTAACTTTGCTTCGTCTGCAGATCTCCTCAGCTTCTCCGAGCATAGCCCCCTCCATAGTACGATAAGCTATCTTGAGCTTATTCATAACGCCAACGATATAAGGCCACGTTTCAGTTCCATAATTATGCCATACTGGCAACACACAGCTATCAAAAACTTTCGTCTTGACGCACTGAAGTACCTATATCGGATGAAAAGACGTTACGCAATTTTCTGAACGTTGCCCAGCCAAGTTGGATTCGGCTATTGACTTCTTTCTTGAAGTTGGACTTACCTAGCTGAACAACTTGTCCTAGGTAGAATATCTACTTACCATTTCTTCAAATCCAAAGTAATTGTGAATGAACAAAAAGCTCTTCCACATGTTCTTCTCACAGACTCTGCTGTGTTCCTCCACAACAAGATTCCACTGAGGCCCGTTACTGACATCAGGCAGGATGTAGGTACAGAACAACATCAAACTCACGAACAAAGGGAACAACCTGCAAACAAACAAACTGACTCAAACAACTTAATTGATCACGTTTCAGCTAAATTACATGCCATCAAATATGTTATAACAAAATAATTGGATATTAATGACAATTTAAACACGTACGCGTGCTCATTCAATTAAACGAGGTGACGATAAGTGAATTAAGTTTTAATCACTTTTGATTAAGTGGAATCTCCGAATTCGACAATGTAAAAAACAATGTGACTATGATGACAAAATGGGAAATTTCCTGTGTCACCTTTAGTACACTAGAATTTTCTAATTAACCTATCAACCCTTTTACCTTTTCTACTTAATTGAAAGGATTACAATAGAAAATGTTGTAAGAGTTGGTATCCTATTTTATATATTAAAGAAGTCATAATGCTGGAAATCGTCAAACTTATGACCGATTGAGTATAATATTACGAGTATGTGCAATCGTCCTGTAATCTGCGACCATCGACTCGATCTCAGACTCAGATCATGACTTAGTCAATACTGGATGTTTGCATCAACGAGTCACTAATTCTAAAAGCAAATCAACTCAAAACTGGCAAACCGTCTCGCCAGTTGAGACCATCATATTCGCTTGAATAAACAAGAACAAGCCATAAGTAGATACCTGAACCATCGAGCGATGAATCTACTCTTAATATCAATTGTTCCTTTTCTTTCCAGATCTTGCAAAAGATTATGAGCATTCAGGAACCCACTGAGGTATAGAAAACTGTCCGTGTACAATATAGACGACCGGCCAATTACAGCCCACGGCATTCCGAACACCTGAAATAGATTAATTTGGCCTTTGATGAATTCGTATTGTCCCCAACTTTTGAGGACTTTGCCGCTCCCGATAAAATAATTCGGCTAGAGCTTTTTGAGGTGCCGGCCGAAATGGATAATCCCTTAAACTGCTTACCAAAATCGGCCAACGTTAAAATCAAAGACTCAATATACTCATTAATTACTTTAGAGAGATCGGGGTGAAGTGAAAATTGATCGTTTAAAGTGGAATTTATAAAGTTTTCGGAGGAGTTAATCACGTTGAATTATGTGTTCAGCTTTTAGCTAGTACGAAATATGGTCAAGTGGTATGGCAAGTATCTGAAACAGCGATTTACTCTAAATAGTTTGAAGTTAAAAGGTTAATCTCCACAATCAATGTAATTGACTTCTGATGAAATCATTTCGTGATGGATTTTAAATTGATTGCATAATAAATAATACAACCATTAATTCTTTTTTGTATTGTTCGATGTTGGTCATAAAAAAACTCTCATCTATCCATTAATGCATTTTGAGTATAACCGTAGACAAAGATTTTCTCTAGAGGCTCATCCATCCATCCATCAGCCATATGACGTCCACTGCTGGACATAGACCTCCCCTATAGATCTCCAATATGACCGGTTGGTTGCGGCTTGCATCCAGCGCGATCTTGCGGTCTTAATGAGGTCATCCGTCCACCTTGTGGGTGGACGTCTCACGCTGCGCTTGCCGGTGCGTGGTCTCCACTCGAGATCTTCTCGATCACATCGGTCATCAGATCTCTGCGCTATGTGCCCTGTCCATTTCCACTTCAGCTTGCCAATCCGCTGGGCTATGTCGATAATTTCAGTTCTTCTACGTACGAGTACATGTGATACGTGATTCGATCTCGCAGAGAGACTCCGAGCATAAACGGGCTCAGATGCCTAGATTTGTCCACCTTAGAAAAATACCTAATGAAAAGTTTTCTGGGGTAAGCAAAGAGTCACTAGAGTAGGCAAGGCGCACCTCACGCACCCGGAGTGTCCATGTGTGCAAGAAACTGATGAGAAAAAGAAAGCAAAATTATTGCGTATTTTTCCGACCGACCAAAAAACGGAGGAGGTATTCAAGTCGTCGCGAATATTTTTTTTTATGTATAACCACGCATAACTTTTTACTGAGTGCTACGATTTCGATCATTCTTTTTTTATTGGAAAGAATATACTTCAAAATTGGTCCAATTTAAATGTTATCGAAATCGGCTGAGCCATTTTTGATAAACCAACAATAGTGTGAAAATTGCTACATCAATCCGTGCGAACTATTCGCGAATTCTCTATACGGTTGAAGTCGGGCATGCCATTTCATGCGAAAAATAATTATTAAATACTTGTTGGATACACATACCTCCGCATAGCTCACTTTATTGACAAATGGACTGTGTGCCATTGCCATTGATTTATGCGCTATCAGCAATGCAAGCGCATTCATGCCTCTGTAAGCGTCCAGGCCTTTTATCTTCGTCGCAGCATCAGACAAATCGAACACTTTCTTCAAGTTGCGCTTTAAAGAAAACGCATTGAGAAGTTTCTCAAAATTGTTTAGTCCTTCCTTTCCATCGTCAAGTGCAGTTCCCAGGCCAAGTAACATTAGTACAGCTAAAAAGAATGTTCTGAAAAAATAGACAAAAATATCTTACATCATTAGGTTCTGATGTAGTTCTAAAGCATTTTTGCATTTTTTATACTGTACTGTACCGGTTTTGCACTGACAAACATAGGTATCCTGAATATAGTTCAAAATTCAAAATCCACGATGGGCAATCGGGTCGTATCTAACAGGTTTACCCAGTGCAAATCAATGAATTCACAGTGGCATACGATATACGATTTCTTCTACGGACATGGGCAGGTTGCCTCACGATTTATATTTAATTCGATTTTTAAATTAGATTAGGTTTAGTCTACCGATTGTATTATATGAGATTATATGTTATGTCAGGAGTAATTCTCATATATATCATACTAAGGCGAAGTAGTGATGCGAAATAACACATGCAAATTGTGCGCTTAATTTGTGATGGGATGTAATTGCTGTCATTAAATTACTGCTCTGCGTAATGAAACGTTTGAGGAATAATAACAGTAGTTTGATGTTGGCTACAATTTAACTAAACATAAACATTATTGATTTAATATTCTAAGGAAGCCATATGATTTTGCGTTTACTATCCGTCCGACAAATTTTATGATAGCATTTTATTTCGACTTGGTTAGTTGTATGGTAAAAGTTGGTCATATTGATGAGCACAGTGAGGGTGACACTCTAGAATCAGTTTTGCACATATAGTATTATTAGTTTACTACTGAACATAGGCCTATCCAAAGGCGATAACCGACAACAATGTTTTTCCAAGACACTCTTTGTGGTAGTGTATAGATTTAAAAACGCTCACTAAATAGGTAATGTAGCTTTGTTATAAGTCTTTGACGTTCACCAACTTACATTGAAAGAGTCTTCGCAAACGAGTAAGGTCGTTTGAAATCCTTGACTGAGCACATGGTGTTGTGGACCCGCACGGATATGCCGACGTCTGCCAGCCGGTACGAAAGTTCTTCTTCAAGGTCGAAGCTGCTGCAGGAACTCGGGATGCAGACGCCCCATAGCAGGCTCGAGTATCGGGGAACTCGATGACCCATCTATGAAAAAAATATAAAGAGGCAAGTTAGAAAAATGATCTACCATCCCTTTTTTATTACAGGACAAGTAGAAAGACGCCTCACTATCACCCCTACCCTGTCAATTTTCCTTCGATACGTACGAAGCGATTTGACTCAACATTTCTGATTAGTACCGCCAGGACATGAAACAGTCTTCCAGATTTCCAGTTTCATAAGAAATACAATCTAAACTTTTTCAAGATCAGAGTGAATAGGTATCTTCTAAGTCTGTGTGGTTCATCTTCGACGACAACGTCGCTTACCAACAGGCGAGTTGATAGTAAAGCGCGGACTTATTCGCGTTAAAAAAAACGGCCTATAGTAATTATAACTAGCCATTAGCAGAAAAATATATCCCTTTTTCTTTTAGACAGACATACACCTTACAGTATACATTCTACAATACAATACAATATCTTTATTTGACAAAGCTTAGCCTTATTACAAATAAAGATATTGTATTGTAGAATGTATACTGTTTGTATATAAAGTGAATCAGTCAATGTCCCTCTCTAATTCTAATTCGAGCTGAGAGTGATGTGACCTGGAAAACTAGGAATCAAATGGAATTGCCCTAACGACGAGAAAAACCTGCATACCCACCGCACATAATATGGCGAATTAGTGTTGTTACTACCACACTACACTTATCGATTTCCCCGTACCTATCGATAAAACTATCGACACAAATAAATATAAGCCGAATCAAACATCTGTCATTTTTAAATAAAAGGTTTCTTATTTAAAAATGACAGATGTCAAGGTTGCAGTTGACATTCAAGAATCCACACTGGAATGAATGCCAGGGCGAGTTTTTTGGCGGGAACGCGGAAAAGTCATGTCGCCTCATTGTATTATTTTGTTAAACTTGTGTTTTTATCAGTGACAATTAGTGAAAAATTGTGGTATTTCATTGATTATGAGCTGAATTACGTGCATGAGTGTGGGAAAGTGATATAATGTGACGTGTCATGTCGTTCCGTGTTGTTAACAAAACTTCATAGACACCTCTAGAAAATTCTCCAGTGCTTTACTGAGGTATGACTTAGACTACGTTTGGACTTGACCACGATTTTATTGGACTATGACGTGTCTACGACAGTAATTATTTTGATAAAATAGTTATAATTTTGCTTGGGGTGTGTGTGTTGTCACATTCCCAAACCATTTAGTAATAGGAAACAAGTTTAAATTGATTCCTTTTCAATGGTTTAAATATTTCTTCGAACGCATGACATAAAACTGTCCTTTAAATGTGATATTGGCGTTTCGTATCGGTTTTAATTGACGTTCAGACAAAGATATCGTTGCTCCGACGAAGTTCGTTCAAATTCTGTAGCTCTGTCTATAAACGTTCATTAAACCAAACCAGTAAGTGCCTGAAAGATTCAAAGGAACAAATGCCAGCTCGGATATCAATCCCGAAACTTTATCAAGCAGCAATCGTCGACAATAACCGCTCGGAATTTGTGCGCAATTACTCTGTTCCAACGAAACAATGCCGACGAACAACAAAACCGAAATTGGGTCTTCAATAGCATTGTGTCCTGTTCAAAGGGAGGGCATCGGTTGCAAGAATTCTTTGTACGTTTTCAGCGCCCCAGTCTTGGTCAAGGGCTATTGTGGATTGCACAACGACGATTGTGATTCAAATTCTCTGAGACCAAATAAGCTGACATAGTAGACGGACGTTGGTCTTGGTGTACTCGGAATATTAACTAACAGAGGTAACCTTGGGAACGTTTTGCGTGATCGCGATCTAGATGATACTGCGCTCGCGCCGCGGTGCAATGCGCTTTAGCTTCTTTGAGATGGTATTTCATTGTCATAAGTTTGTATGGAAGCTCGGAAGCAGACGGTCTGTACAATATTTTAATAATAGTCCTGCACCCGAGTCGGTTTTAACGAGCAGTTCTGAAAGCCAAATTGCTAAGCTAGTTATTTTCATCGAAAGTAAGTATTTTGTTGGAGATTTTACTTGAATCCGAGTTGGCACTATTGAATGTGCAAGTTAAATTGATCTAAGAATGAGGTCGGCAGTAAGTTAATTACTTAATGAAGATTTAATTCAACGGATTTCCAAAAAGAAGGTTTTTAATTCGTCTGTAAATTATATTTAATGATGATCTGTTAGATGGTTCAGTTAATGATGGTCTTTGCTCATCAGTTTATTTCATCCGAAATTAACATGAAACACTGACGTGTCTATAGTTTGTTATTCACAGTGCGTTATCTAAAAACATCATGTTGCCGTGGCTAGAATCCTAATGTCAAGGGGCCCAATAAGGTTCCACTTCTTATATCCGTTCATAAAGTCTGAAACAATGACGTTTGTGACGTCATTGTCGAAATATTAATTGATAACGATGTGATTTACGGTGACGAGTCATAAAAGTATGCAATCAATTGTAAACGTTTGTAATATAGACGGCTGAATATCAGCTCAATTTATAGCTCTATGGATCTATTGTGTTACTATGCGAAACTTAAGTTATCCTTTACAGAATATGTTGAAGTTTTCTGGACACAGCCTTATGGATCAGCAAATTAAAGGCAGTGGGCAGGGCACACAGCAACACAACAATGGATTTTTTATTGCGATTTTATCAGGGTGGTTGATTTCACAGCAAAACTGCATTATAATCATGTCCATACCATGGTGCCTTTCATGGTGTTTATCTGGTAGCACAAAGTCCGTTGAAATTAATTCAATATTATTGTATTGAAGGACAATAATATTGAATAATAGTAGCAGTTAACACTAGCGTCTATAATTTTGCACATTAGCTTCATAATAGGAAAGGTTCACAAAAGCCTATGTTTTAACAAATGCCGTTCGTACACTGCTGAGTGTTTAAAACTCGGTGAGAAAAATCAAATGGTTATCCCCAAATCTAAAACCATTAATGCTTCAAAGACTTGAGTGAGGAAAAAATACGTAGCTACAATAATTTCTTTCTTTTTTCTAAATTATAATAATGGTGTTATTATTATTGACCGATGTGTAGTGCTTTGACATCTTGAATGCGGAGTCTATTTTTTTTGGACATCTTACACGCGGTCTCTGACCCCAAACTAAGCAAAGCTTGTGATATGGCTGCCAGAGACTGATATACTACATAAACATATCTTCAAATACATACTTATATAGATAGTAACTAAATAACACCCAGACACAGAGCACAGATTACTATTAAAAGACTCCGCACAGATTAACTTTTTACCGACTTTCAAATCGGAGGAGGTAGGTTGAAATCGGCTTAGCCATTTTTGAAAAATCAATAATAATGTAAAAATTGCTACATCAATGATTCTTCGATTCGTGCGAACTACATATTCGATTTCTGTACACAGTGGAAGTCTTTGGCGAAAATTAATTATAATTTCCTTACGTCCGTGTCGTAGTCGACATCGATGTGTTAGACCGAATCATACAAGTCGGAGGGTGTGAATTACCTACAAGTTGCGCAAAATCCAATCAACCCGCAGCTTTATGTGAGCTTCAGTCAGGATTGGATATTGCGCAGCTTGTAGCTAACTCCATATTCACCGACTTGTATGATTCAGCCTATAGCAAAGAAGATAAAATAATACTACGTATAGAACGGTCACTCGTTACCCCCCACCCGTTTGAGTCTTCCTCACTTCCACCCCGCGTTTCACGTACCGATCGTGTACTCAGCGCGCGGGCTGCACTGGCCGGTAGATCTTGTAATAAAAAATACCTAGACTGTGACAATAGGGACGAATTGTGCTGTGTATGTGTTGAATATCAATAATACGTTACAAAACAATACATTTTAATGTTTATCTAAGGATAAGTAAAAGGAACTTATTTTACATTATGTGGTAACTTTCTCTTGATATTTTCTTTCAAATAAAGTAGATCGGTTACTTATTGCTAAAATGCTTCCAAATTAAGCAATTGTTATACTTTTATATGCACTAGATTTATATTCATTTTTGCAAAATTGAATACGCAACTGTCTCACTCAGGCATGTCGTCACGTCGTGGTGGTCGCTGACAGCCATAGACGTTCCGCATACAAATGCACGTGTAGCGTTCGTGCGTATGTGTGTTGTCTGTGAGTAAGTATTGTGTAGTGTGCGTAAGACAGCAGAGCAGAAATCGCGGAGTGTCCGGGCTGTGCCTATATAGTTAGCAGTAGCTTCATGTATGAACTAGCTTGGTGACTAGCTGTACTTAGAACATTTGACATTGAGATGATATGTTGGAAATTATGTCATGCACTCGATGACTTCACATTGTTTTAACTTGTGTGGTTAATGTTTTTTAATTTCTATGTCCTGTGGTTACAAGTTTAAACGATTCATTTAACTTTAATTATCCGTTAATTTGAACTAAACGTTTAAATACTAATTCTGTTCATAGGCATTTACGGCTAATGATACAATAGGCACAATATGTTAGGGACAAAAAAAACAAAAATTTCAGAAGCCCCTGGCTGACAGAGTTTATAGAAAAGACAGCTGTTCCATACATTTGGTGGCGAGTCTATTTTTTTTAAGTTTTGACAAAAGCCGCAGAACAAAAGTTGTTAGTTTTGATATATAGAATAAGCCCCTGAAAGGATTCTAATTGATTAGAAATCAAGTTTTTAGGTGCTCAATAGAGTTACCGTAAACTACAATTTTCTATTTGATCTGTACATCCTGGCACTTAGTTTTTTTTTTAAAATAAATAAATAAATATTTTGAGACATCTTAGACACGGCCTCTGATCCCAAACTAAGCAAAGCTTGTGATATGGCTCCCAGAGACTGATATACTGCATATACTTATTTTTAAATACATACTTATATAGATAGTAACTAAATAACACCCAGACACAGAGCAAACACTTATGTTCATCACACAAATATTTGCCCTGGTGGGGATCGAACCCACGCCTCTTTGATCCAGAAGTTAGGGTCACTAACCACTGAGCCACCGAGGCAGTTGTAGCTATTATCGAAGTTTATTTTCATACATAGGTAATTGTAGTTAGCGCTAACTTTATCGGGCGCGTAAAAACTATACTAGGGGTACTAAAACATGAAGGTCAGGGGTAGTGATCGTTGTAACAATGTAGCAAGTGTTGCACCATCTAGTTAGGTTTAAGTGATTTCGCATGTCAAGTTAATGACACCTGACTAAACTTATTGATCACGATGTAGCGGAAAATGTCTTAGAAAATGGGACGCAGTTTGTGCGGTACTCTTTGGTGCGCTAAGACAATGAGTGCACTCCAGTGTGATGTACTTTATGTCTTGTATTAAATAAAAATACAGAGTCATTCAGAACGGGTGAACTAAGACGAAAGTAGATGATCCACCATCATTATAGTAATATGAGCGCTGCATTAGAGTAATAAATAAAGCATGGTTTTTGGATAGCTGTAGGCCGCTCTTCAAAAAATGCAACTTACTCCCTCTACCGTGCCTGTATATTAAAGCCATGTGTATTTTCACCAAAGAACACCCTGAATATTTCAATAAACGTAATGACATCATAACACGTCAAAAAAGAGCTAAGTTTACAAACCTATTATATCAACCTCCTGCCAGAAAAGACATTTACAAAAGGAATGTTTATAACATGTGTATAACGATATATGATATAATAATGTACCTAATGAAATCAAATTATTGAACGGGAATAAATTTAAGAAAACACTAACCGACTGGCTTCTAACGAATTGCTTCTATAGTATTAAGGAATATAATAATGTTAATAACTTATAGATTATACTGATGCACCTATACAAGAAATTAATGTACCTAATAAATAAATATTTGCACGTCTGCTTGCAGACTGAATACAATGTAAATATAAGACTAACCAATTCTGACTTGTATTGTACATATATTCTCAGCAAATTAACAATTTGATTTGATTGATATAACCACTTTTACTACGAGACCAATCCGGGATTCAAGAATAAAAACCGGACAAGTGCAAGTCAGACTCGCACACCGAGGGTACCGTAAAAATCTAGAAAATTTCACAAAATTGGGAAGTACGTTGTTCAAATCTCTATACTCATCATCATCATCGACAAAAGTTTATTTTTACTTTTCTCGTCATTCATCGAAAATCGTTAAAATAATTAAAAACCTGTTTTAGCATGTGCTAATGAAGCTCTTTTATATGATACCTTACATGATACGATTTACGCCCTTTGAACTTTAAACCCATATTTTGTGAATTTTGAAGCCCTATTTTTTATGATGTAAATAAAAATGTTCAATTTTCAGATTTATCCCTATATGTGTTGAGACGATGCTTTTCGTCAAATTTCATAGTTCTGTGTCAACGGGAAGTACCCTGTAGGTTTTGATTTTTGTGAGTGTCGAAATATGCGGTTTTTACGACACAAACGGCTCTAACTTCTTTATATGATAACTGAGAAGTTTTTCCTTTACACAGCTGTAAGAGATCATAGATATACGTATACAATTTAAATTTCAACTCGATATACTTACGCGTTCCCGAGATAAAGAGTCTTGACATACACACAGACGGACAGACGGACAACAAAGTGATTCTATAAGGGTTCCGTTTTTTCCTTTTGAGGTACGGAACCCTAAAAATGACCATTACCTGAACAAAGTTTCATTCATTTTATCTTGTATGTACATGTTAGTATGAATGTAAAAGCCGATTTTTACTAAAATTCCGTGTTGGTCCTGTAATAAAAGTTGTTTAAAATGATGGGCTAAATCACCTCCTTTCGGCTTAGAGTACTTATCCTTTCTAAATATATAGGTATATCTGTAGGTATATCTTTGGCAGTATTAAGGAAAATATAATCATGGAGAATTATTTGTATGTTTTAAGTAATGAATGCAAAAAAACTTTGAATACGGCTGTTTTAATACAGCTGCTGCGCTAGACTACACGACTTCTTGATTCGAATAGGTATTACAAAAGTTTTTCGCAAAGTTTTCCATTCACGGCATTATCCGTAACTACTACGACGTTGTAGGTTCCAGTACCTATAATATTCTGTAGATTTACGACCTAATACTTTGTAAGTGTGTTTAGGAAAAAACCAATGGTAATTTCCTTGTTATTTTGAAAAACCTTGCGGATTTTATAATTGTTATGTTGTTATTAAAAGGTTACAAAAATTACCAATTAGGTACTCATAATAAGTGGTTAACGTACGTTAAAGCTTATTGCAACATATTAATACCACTCGTATTTATACTTTTCTCTTTAAAAATATTAGTTGAAATAATAAAGTACATATTACTGCTTTTTTCCGTTCCCCTTCTTTCGATTTCTTGCTTAAACGGTAGATAACTAGTATGAACAAAATACATAGAAGCACATACAACTACAAAGTGTTTCTAAAAGGCGTAGTAATACTGTAATAACACGTGAAAGTAAAACATAATAAACATTTTGTCACTTCCGAGTTTCCATTTTGTATAGGTAACTCATCTCATATTTTCTCGGTTGGTATCAGGGTTGGCCTAACTCATCTCATATTTTCTCGGTTGGCATCAGGGTTAGGCTCATATTAAAAATTGTTCATTATGATAGACCTCACGGGTGGTTACAGTATTACTACTCCTTCCAGAAATACTCTGTGTAAATAGACTTTCCACGACCCTGCAATCCCTTCATCCGCGGTAGGTTTCCACGGGCAGTAAATCGGGGCAATGCAATATTCACCTAATATTTACCTATATTAAGAGTAGGTGCGTCAACGTATACAAAAAGGTGTTTCGAAATATGTGTCAAGAAAAATATAATGGAGCCGAAGTAAAAAGCTGGGCACTTCCGGCGTACAGCGGACCGTCTTCAGCTTGCAGACACTTTGAATAATCTGACATTTCCTTCACTTCCCTATTTTCTGGGTGAATTGTTGAAGGAATATTATATAAAAGGGCTTGTTTCTTAGTAATTGGACACAATTTATTACTTTTGAACCCGTGTGACCCGCATCTCCTGTCTTCTCCATTTCTTGATTTCTCATTCACAATTGTTTTATTATATTTTGAATAAATGGTTTTTACTTGAAATTTTAAGAGGCCAGTTCATGAGCAGAATGCAAGTGTTCGCTGAAAAAATATTTATTAACAAGCTTGAAAGGGCTTAGTTTCGAAATCTCAACAGATCTGTTATTTTGATCACTTCGAAATATGACAGAACAACTGTTTTAGCATTCACGATTTCAGGGTCCGTTCCAAAGCTGGCCAGCATGTCAGCTGTAGCCGTCGTTACTTACATCAATTAATTTAAATATAGTAGGTTACCTATTATTTCTAAAGTAGGTATGAGTAGATCATAATAATTAATAATTAATGTGTCCATCAGACGCGCTCCATCTCTGGCGGTTTTTAAAGAACTTGTGTATAATCATTATATGTCGCAGTTGCCGTCTCTCTAGGATGATACACATTCACTTTCAATATTACTGTTCCATAATTATTTATTTTCGCTTATTTTCGTCATCAGTATAAGCTGTTTAAATGGAGTCATTTATAGTTTTCCGATATTTTTTTATTTATTATATATATTAGTTTATTTTATATTTTGTATGAGTTGGTTATTATTAGAATTTATTAGAATGTATGTTGTATAAGTAAGTATATACATATAACACTTTCATACACACCCCGTCGCCTAAACCTTTAAATTAATCCTTCACAAGTAACGGTTGCCTGGAAGAAATTGCTTTTTAGCGATAAGGCCGCCGATTGTAACATACTATAAGTTCCTAGTCTAAGTTTTCCTAGTTTATCTAAGTTTTGGTGTGGCAATAAAGAATTTATCTATCTACCTACTATGATAGGATAAACAAACCAACAAATACACCCTTGGATTTATATTATTAAAGATAGCGAATAAGTCCCCCTTTAACTACCAACGCGCTACTTAATTTTATTATCTGTCAGAATATCCTGACCCTAATGACTAAATTACATAACATAGTATAACAGCTACATGTAGCTATACATACAACATAAATTATATAGATATACGACATTCCTTCCAAATCCTAGGTCGGAATATTCCACATCGTCCAAGCTTGATGCAGTAAATCCAGCGTCTGCAGCCGACCGCAGAGCTGTCACCCCGCGCTAACGCACTGCATCAGGCTAATGTTGCGATCCGTCTCGAAACGTGAGATGGTCGGCTAATAACCCACCGTTAGCAAACTCCGACACAGCGGAGCGAAGAAGCGTGTACTGTGTACTGTACTAGCCTTTGTATTATTAGTTTGCTGCAGGACGTACGGCTACCCACGAAAGGTGATTGGCCCATATCCACTATGCTGGCTCAGTCCGGGTTGGTGGATTTACAAACGCCATCGAATTTCTTCTACGGACGTTTGCTTCACGATTTCCCTTCACTGAAAAGCCAGCGGTGTCAAATTCCAAAGAACTCATTGGTATGAACAGGAATTTGAACTCACGATAGTAAGGGTACACTACTCGTACCTCTAGACCACCACGGCTTCTGTGTGTGGAACTGGACAAATCTACAAAGGTCTAAAACATATGCGACATATGCCACACGTTGAGGTTGTAGTAGTATTATTATACAGGGATATTTATAATCAATTAGCATCCTTTTAGGGGCTTATTATGTACATCAAAACTAACAACTTTTGTTATGTGACTTTTGTCAAAACTCAAAAAAAATTATTGGTGTTCCATAGAAAAATATCGTTTACCCGCGACCAAATGTATGAAATAGCTATTTTTTTTTGAGTTCTGACTAAAGTTGCAGAACAAAAGTTTAGTTTTGGTGTACAATATAAGCCCCTAAAAGGATGCTAATTGATTAGAAATAACCCTAGGTATATATTCTTTGGCTGTAGTCAGTAGCCAACAACGCTATGATCATTATCATACCGTTGTTGGCTACTGAAATAGCTCACAGCAGAAACACCATATTTATTTAGTAAGAAACAAAACACAATTTTGCTCATTTCATGAATGCTATATTTGCTTAGGCGACAAAAAAATATATACTTAATCATGAGCGGAGTAGAGCTGTGTTTTATTCTACGCCACGCAAATCTCGAATTAATGTAGTGCATCAACGCTCCACACATCACCTCCTCCACTTTTGTGGAGAACGGACAGGTTGCTTAGAATACTGCTTGATATTAACCGCAATTCTTGACAAATAGGTTTCAGTTTACTTACTGGATCATAATAGTAGTAATTCTATTCTGAATGCTATTTTCATCACAGTATCTGTATCAGCAGCAGTATCTTAGGTTATATATCCTCTAACAGGGTTTGAACTGACAACCTACCGCGTCTAAGGAGAACGTTAACTACCATAAGACCACCACAATTTCAAAATACGTATACTCTACTATATGTAGGTACTCATATACATATAGTAAAATAATTCGCTCCTGATGTAAAGCCCGCTGTAAACAAAATAGTCAAAATTCCTATGCTGTAGCGAGAACTACAGGTAGATACGTTATAATTTTGAAAATCTATATGCAATTAAGTTCCAAATCATTCATTGCAACGAGATCGGAACTCGCGATTTTACGGCGAGCATTACTACCATAACTTACGGCCCATAACGCTACAACTTCAAACACGTAATCGTAAAGCGAAAGAACTCACGTCAGTAATATTGCTCCTGATGTAATGCCCGCTGTGCACCAGATAGTCGAGGTTCCCATGTTCCAGCGAGAACTGCAGGTTAGCCAGGCAGTACTTTCCTCGCACCGCGCCGTCGATGCTGAGGCACTCGTCGAAGTCCCCGTACTGGTTGCCGTTGCCGCTGAGGATGCCTGCAGGAGGCTTGGCCGTCGCGTCGAACACTGAAAAGATAAAGCAGTTTGAGTATTGAGTATAGATTAGAAGTAATACTACTACAGGCTCGTACTGCAGGAAGGTGCGTTTTTTTATTTCTTTTATTCTTATTCGGTGTGGGGGCCATAGGTTCTGAGCTGACGTCTATCATGGGGTGTTTTGGGCATTTCCGCTTCCAAAGTCTGACCCAGGCCAGCCTAGCTCTTTGAAATAACGGAGCGTGGCTCTGTGTCGCTGGAATAACTGCCCCAGTGGCTTGGATGATATAAGCCGTATAAGTGAGTTTTTTATTGCAAATAAGTTTGCACTTGACCAGCAACTCGCCTCTTGGTAAGCGACGTTGTTGACGAAGATGAAGCGCGCAGACTTACTCGTAGAAGATCACTATTCAAACTTTGTCTTTAAAAGCTTCAGATTCCCTATATTTCTCAGGAAACAAAAAAGCCAGCACCTACCTGCCGGCCCAACTATACCGATCTTTTAATCTTTCACTACTGAAAATAAGCTTAGCTACGAAGAATAGATATACACCACCACAGATACACTGTTGTCAGTCGAGGCAATTTTCAACCGCAAAAATCTCGCTCTGAGGATGCCACTGTCAAATTTTTGTATTGAAATTTGACAAGAATTTGACGTTCCCGGGAGAAAAATCCGGCAATCGACACCGAATCGAGATATTTTTCATGTCTCATTGTAATGTATGCCATATTAAATCAATACATCTCTTTCAAATTTTCTCGATCGATTACATTATCCCTCTGCTCTAGTAGGTATCTCTGTGGACACTACGCTAGTCAAGTGTACTTTGGTGGATTCATATACTCCATCGACTCCCTTCTAAGGACGTATGCAGGTTTCTACACGGTGATATTATTCACCGAAAAGTGAAAATACATATAAGTTTTGATTAACCGGGACCCTCATGATGGCACGGCGAAGGTTATAGTCACTAGGCCACTAGAACTATCAGTGATAAAATTCAGCATTTTGGGTACGGAACCAAATATGGTTTTAATTTTGACGGTATAATTTAGCTGCCTCTATTACTACAGTTTACTTCGAATTTTTTGTTGGTGATTCATTGAAGTTTCACAAGATTTAAGTCCCGTGCCAATAGAGGTAGGCATACAATAATAAAAATAAAATTCCGAAAATTATCCAAAAAAATAATATGCGTCAGTTACCACTATACTTAAAAACCACAAATAGAGCCTATTAAGCAATTAAAAGTCTAAAAAAATCGAACAAGGGGATTTACATCGAACCTCAAGATACAGTATAAGCACCACTTATCACAAATCAGTGATAATCTAACAGCTGACAATTGTAGGTGATTGCTTTCATAAAATATTTAAAGATAATAGTCCATCGGCTTGTAAACATTCAAGTACGTTGCCCACTCACGCACGGCCTTGTACTTGAAAGGTCAAAGACAGGAGCTTTTGTGTCATAAGTCATAACCTAACTGCTATTGTCTTTCTTTGTATGTAATACTTTTGATGGATGCTCCCTATCCCTATGAAATGATTGCTGAGCTACAAATGTCCATGGCTTTGTTTATTTACGTTTCAGACGCGAAGGTCACTCTTATCAGAGTAGTATCTACTTAAACATATAGAAAAATATTTTGTGACAAAAACGGAACAAGCGGTCGAAAGGAGTAAGCGAAAGTAGCGATTTAGCTATTCGATTTATGTAGGCACTGTAATTTTGATAAATTTCTGAAATCGCTCCAAAACTGATGAACTAAAGTATTGCAATGACTGTCAAGCATTGGTTAGAGATTGGAAAAAGAAAAATAGAACTGAAAAAAGCATGTAAGTACCTAACATTAGAACAAAACCTCTTCCTTTATGGAAGTCGGTTAAAAATGAGGTAAATATAACATAACGATTCAAGGATGAATATCCAATGGCTATTCATCCTTGAATCATTAGCTTTTTTAATATTTAAATAAAGCTAATATTCAAGTCGTCAGTCTTAATTATAGGTACGCGATATACTTATATTGTAGCCTTGTAGGTACCTACCCCATATACATTGTTAACTGAATCGAGGGAAGTACCTAAGAATTAATATATAACTATATTATGAATCAATCTTAAGAATTTATTGTATCATAAATTTCAAAGTTACCTTTGTATCTTTTTTATTAGTTATAAAAAAACTGAAGATAGGTACGTAACACCTACATTGTTAAATAATTATAACTGTAATATTTTTGTCCGCAAGGCTTTCAGAACTTAAAACCTAGGCACTACTAGGCAGTGAGCCTATTAGGTTCTTAGTATAATGAATAATAGTAAAAATATTTTTAACTACTTAGATAAAAATAAAATTCTGCAAATTATTTCCTCATACAAAGCGAAAACAAATATTTGTATCCCATTTTTGTGTCAATTTTGCTGCAATGAAAATAATAAAAAGTAAAAACTCGCTCTCACTGCATAACTCAGGTCAGTTTAATTGAAAATGACGGCCCGCACCAAACTGGGTATTTATTGAAAACTTTTAAAATGGAATCGTAGGTGAAAATATATTTAAATTTTTAGAACGTGCCAGGTTTCAATAGCAAGGTATCTTAGAAAAAGATTGATTTTTCTGATTGATTGTTTCTTACGCATCTCAGCCGATTCCGCTAAAATGTATCCAACAAAAAAACATTTTCAAGTAAATTGGAGTCAATACGAGACTGCAGTTTGCGTTATCAAAACTTAAACTTAGATCTAATGTATAGCCAAGTTTCACAAACTCTACACCTTAGTCAATATATGTGGCTTGGCTGTTTCGCTATTTTCATATAAGCGTAAGGGGAAAATTTATTCACTGTTCATTACTTCTCTGTTCTACAAATATAAGTTGTTCTTGTAGTCACGAAACGGCCAAACCACCTATATTGACTAAGGTGTGGATTTTGTAAAGTAAGAGCTAATAGAGTTAAGTCCTGTAAAGTTAGAAGCTTGGCTCTACATAAGATCACATTGTTTTACCTACAGTACTTAGTTGTTTTAGAAATGGGATAGTCTTTCAATGACCGGAGCTGTTCGATGAACCTTGTCATGTCAAATGTCAAGTGGTGAAATGACGGTGAGCAGTGAATACGAAATGCGGCGTGCACCCAAGGATGACATTGGTATGGCGTGACCAGAATGTCTAGGCATAGCGGTGCAACGGCTGGCTAAAATCTTTATCTGGAACAGTAACCTGTCGATCATTTCAGACACTCATGTCAGACATTTTTCACATCTCTATTTGATCATTACCGTATTATCGAGGCCTTGGTTGAGATTAACCAACCATGTAAAAGAACATGACACCGCATGATAAATAAAAAAAACCGGTCAAGTGCGAGTCAGGCTCGTACATTGAGGGTTCCGTACAATCACGTTGTTATAATAATTAGAAACCTGTTTTAGCATGTGCTAATGAAGTTCTTTTAATACCTTACATGATACGATTTACTCACTTTGAATTTTGAACCCATATCTGGTGAATTTTGAGGCCCATTTTTTGTGATTTAAATAAAAGTGTACAGTTTTCAGATTTATTCCTATATGTGTACTCTAAGACAATGCTTCTCGTCAAATTTCATAGTTCTATGTCAACGGGAAGTACCCTGCAGGTTTTCATTTTTGTGAGCATTGAAATATGCGTTTTTTACGACATAAACGGCTCTAACTTTTTTATACGTTAACTGAGAAGCGTTTCTTTTACATAACTGCAAGTATTCATAGGTTTACGTATATAGTTTAAATTTCAACTCGATATCTTTGCGCGTTCCTGAGATAAAGGGTCTTGACATACACACAGACGGACAGACGGACAACAAAGTGATCCTATAAGGGTTCCGTTTGAGGTACGGAACCCTAAAAATACATCAGCAAAACGCTACAAAACAAAATAAATATTGTTAGATTGTTCACAAAACAAAAGCTATTATAGTTTTTTGAGGATTCATACATTTTTGTTAGTTCTAGTTTGTTAGTTGCTATGGGTCAATTATCAAAATTAATGTACGATAAGTAATGTACCTAATACTTAGTTTTCGTTTTGTCATGATCTCGTAGATACTAAGGCACGGTAACGATATCTAACAGTATTCTGTCTTCATGCAAATGGTCGGAACGCAAATCATACCTACGCGCCTCGGAGCGGGGTATGCTCTTGGTATGCTGATCAGTCGCGGCGCGCTGAATTGATAAGTGAACGTGTGGATTTGTAACTAGTAAGCGTGCGATTTACGTTATTAGGGTGCCCCGTTTTACTAAGGAACCCTACAAAAAATAATGTGTATTTTTATTGAAAGCTTCTTTTTTCGTTCACACCGAATTTATTTTTTGTAGTAAACATAATAATTTTTGCATCATAATAGATAGAAACTAGAAACTCAAATAGGTAAAGAGTAAGTAAATGATATTAAAATACCGAAGGCGGGCAACCCTAGCTCGTGATACGCTCCGCGTGGCCACGTGGTGCTATAGGCTTATATTTCACAATACTGTTAGAAATCATTACCGCGATTAACGGTTCTAATATTTTTTTCTATCAGCAATGTATGAAGTAGTATGTGTAATATCTCAGAATATTTTATTGATCTTGATAGATTAATAAAATATTCACGTCGTGATACCTTATTTCCTTTAACATTTACAGGTTTATTTTAACAACTAGCTGCCGGTCCCGACTTTGCCCGGGTACGATTAGCTAAAGAAGATAGATTTTATAACTATTGTGCCTATTTACTTACCACGTAGTGTATACGTCACACACATGCTAGATATACCGGAGGAACCATTATGATGAGTTAAAACCTACCCAAATCGCGGGAGTTCCCGTAGTCTTAAACTGTTCGACTATTAACGTAAAAGAAAGATAGCACTGGCCTGTCTAAATAAAAGTGAGTTCGTATGTGTCGGGTGGCTGTACATAATATATAGCCCTGATTTCAGAAAATGACAATGATGAGAATGAAAGAGACGGTTAAAATATTAGAGACCCACAGTCCATCTATATTCTACCTATGTAAGTTAGTTTCATGATCTTGTCTTCACTCGAGAACTTTTTAGATCATTGGTCATCATTCAACTTCTACGAATTGTGTACCCTACCTAAGGCCTCTTCAACTTGCAAACCCAAAAAGCTGTGATGGAAGGAATTGAAGCGCTGGCATCTAATAGGTATGTTCCGGTGGTCTCAACCAGATCTTAGATTCACGTTTCGCTACACTTGCCAATACATTGTCTACATTCGAGAACTTTAAGGTTCCATCGACAATTTGTTTCATAAACTATGTGTCAGGACATATACCTATAGGGGCGTAGCTATTGCAGCATTATCCGTATCAATGATATGGGGCCCCCATGTTTCAGGGGCCTTAACGTGTGTAAGCAAAACTTAGTAAAATGTTATCCACAATGTCACTTAATCTCGTGATTTCCGAAAAAATCTCTTTTTTTCCCGGGTTAAGCGTTCGCCCAAAAGTTGTCTATAGAGGCAGAAATTTTAGAGCAACTGAAATTGTCTTTAGCTATACTTACTTAGCTGATATAGGTAAATTATATTCTATTGAATCGATTTGCCGAAAAAAAGGCAAGAAAAGTGTGTATTTTTTTAATTTTAATTGAAAGCCAAACTTGCTCAATTTCTAGGAGGAAGTGACAACTTATAAATAACTATCTTACCACAAAAGTTTTACGCATGCTTTAGATGTTTAACAGTAAAAATTTCACGGTTAAACAGTGTTCAAAGCGTGTTTAAATCTTTTGTGGTAAGGCGGTGTATTTTTATTTCAAGTATTTTTGTTTCTTTTGTGAGAAATGAGTGATTTGGGCTCCCCAACTACTTTTGATTCAGGGCTCCTCCAAGGCACGCTACGCCACTGCATACCTATTCACTACCAAGAAAACATAAATCGACACACTAATGTCGGAGATATATAGCCGTGGTGGTCTAGTGGTAGTAACGCTTGTCCTATAATCGTGAGGTGGTGGGTTTAAATCCCGATCCCGTGTCAATGAGTTTCTTTGGAACTTATGTACGGAATTTCAAATCATTGGCTTTTCGGCGAAGGACTTATTGTGTGGCAACCTGCACCAACCCGCACTGCGCCAGCGTGGTGGATATGGCCCAATCACCCTTCATAGGACTAGGTAGACCTGTATGTCCTGCAGCAGTGGACTATTAAAAATGGCTGGTATAGGTACATTAATAGCGGAGATTTTATGTGGGTAGGTACATAATAAGAATTTGACTGACACTCTCGCTACTCAATAGATTACTACGCGATCACGGTTTCATAATATATCTATTTCATAATAGCTCTTTAACCATTCGTCAAAATTATATGCAATTAATGAAAAAGGCTTTTTTTAAACACTTGAAACGATAGTTTTACATTCGATAGCCTATATGAATCCGGCAACCCACACTGGACCAGCGTGGTGGATATGGCCCAATCACCCTTCGTGGGTAGGCCTATGTCCAGCAGTGGACTATTAAAAAAGGCTGGTACAGGTACAGGAATTGTACAAAGTACAGGAATAGCCGAGCGGGGTGAGGGACGACCACGGAACTTGTTATAATACTTACATTTTAAACTCGTGATATCTTTGTAATGAAATGTCTGAATTAAATAATTTAAAAAGTTGCATAAAGCTATTGAAACAGTCTTGAATATGAAATAATTTATTTTGATAAGGATTAATACCAAGATACAAATTAAGATCATTTTCTTGCGACGGCATTTCAATTAATTCTTAAGAAATTAAGTACAGTTATTGTGGCTTAACTATAATAGTAACATATATGCTGTCGCGACACTTTTTGTAAATAATTGTGTGTTCTGCAAAGACTTAGTACATTATTTTATTCTATCATCAATAGGCATTTTTTTACACCTTGGGTAACATTAGTGTAGTTTTAGCAGGGAACCTTATTTTTTTCTTGCAATTAAAAATGCGGAATTGGAGGCTCAATATTACTTTGTGCCTGTCGCCGTTGAGACATTGGGTTCTTGGGGGACCGAGAGCAAGAAGCTGATTCGGGAGATTGGGCAACGGATTAGGGAAAGAAACGGTGACCCCCGCTCCGGTTGTTTATGATGCAGAGGTTGGCCATTGCCATTCAGCGCGGTAATGCAGCCAGTGTGATGGGGATCTTTGCGCCGGGGACAATCAGGGGCGGGCTTTTCGATTAATTTTTTGTAAGCTAGGCTTGAGTTTTGTATTTAATGTTTTAAATAACGCAATGTAATTTGACTTTGCAATTAAAATAGCCTATATTAATCAGTGATAATGTAGCATTTAAAATCGGTCCAGTACTTTTTGGGCCTATTCGTTACTTGACAAACATACTTACATACAAATCTTTCCTCTTTATAATATTAGTATAGATAAACGTGACGGATATTTTTATTTATTTTTAACAAAGTTAACTGACATTTAGATACCAGCACGTTCAGAACTAGCCTTCAGCTTTTTAATTAAGCGTGAAAGGTCGCCAGAATTAGTAAAAATTCACAAAAATAACATCACAAAATCCGTTAGCTTGCCCAAAAAAGAAAATCCTATATCCCCGCTTCTATTTTGAGTCGTGATTTAGTCTTTTATTTTCGAGCTCGTGACCTAGGCTTGCTGTCGCAGTCACGTCCTTAAATATTGGTATTTTTCGACACGACACCGCTACGGTCGAATTTTTGCGTGGCTCTTACATTTATATTCTATCCGAATTCTAAGCGGATGCGAGGTACGCGGATAACCGTTATTTTTTAGACATTTTCTCGTATTTTACCTGGTAGTTTAGAATATGTGATGTAGTTTTCCTTGTATTTGCAATTAGAGTGCAGATGCAGACGCGACAGGTGCTCTGAGGCTCCTGGGACTGGTTTTTGAGCCTGCATTGGTACGCTATGCTATTTGAATCGATAGCATATAGTACTTACGTACTATTGTTTCACAGGTCAGTTCAAAACTAAATCAAATCCTGCCATAGTGCCTGTGATTTGATTTATTCGAAACTAATGAGTTACACCAACAGTTTCAATTGGTTAGGATCAATGTATAATAATCGATTTCGGTTCTAAACAATCTACAATAGTGACTCGAATTTATTTCATTTATTTACTGTGCATTTTTTCAAATATCATTCACAAATTGTCGCAAGCAATGTCTGTTTCCCTATTGAATCAAAGTAGTACAAATAAATCAAGTTTGAATACTTATCATACATCTCCAAAAATTCTTACTACGATGTTACGAAGACTAAAGGTCCTTTTTTTATCGTGCGGATTTCTACTCGCATGTGGATCCTGTCCGCATGGCAAAATATTAGGTGGATAGACGGTCATATCCGGACAAAATCCGCACACGGCTGAAAATCCGCTAGACAAGAAAGGGACCCTTTCCCCACTACAGAACATTATGGACTACAGCCTTGGAGTAGGTCTGAGTCAATGACATAACGTTAATCACAGGCTGCTTTGTCACACGAGGCATTTCGCCCGAGGGTACTCGGTGATTAGGGATTACTAGGGCTAATGGTGTATTAGTGGTTGCCTAATTAGGCTTATTTTGATAATTACATGTAGCTAATAGGTATCAAATTAGTAGAATCCAATCATATGTTTAGGTAGGCTTGCCTGGGTAATAGACTATAGGTGTTATGTAACACTGTATTTTAGGTCATCCAGTAGCCATACGATGGCTACTGCTGAACATAGGCCTCCCCTAAAGGATCTCTAATAAGACTGGCTGGAAGCGACTTGCAACCAGCGTGATTCATTAAGACCGCAGAAACCTTGGATAGAATATCTTTGATAGAAGGTCCTTTATAAATTGAGTACACTTTCTAAAATCCGCCAATTTGTAAAAAGCTAAGGTGGATATGGATGGCCCAATCACCCTTTGCGAGTAGCCCTATGTTCAGCAGTGTACTATTTAGAGCCTCATTCGGTACTGTCAAATCTAGAAAGCAGTTTTAGAATCATGTCGGAAAAGCACCGCTTATAAAATTAATTCACTACATTTTCACCGTGTCAGAAAGTCGGAGTTTCATTTTGCGCAAAAATGCAAATGCTATTTTTAAGTTCAGTAATTTCAATAGTTGGTAACAGAAATGGGACAGTTAATATTTATACCGATATGTTAAATACCGATAGATACGAGTAGGTATAGGGTAGATAGGATATTCTAGGTAGACAAAAAAATCCCGTGAGTAGGTTTTAGTATGATTTTTTCTTATAGCAGGGGACCTGCAGTGAACATGATGTAACGATGCAGTATAGTATTTTTCTATGATATAATGATACATCATTGGAGTATCAAATCAACAGACGTACCTCACCAGCAATGCTGCGATCCATTCTCTTCGCATGCATTTCAGTGTCATAGAAGTGTTAAATGACCAAATAAACAAAATAAACCTGTACTGCTACTTAGTTCCAACCTCTGTGATGCAACGATACAATAGCCCACGATACAATGTCATTGGCTTTGTGTACTGTATTATAGGGCTTAAAGAATAAACGCAATTTCTTTATGGCGGATTTACCAAAATGATAAAAACCGTAAATTACCTAAACGTAGTTATTGCAATTTATGCAGTGTTTTTAAATAAACTGAAAACGCTTCTATTGGAGAGAACTTTGTACAGTATAAAGGAATATCTATCTAATGACTATAGCCTCAATACCAGATTAATACCATTTGACGAGTAAGATTTTTATGAAATTTAATATATTGACATTTTTTTTTAATGAATTTGACACTATTTAGATTTTTTATACACTTTATTGCCCCTTTACAGCATCCAATATTATTAAATTATTTTGTACTATTTTTTAAATCAATTGTCTTAAATATTTTATATTCGTTTCAATTTTGTACACGTTAATTATGTTATTATTATATACTACGGGACTAATCGCGCACTAAAATTACGAGATATATACGAGACAGTCTACCCGTGACCACGGTCGATGTAACTGAGGAGGAAGTATTTTTTTATCTCGTAATTTTAGTGCGCGATTACTCCCGTAGTATATAATAATAATGTGTTCAAATCGCAAAATTTTAAAAAAAAGTTAATTATGTATTTGCATTGAACGACGAGACCTATTGTTGGCGGTGCTATGAATTATTATACAGATTTTGTATTTTTAATTATAGTATTAAGCTCGATACGTCAATAAAAGTTTCTGACTCTGGTTAAAGAAATTAATTTCTCAACAAGAAATTAACAATTTCACTTATGTGAAAACTTAATTATTATTGTATTTTTTTATTTCGTATAGGTTGTATAAATTGTATATACCTACAATGCTCCAGCAGTCTTAAACATAGTAAATTTAAACGATTTATTAAGTTCAACAGTTTTAGTACGTAAAAGAAAAGATTCTGATTCAATACAAATAAAATTAATATTATGGATTTGAAATTTTGTTTATAGATTAATTAGTCAGTTGAAATATTTCATTACATTTAGTATTGTAGGTAACTATGTTTATGAAATAAATGAATGTTAGAAATTACAATCACTACAAATTATAGGCCAAATTCGTCTTTTTGTGTGTATGTCGTGGTATCCTATTAGATCGGCTAAACTAAATAGGTAATGTGATTTCACTATATTTTATAATATTTATTTGGGAAGATTAAACAGCCATAATTCATTAATATCCGGACGAAGCCGAGTCGGGCAACTAGTGTATCATAGGACACATACGAGACAATAAGAACAAAATCAATAATAATTATAAGTTAGGTACTTGATGTTTCCAAAAGCCAAAAATCAGGAAAAAGAGCTCAAGAAGATATTTTAGATCCATGAATCTGTCCATATTGAAGAAATAAGTATGTGAAACTATTAGCAAATAGTGATCTGAAAAGTAGGCTTGGATTTGAACCGAAGACTTTAATTTAATTAACAGAATTAAAAATTCCATGTTTGCCAAGTCAGTTTATCGTATCTTTATTGGCAAAAGTTATTTCTATATTCCGCAAATCCTCGCAAAACTTATAAAGTTTACACTACGTAGCTTAGCTTACTTATAAACTTAGTTGAATGTATGCCAAATACTATTTTAGCACGTAGGGTCAGGATTGTAGTTCTGTCTATTGTTTTTAAATCATTTCCATATCGAACAACACTCAGGTATCATTGTGTGTTTATTTTGTGTATAATATTTGACTGGTCGAGTGATGTACAAGTCTACAAGTGTCCTAATAATTAATTTAGCTGTCGGATATGCGTGTTTGATAATAATTAGATGTTGACAAAGAATTGCGGAAACAAATTAAGTGTAAGCATGTGAGGCAGCAATAATACATTCTAGATGAATTAAAGGACAGGTTTACTAATAACTTCACATCCGCCGATTAGTATGATTCGGCTTAGGTATACCTAACTGAATGAGGAATGATGATGAACTGCCAGAAGAACGGCGAAGCCAGACCCTCAGACCACCAGCCAGTTGAAAGAAGGAAGTTGTCAGGTTCATCATCATTCATCATCATCATTTCAGCCATAGGACGTCCACTGCTAGACATAGGCCTCCCCTAATGATTTCCAATAAGACCGGTTCATAGCGGCTTGCATCCAGCGCGATCCTACGGTCCTAATAAGGTCATCCGTCCACCTCGTGGGTGGACGACCTACACTGCGCTTGCCGGTACGTGGTCTCCACTTGAGAACTTTTCGACCCCATCGGTCATCAGTTCTCCGCGCTATGTGCCCTGCCCATTGTCACTTCAACTTGCCAATCCGCTGGGCTATGTCGGTAACCTAGGTTCTTCTACGGATCTCCTCATTCCTGATTCGATCTCGCAGAGAAACTCCGAGCATAGCCCTCTTCATGGCTCGTTGGGCTACTTGGAGCTTACTAATAAGGCCCATAGTGAGAGACCACGTTTCTGTGCCATAAGTCATCACTGGCAACACACACTGGTCGAAAACTATCGACTTGAGGCACTGAGGTATGTCGGACGAGAAGACGTTACGCAATTTTCCAATTTTTGTTGTTGTCAGGTTAAATGTATAGTATTGTACATGCGGTTAGTACAGGATTAAAGAATGTTAATTTCATCCCTTTAATGAAATAATTACTATGATAAACTTAAATTGGATAGGCGCAGGATCGGAAAAAATGGCAAGTTTGAAGGAAAAGCCTACGTTCAGCAGTGGTTGATGTGCGACAAAATGATGATTGTGATCAAAAAGACATAAAAGTATCTCGATTACAAAATGAGCATCGAAATGGATTCTTTGGACATCGATAAAAAATATTTACTATGCCAAGAATAATGTTGAGATTGTATTGGTACAAAACGGTTAAACCGCGAGTTATATTTTTGAACAATACATAATGTGCCTAAATAGACGTCATAATAAAAATGTTATTTTACACAATATTATTTTCCGTTTTGTCCAAAGCCACCAACGCAGCGCTACGCAACCCGACCGGCGCCGGCGCAATAGGTTGTAATATCAACCGCTAATTCACAAAAGATGCGCCAATTTTGTTTTGCAGTGACTAAAATTATAAAATCACAAATATATATCCAACTAATGTATATAACATTATGTGGGTATATATAGGCACATATACAGGCTAGGCATCAAAACAAAATGTTAAGTACCAGGTTCCTGTTGCTTGCATCTATATTTTTTGTACCTATTTCAAGGTATAGACACGTGCCAAATTTATTTAAATATTTAGCATATATCTAGGCTCTTAAAACGAAGATTCGATATGTAGCTTCAAATCACATGTCGAAAAATGATACACTGTACAAAATAGTTTGTAGCGGCACCGCACCACCCTTGTCTAGTTTATAATTCGCGGCATGCATTGTAATAATATTCAACGTGTGTATCGTACATTAATAATTCAACCTACTACAGAATATCTAATGATAACTAAGCAGTAAGTAATATTCAAGGCCCATAGCTCCAGCTACTCCAGGGCGATCAGATACAGGATTTACCTATCCAAATATTTAGGCAGATACTAGATATCTGCCTAAATACCTTTAAACGTTTGTTCAAAATTGTTTTTAGCGGCACCGCAGCATCCTTGCCAACTTTAAAATTCAAGGCATGCATTGTAAAATTACACAGAACACACATTGCATTTAAATAAATTATCAAAGAACTTAAAAAAACAGACACGAAGAAGAATATCAAACAACTGGAGAGAATAATAAGTAATTACTTTTCAAGGCCCATAGCTCCAGCCGCTCCAGGGCGTCCAGGTACAGCCGGCCGTCTCGCCGGCACTGGTCGCTGGTCGCGTTCCTCGGGACCACCACCCTCGGCAGCCGGTCCCACAGATCCAACACATTGTACCGCACACTCTCACCGAGACTTTCATTTTTCGCCCCGACTTTCAATATCGTCCCATTTAAAATAGTATCAGCCAACAATGTCTTCTCATTGAGGGTGATTTCGATACATTCCCGCGCGTGAGTCGCCGCGAGCGCGAGGATGAGAACAGCGCATGCGCGCGACGCCATGATTTCAAACGCAATGATGTCTCGCACGCATTTCGCGGTAAGTATAGGAGAATAACTTTGATATTGACTCGAGGATGACCGCGACACGCGACACAATAGGATTTTGAAACTAATTGTTACAGTAATTAGTTATTTATATTATTCTGATGACACTCTCCCGGAGCTGGTTGTTGTCACTGTCACGTATTTTGATGCTTTCGGAAGTGGGTAGGCGATTATGACTGTATGATTTTCCCCGCTGACTGAACTTACTTAGTGCTATTAAAATTCAATTAAGTTAATGCTTATCGCATAACTTAATGACTAAGGGATTTAATTCGGTGGAATTTGTTCGCTTCAGATTTAGGTATTTACCTACAACTATTTTATTGATTTAGAGCAAACAAAAAATATCCAACGGAACTCATTAATACCTACTATAGGAACTTACCTTTAAAAATAATTTTGATATAAAAAATATTTTTTATACCGTTTGTCAATCCATTTATCCATAAAAACATTAATAGAGTATATTTATAGTATATAAATCAAAAGTGAAGATGGAAAAGTGTAATGAACAATTATTGACTGCCTCGGTGGCTCAGTGGTTAGTGACCCTAACTTCTGGATCAAAGAGGCGTGGGTTCGATCCCCACCCAGGGCAAATATTTATGTGATGAACATAAGTGTTTGCTCTGTGTCTGGGTGTTATTTAGTTACTATCTATATAAGTATGTATTTTAAAATATGTATATGTAGTATATCAGTCTCTGGCAGCCATATCACAAGCTTTGCTTAGTTTGGGGTCAAAGGCCGTGTGTAAGATGTCCCAAAATATTTATTTAATTATTTAATTTATTGAAGTGAAAATTTCTTTAGCGGCGTTGTGTACTTTTTAGGACGAGTAAAAAATGTAAAACTCGCGCCAGGACACGTGACCTGATCGAAAATTCGTAAGACAGCGCAGGGCGCTTGCGCTAATGTGCGTGTGTAATATTGAATTTTACCACATATAGTACTTTATTACTTTACTTTACGAAGCCGTGGTGGTCTAGTGGTAGTGACACCCGCCTTACAATCGTGAGATCGTGGGTTAAAATCCTGGTCCCGTACCAATGAGTTCTTTGGAATTTATGTACGGAATTTCACACCACTGGCTTTTCGGTGAAGGAAAACATAGTGAGGCAACCTGCATTGTTAGTAGAAGAAATTCGATGTCGTATGTGAATCCACCAACCCGCACTGGGCCAGCGAGGTGGATATGGCCCAAACACCCTTCGTGGGTAGGCCTACGTCCTGCAGTGGACTATTAAAAAAAGGCTGATACAGTACAGTACAGTACTTTATAACTTCAAGTTTTCACCTCTGCCGGCACTCCCGGAGTGCCTGTTGCTTTTTTTTCTGTCGCTGCTAGGAAACTGATATTATTTACATTATAATTTACGTATAGTACCCATTATTATGTCAAATATTTTTGACCCATATCGCAGGTTTGACAAACACGTCCTAAGCCCAATCGAACACACCAGGTTACCCATTAAACGAATACCCTAATATTTCTGCCCTTTGTGACGACAGACATAAAGGCACGATGGGATATTATCGTGCCCATGAAAATATTCTTTTATACCTACCGATATCGATATTAACCATTTGGTACTACTATTATACGGGAATGGAATTGGATTCGCAAATGAATGATGTCGCAGTGTCATTGGGAATAAGAAATAGGGTACAGATTCTGATATCATCATCTTAATCAGCCGTAAGCCGTCTATATAGGTCGAATCATGCAACTTGTCGGCTATGATGTTATCTACAATTAGCGAATGATGATGATGATGATATCTTCTAGCCGGTTTCGGCCACGGCGACTCTTTCTGTTATTTAAAGCAGGCAAAAAAATAAATCAAAATAATAATATCTATGGAAATGAGCTTTGATGTCGCGCTCTCACGTGGCTTATGTAGCCTATTTTTGCAGTAAATGTCTGTGAACAGACACTACAAGTTAATATGCCATTTGAGTAATTATACTGTATAGATGAGGGGGGCCTAATTTTGAGTTCATCACGTTTCCGATCCAACTCGCACTTTCTTTTATTCTTAAAAGTACGGACGTGATTCTGCACAAGTCGCCGCCACTCTGATCGATTCTCAGCAGTGGACTCACAACAAGAGGGTGCAATCTTGCAGTTCTTCATATGTCTCTTCTGAACATCCTTAAACCTCAAGAACTGGCCGCCAGGTTTACGCTTACCGTTCTGGAGTACAGAGTAGAAAACGCGCTTTGCCACTCTCTCGCTGTGCATCCTTGATTAGCGAATAGTCCAATCCTGACTGAAGCTCAGTTAACAGCGGCGCGAGGATTGGGTTATCAGCAGCTTGTAGCTAACATCACACCCGCCATGTTGTATGATTCGACTTGCTAGTCAAGCATGCAACCACGAAAAGCCACGAAAAGAACTCATTTCGAGGTGTGTTAACCTGACAGAATAATACTAGAAATACTTTGCCATAACGCTGTCTCGTTCTGACACTACGAAAGAAATATTTCGTGACGCGCGTACTAGCCCAGTTGTACTATACATAGACATCTCTTAAGATTGACCATTTCCAGCGTGTTCCTGCGTTCTTAACTACATCATCAGTCTATTTATACAGGGTTATTTCTAATCAATTAGCATCCTTTCAGGGACTTATTCTGTACATCAAAACAAACAACTTTTGTTCTACGACTTTTATTAATTCTCAAAAAAAAAAGTTGTTTAACCCATATAAAAATATCGTTCACCCACGACAAATATATGGGACAGCTGATTTTTTTTTTGAGTTTTGACAAAAGTTGTAGAACAAAATTTGTTAGTTTTGATGTTCAGAATAAGCCCCTGCAAGGATGTTAATTGATTAGAAATAACCCTGTATATACATATTTACCCTGTGGATATTACATTCTACCATGTGGTTGCCGGTACGTGGTCTCCATTCGAGAATGAAGAGAATGCAGCCCCATCGGTCAACCGTTCTTTAAACTATGTGCCCTGCCCACTACCATTTTAGCTTGCTGCCGCTGGGCTATGTCGATAGCTTTGGTTCGTCTGCGGAACAACTTTTACTATGGCACCAACTGGGAATTCGATAAAAAATCAGTTTAACTTTGTAAAGTTACAACATTGAATCGACGAAGTGTTTGAAACAGCAGATTTTTTCGTTTTAAAGGCCTATGTCCAGCAGTGGATTTCCTGCAGCAAATAGATAATTAAGTGTTGGTGTAATTTTATAACAATGTCTGAAACCTTGAAATATCGGCAACTTCAAACTCATTCCGAATGTTCCTTTATTATTGTTTCAATGAATTTTCATCCCAATTCAAAAGCCTACATGTAAAGGAAATTAACTGAACAGCGGAAAAATAGAAGCAGACAAGGCCAAGGTTCTATCTTGAGAACGCTTTATTAAAAAAGCGCTACGCAGAAAGCGATTCTAGGCTCCGTTAGCCGGAGGGCCTTTTGAAGGTTCTCTAAGTAACGCTGCTACAGACGTAGTAAATGTACATTGTACGTATTATAGCTATACTTCCGACAAATAAAATCTATATATCGTCATCATATCATCAGCTTTAGAACATCAACATAGGCTTTCCCTAAAGATTTCGGTACGTGATCTATATTCAAGATTTTTTGGCCACTGCCACTTTCACTTGAGTGTGGTTGTTAATAATTATTTTTTTGCAAAAAATAGCATGACCGATTTCACCCGTTTACTGAATTCGCGAATATTTCACACAGATCGATGTAGCATTTTTCACATTATTGTTGAATTATCAAAAATGGCTCAGCCAATTTCGATACAATTTAAATGGGACCAATTTTATATATTGTATATTCTTTCCAATAAAAAAGGAATTGTTGAAATCGGACTACTACGAAAAAAGCAATGCGTGGTTACACATAAAAATAAAAATTACGCGTCGAATTGAGTACCTCCTCCGGTTTGTCGGTCAAAAATATTCACCCCCACTTCATATGTATGGGAGCTACTCCTTCATTTCATAAGACTTGATGAGACCATAGAATAGTTCCTTATTCTTCAAATAAGGATATACTTAGCGACACCATAGTTGGCTTCTAGTTCCAATACGTGCACCCTTATTGGCTGTCGATCTGATCTTGAGTCTGTATTTAATCTTACTCACAGTTTTAAAAAGTGGTCTTATTATTTCTTTAGTAGTTTTATATGCATTTATCTAAGACTCAAGTCTAAGCTATTTACGAATGCTGACTGCATTTAAGTTAGGTACTTAATTTAAGCTTGAAGACTCGAGAAGAATTTTGAACGAGTCCGACGAGACTGAATAAAATATAAGCGCTAAGTGCAAATAAAAAGTAAACTTTTAAAGTTCTTTGTAAAAAAGTACAACTCTTAAAAACTGGGAGGTTCTTAAATGTTATGAACTTCGTGGTTCGAAGAAAGCGTGAAGGATGATTTTTTATGGGAATTTACTTTTGTAAAAAGCTCTTGGCTGCTAACTGAGACTTGTGTTTTGAAATGTTTGTACATTAACCATTGAACGACATAAATGTACCTACATCAAACCTCCCGTACTAAAATAGCAAGGGAATAGGTACATCACTCTGTAACATTTTTTACTATGAAATTTAAAAACAGTTTGCTGAATTAAAATATGCACATACACTTGAACTCACGTAATTTCGAAGGGTTTCACAAACTAGCATTGAGCTATCTCGGGTGTCTAAAATTCAAAAAGGTAGGAAGGTAAAATGATCTGAGATTTGAACCTTCTTACTGGAACCAGAGGATTCAAATTTCCGAAAAAGACAAAAGACCAAGTGGAACCTAATTTTAACTATTTGACCGACGAACCACCGGAGGAGGTACTCAATTCGACGCGTACTCGTATATATTTTTTTAATGTATAACCTATAACTTTTTTTATGGTAGTTCGATTTTAATAATTCTTTTTTTTTCATCGACTGCCTCGGTGGCTCAGTGGTTAGTGACCCTAACTTCTGGATCAAAGAGGCGTGGGTTCGATCCCCACCCAGGGCAAATATTTATGTGATGAACATAAGTGTTTGCTCTGTGTCTGGGTGTTATTTAGTTACTATCTATATAAGTATGTATTTAAAAATAAGTATATGTAGTATATCAGTCTCTGGCAGCCATATCACAAGCTTTGCTTAGTTTGGAGTCAGAGGCCGTGTGTTAGATGTCCCAAAATATTTATTTATTTATTTATTTTATTGGAAAGAGTATACTTTGAACTTGGTCCCATTTAAATTTTATCGAAATCGGCTGAGCCATTTTTGATGAATCAACAATAATGTGAAAAATGCTATTTCGATCCGTGCGAAATATTCGCGAATTCTGTACACAGATGAAGTCGGTCATGCTATTTTTTGCAAAAAATAATTATTTGACATTCCAACTGGTCATTTTGACGTATGCGATAGACATTGCATTTTTTTTTTGTTCCACTCACTCTCGCGTATGCAGTATAACTGCTGCTGTATGCTGTATTTATTTATTTCTTGCATTATGTACACTAATCTTAATGGCTAGGTACATGCCTTGTTAGGGCGTTGCAAACATAGGTACTTAAAGGACTTATATCTAAGAAAATGTATCCTTAGATTTAACTTAAAAATTCCACATTACCTTACACAATTAATCATCTAAATACATAACATAAGTTAACAGGCTTTAAATACTTATATCTGATTTATATATGTAATCAAGTGTATTGTCTATATCATTATTAGGTTTTAATCGTTTTGTTTTTGTCGTCAAAGTAGTATTTCAAACTGTAATAGCATTTGTGGAGCAGGAATTGTTTGAGTTTATTATTATTCACTGTAAACTTCTAGTGAACATATTACGTAGTTACGTACACTATATTTAGAGATATTTCTATGTTTATTGTCTATAAAATAACTTCATATTTATCACATCATATTGAAAACTTAATTTGCAATTGCATAGTTTATAACTACAGTTATTATGCCTGCCTATCCACTTACATGGATGAGAAAATACGGGTAAGCAACCTTTACTTTATATTTACTAGATAATTTCAAATATAATAATTAGAAGACATTCGATGTGAGTACGCACTTTGTAACGCGGTACAGAATAAGCATCAAGTTATTATTACAAGGTACGTTGCTTCTTATCAGGGTAGGAATGGTCTGTAGTTTTAATATTTAATGTTTATAAGTAGATTGTCTGTATTGGTTTGCTTTAAGTACCTATGTAATTAGGCTAAGCTTTGGCAAATAAAGATATTATATTATTATAAATTATATTATATTGTAAAATATTTTTTCACTGGTTTCGTTTTTTAAATAATTGGGTAAGCAATTATATGTCGGGACAATAGCTTTAAGTTTTTTTTAAATAGTGCCACTTAGTATAATTTCGAAGGACTAGGAATGGTAGTGGCAACATTCCTGGGGTAACGCTTGTAACAAACGCTGCTGATTGGTTCAAAGGAAAATGCGATGATGACATGAGAGATGTCACTTGTTAGTTTTGTAAAGAGAGCTGGTTCGGAGAGGTTATGGTGAACTGTGATTAGAACGGCTCGAGTTGTGATTCTTGATAGAGATGGCAGCGTGCGTTACGCTGCGGAACGCCATGTCCTTCGCTTAAAGTTTTCTCTATAATTGTAGTCATACGTAATCTTATGTGAAATAAACGGATTGTTCGTGACGTCGCAATTTATCTCCTCGCCCGCTTAACCCACGCCACACCACACTGAAGTATTGTTGGGTCAGATGGTATAAAATCATTACCACATTGAATCACCATAACTGATGCGGATCCTTTTATGGATTCGACATATATATTTTGATGATCATATACCTATTCCGGACTTTTTTATTATTTCAAGTTTTGGTTCGGGAGCTACAAGTTGGTTGTGTCTTCTGGCGTTTGTGTTGAAAGTGAATAAATTGGAGTGTTTTTTGGCGAACATAGCTGCTTCTAAAATATAAATGCAGGGTAGTGGAAGTATTTTTTGTATAATAAATTGCGGTATGCACCTTTCACGTCGTCGGATGTTTACTAGAATGCGAATGCATTTTTTTGCATGATGAATATTATGAATATAGGTCATTGTCGTCTGTACTATTGCCCCACAATATGATGCCGTATTTTAACTACTGTAATGCGAGTAGAGATATGAATAAGACAGCTGTGATGTAGTTTTTATTTGAGTAACATTTAGTATATTACCAACTTGTAATTCTTCTGAGACCTACATTGAAATCAGTGTCTGTACCATTAGCAATGACAGCAGAAAATTTTAAGCCGCTGCCTTTTTGTACCGACATCGCGGTTCGCCGAAAGAATTCGGTTCAGAAAACAGTTTGGAGTTCTTGAGACTTGGTGCTTTTAACTTTGTTGATGCAATGATGCTATTTGAAATATAAATATGCAATTGTAGACAATATGCGAGGAGCGCAAGGTTTCGTGATCGAAGTCTGCTGGAATTTGCTATCTCTCATGTCAGAGGTATACATACAGGTTGGTCAGAAAGGGTTTAAGGTAAGTGACAAGCGTGCTAAGCCAGAAAGTGGTAATTCAAGTCTTTTTTATGAGGAACTTTTTTCCTAAAGAGCTAGCGCGGAAATCGCGAAAAAAATCAATTGTTTCACACAATTTAATGAATCCGAGTATCTATCTAATGATTTATTTATGGGACAACTGATTTTATTACGGCTTTTGGGTTAGTACAACCCTTTCTGAATAAATCTGTGGTCTTACAGGCTGTGTAGTTCAAAAAAATTCTCAAAGGATTTGGTCATAATTAATTTGTTTTCTCTTAATCAATGGTCTTTTTCACAGTTATACAAGTAGCAGAATCAGTACGATCAGCACAAACTTTGAAAAATCTCTTGTCACGTACTTATTACTTATTCGATATTAGAATTTGAAGATCGCGCGCCTGTTAAAATAAATTCCCTAAGCCTCAAGTAAGGCTACTAAAAGATATTGCTAGGCACTATAGGTTTTGTTGGATAATTTAATTGTTATGCCACTTGCATGTAGAATGGTACAAGTCACATATAGGTATGTGAATAGTACCATTAGTGGTACTCATCAATGGTGCTAGCGACGTAGAGAATACATTCTACGTTCTGATTCTGATTCTGCTAGTAGCGAAGTTTAGGTACATTCGTGAGTAATACAATCAATGGAACGAATCAATGGTACTACTGACAGAAAACCGAACCAATTTATTGGCCATTTAGTATTCCGTTGTTTAATTTTGTAAAGCTATTGTAAAGATATTTGCATCTTTTAGGGTTCCGTACCTCAAATGAAAAAAGCGGAACCCTTATAGGATCACTTTGTTGTCAGTCTGTCCGTCTGTGTGTATGTCAAGACTCTTTATCTCGGGATCGCGTAAAGATATCGAGATGAAATTTAAAAGAAAAACTTCTCAGTTATCGTATAAAAAAGTTAGAGCCATTTATGTCGTAAAAACAGCATATTTCAACACTCCTACCTGCTACAAACCTACAGGGTACTTCCCGTTGACATAGAACCATGAAAATTTGGCGAGAAGCATTGTCTCAGAGTACACATATATATAAATCAGAAAACTGGACATTTATATTTAAATCACAAAAATTAGGGCCTAAAAATTCACAAAATATCGGTTCAAAATTCAAAGTGAGTAAATCGTATCATGTAAGGTATCACATTTAAAAGAACTTCATTAGCATATGCTAAAACAGGTTTTTAATTATTTTAACAATGTAATTTTCGATGTATGACGAGAAAAGTTAAATGAAAAAACTTTTTTGTCGATGGTTATAGTATAGAGATTTTAATAACTTACTTCCTAATTTTGTGAAATTTTCTGGATTTGTACGGAACTCTCGGCGTGCGAGCCTGACTCGCACTTGTCCGGTTATTTTTAATGGCAAGTGCCTTTATTACCTATAATAAAATACAACACTGCGTAACACAAAGCTTAAATTTTAAAATGTTTTTAATATATAAAAACAAAACTACATACTTACATATCGAGACGAGCATTTTTATACAGGTAATTTACTGTTTTTGAACTAAATAATTTTCTATCATCTTATATTATGTACAACGTTTGGTTTTGCAAAGTACCTACAGATACTTTGATAGGCGTATATAATAATTATTATGAACAATTTTTACTATGGGACCTACCCTGAAATCGCGAAATAAATCAGCTGTTCCATACATTTTATCGAGAGTCTATGACTTTTTTGTTAGGAACAGTTGTTTACAATATGGAGTAGGTATACCTATTATGTACACTTCTGAAAATAACTGCAATTAGTAAAACAAGACCTCGTATCTTGCGCTCTTTGAGTCAATAGCTGGATATGCTTTTGGAATAAGTAAATAAAGCTAGATTTTTAGGTAAATATGCTGATCTCGGCAATGGTTACATATACGCACACATTAGGTGCACACATCGCACACATTAGGCATTTTCCAAGTAGGCTGAGAAAATTAATTTATACCTTTAAACAACTTAGACACGTCCTGAAATTTAATCTACTTATTAAGATTTACTACGCCTTAGCCGAATCAATCTTGTCCTTTTGCATTACAGCATGGGGCTCTGCTGCTAAGACGCACCTGGAACGATTGGAAATATCACAACGAGCACTCCTCAAAGTAATGACTTTCAAACCTAGGCTTTTCTCCACAAAACAATTGTTTCAAGAATGTTCCGTACTCTCAGTCCGACAATTGTTTATAAAATCACTGATAGTCAGGCAACATTCACAAATCAGCAAACAAGATATCCATAAAATTAATAAAAAACGACGTAAAGATAGCATATGTGAAATTGTTAGAAACAGAACTACATTTGGCACATGGTCTGTACAGTCTTTGGGACCGTTTGTGTATAATAAAATAAATAAAATACTAAAAATTGTCAAACTTAATAAATTTGAATGTTCCCAATCCATAATATAATATTAACTGTCCCTGGACTATGAACAAACAAAAAAACTACTAGAAATAATAAAATGATATGGTTATGGATCAAGTAAATCATGTTTCGAAGGGGGATGAACAAAGAAATTACCTACACACAACAAACTGAATATTATTATGTAAGTATATTATTTGTGTATATTAATATGACAACAAACTGAATATATATTATATAAATATATTATTTAATTCACATGTTGAAATGAGTTCTTTTCGTGGCTTTTCGTGGTCGCATGCTTGACTAGCTGGTGTTTATTTGGCTAAATGTCTAAGCATTGCTATTCAGCGTGGTAATGCTGCCAGCATACTTGGCGGGCACGCTGCCAACTGGCAGTGGGCTTCACTGCCAGTATAGATCATTAAATTTGGATTATCTTTTGACCTTCAAAGGTGTGGGTGATCCAATTGTATAGTAATCCAAATTTTGGTGTAGTAGTAATTTACCTAAGTACTCAAAATAGTAAATAAAAGGCACTTTGCCGATTTTTAAAGCTACAATAAATAAAACAAGCGATCCACTTTATTTCAAGGAAAGGCTTGTAGGTACATTTATGTTGGATCTAACAAAACGCTGAAATACACGTAGAAATAAGACACAAATGAATACAATTACATCCGGTGTCCGTCACTCTGAGCCCTACAAGTTCGGACCTTCCAGGAAAGGTCTGGGCCATTTTTATAGCTGTTCGTGAATCTGGCTAGTTACACATCGATGTATACAGCTAGAGAGGGCGATGAATATTGCGAGTTATCTACAAGGTACTTGTAGATATACTCTAAGCTTGTCTTGTTATCAGTGGCGGAGCAACCAACCAACATTTTTGCGAGGTCCTATTTTATTTCTTTCCCCAAGTTAACAAAGGCTCCACTGGGGTGGCTCCCTGCCTTCCAGATGCGAGGCCCCTAGGGCGGCGCGATTCGAGGCCGTGGGCGGTAGGTGCCCCACGTTGCTCACGACTTGCACCACCTCTGCTTATTATGATGTGTAAATGTTTAACTCATATTATTAAAAATTCCTTGATGGGATATTCAATTTGCTTATTTACAGAAAATGTAACTACCTAACTCCTTAATAACTAATAATAATAATAAAGAGGCCTAACATAACAGTTCATGATATATACCAGTATATCTCATAGACATAGCCATACCGAACACCCACAACATCACATCAACATTTACCGACAAATTGCCAAATACAGATCTGGCGATTGAATTAAAAACACAATGGAGAGTACAACCAGTCAAAACTATTCCAATCATTTTTTCTTCTACTGGTGTTATCCCACATACGCTCACCACAAGTCTTCAAAGTCTTGACATACACCAACTAACATCCATTCTTCTGCAGAAGGCTGTAATCTTGAATACCTGCAGAATTGTTCTAAAGTTCCTATCGCTGGACGAATAGTAAATTACACTAATTTTCGTTTGGCCAAAAGCCCGCAAATATTAGTTTATCCTTGTAGCGAGAGATCTTTTAAAGAAGAACAAAAATAATAATAATAGTAGTTACCATTTACAGTCCCATAAAAATTCTTATGATTTTTTTCTATTTATATCCAACATTTGTTACTGATTTATTTTTTACTTTATTCACCATTTACATTTTCACTTCCCGTAGGCGAGGTGGTCAAACATGGACTTATTCGTGATACACATCTGTAAAACTATTTTTATTTTATTTATTATACATAGTTTTTTCTCCTTTCTTTTATATTTCCTCCACCATAATAAGTCAGTGATAAGTAGTTTGTATCGTAGCTTGAGCCTGCATTTAAATACAATACATCGAATGCTAATGAACCTCGGGGTTGTATTGCCACAGCGCCGCAAGGGCGCATGTCTGTACGTCTCTAAAATTTCCAAATAACTCTTTGTTTTGAGACTTTGAACCTTTGATCGGCGATGATGGCCTTTAATTGGCTGTTGGCATTTTGTAATTAATTCTACGTACTTCTTGTGTATTTACTCTCCTAAATTAGAAACAGCATTAGGTGTACAGCCTATATGAATCCTATGATTATTAATTGTAACTGTGACATTTGACATAATTTAATTCAATTTTATTTGATTTTATTGTTTGTGAATATGGGTGCAAATGCCTGAATTAAATGAATTTTGAATTTATTTGAATTAAATTCATAGACACTCAAAATTATTTTGGCTTTTAGTAAATACTTACTTAGATATGTGTGTATAAGTACCTACCTATACATAAGTACTTTAAATGTTTTGTAATTTTAGGACGTGCTTTTTTTGTTTAATTTACTTTTAATTTAATTAACTGTGATTTATGTAAAGTAATAAACATGTTATAAACAGCCGAAAGACAGCATTCATTCAAAACCATTTAATTTTATAGTTCTCGCTGAAGCGCCTGCTGAAAAAGTTTCAGCAACGCGCTCCGCTGGTCGCGTCAGAATTAATTAAACTTGCAAAGGCGGTATTTCCGAGACTGACTGCGGTAGAGTTATGAGTTTCATAAATCGTTGATGGCATTAAACCTGTACGCCTGCAGATTAACTTCCGGCCCGAATAGTCGCGTGCTCTAGCTGATAGCTTTTATATCACCTCTTAATTACCGCTACTCGACTGGTAGGCGCCTACTTACTCTGAAGCTTCGTACAACTATCTACAGAGCCACAGTCCCTAAGTGAAAATAGTAAAAATATGTTCGAGCGCCGTCATACATACCGACTTAGATATTTACATTAAATAATTCACAATGACCCGTTTTCTCGAAACTCGACGTTATGTAACCTAATTAGTGTTTGTAACCGAGCACTTAGGCATCGCGCGGCGTTGTAGTCGGAATCGCCTTACGACTAACTAAAAAGCCTGCCCACTACATAGCTTGGGCAGAGTTTTGGTTAGGACACTTTTTTGCACGATTGTGATTCTATAGATATTTGCTCGAAGCTTTGAAGCGAAAAGTTCTGAGAAGCTGTGGGAGAATGGTCGCCTAATAAACATGCGTAAAGCGTGGGTTCAAATCCAGTCCCGTACCAAGGAGGTTTTTGGAAGGTTTGTAGTGATTTACACACCTCTGGCTTTTCGGTGAAGGAAAACAACCGTGAGGCTATTTGTGTGAGTGCAAACGTCCTTAGAAGAAATTCGACGGCGTAACTATGTCAATTTCTAAACCGCAATGGGCCAGCGTGGTGAATAGGAACTGTTGACTATGAAAGGGCCTCTACAGTACAGACTAAGTAAGTAAGTTCGTATAGGCCGGGTGGTTAGCCCTGGTGTCAGAGTTTTAGGCCGCCTGAAGGTCTCTGACATGAGAGTACAGACAGACTAGCCATAGTACTGTCTTATATCGCGTATGAGATGTTCTGTGCTTCTCTGTTGTTGTTTTGTGTCTTGTCGCGAGTAGGTACCTATATCCGAGCTTAACGTGGCTTTGAATCGCTGACACAACATGATTTCTCTAAGAAGGCGCCCAAACTAGTTGCAAATAAAACTCCAAGAAGTAGGTCATTTAAAGTCACAATAAGTAGGTTACACAACAAGCAGATCCTATAGATATTGAGATATAGACATTTCAGGCGGCCAGTAGCGTCTTATTGTAAAAGGATGCTCTTGATTGCCGATGCGTAATCTGTAAATAATACTCCACCACAGAACATAACGCCATGCTTGAAGCCTACATTTTACATTTACCACTAGACAGAATGTAGTTGATGAAAAAAATGATTCAAACAAAATATAACATCTCATTGACTGCCTCGATGGCTCAGCGGTTAGCGACCCTGACTTCTGGATCAAAGAGGTGTGGGTTCGATCCCCACCCAGGGCAAAGAAGATATAATAATACTACGTACCCAGGGCAAGCATTTAGATAGATAGATAAACACTTTATTGTTAACACTAAAATACAATTCAGAAAACAAAAATACATAGAGAGGAAAAAAAAAAACAACAACATAAAATAGTGCAACAAAGGGCGGCCTTATTGCTTATAGCAATCTCTTCCAGGCAACCCTTCATTTATGTGATAAACATAGGTATTTTCTCTGTGTCGGGGTGTTATTTAGGAATTATTCCAATCTGTCCCCCGGATCTGATCCCCGTGAGACAAAACGGAAGACAAAATTATTTTCTGTCCCCTATTGATCATCGAGGGACAGACCGGCATGATTTCACTCCTCAACAGTGTGGTATGTCCCCCGTCTAAATAAATTTTATTAGGTACTATCTATATATAAGTATGTATTTAAAAATATGTAGGTATAATATGTATTATATCAATCTCTGGCAGCCATATCACAAGCTTTGCTTAGTTTGGGGTCAGAGACCGTGCATGAGATGTCCCATAATATTTATTTATTTTTATTTATTCATATTCCTTAAATTGCACTCATAATAAATTATGTCACAGTTTTTGAGCGGACTAAATACTCCAGTATCAGAACAAATCCTAAGCCAGCTAAATCCATTCCACCTTACCACATAAGATTTAAACACGCTCTAAACTCCGTTTAGCCGTGCAATTTGTAGTGTTACACATTGTCTAAAACGTACGTAAATCTTTTGTGGTAAGGCGGATTGTGTCTAATCGAATCGATTAGTCTTATTCGATCGTTAGTAAAATAAAGCTCAAATCCGTCACCGCGGGCGACGTTATCATCAAATCAACCCGTACAGCGGACAATCGTCTTAACAGCGCTATTTTTATACTGCTCTTGGACGCGTGCCATACGCCGAGACCGCTTGCCAGTACACGCTAACCTTTGGAAATACACGCACCTATCCCGACTAAATATCTCCTCGCACTAACCCATAACCTAGACCGCGAACATCAATGAACTTCCACGGATTCAATGAGTGTTGAAAATAAACGCCAGGGACCGCCGCGACTCGACAGTTGAACGAGAATGGCGCGATGAGCGGATAGAGCGTCCACGATGGCACGCAACCGATGGACGCTAGCTCTAATTATAATCTGCTTACCTATCTTAGCCACAGTGATAACCGCATTCCGTATACGCGACTTACCCAAATCCCACGACAGTACTAAGTTAGAAACGAAAACGCAACCATGTGAAAACTGTGATGTGAAGGTCGGTCAAAAAGTGCATAGTGTTAAAATAGAGAGTGATAAACATAAATACGAAGACTTGAAGAAATCTGTTCGGGAAAAGCAACAGCTGATCAACGAAAAGACTTCCGAAACAAAAACGACTCACAAATTTGTTGTTAAAAATAATGGAGACGATGACGATGAAGATGATTTGGGGTTTCCTGAAATTCAAACCGGATTCAGACACGAGAATACAAAAGACAACAAAATTAGTAAAAGTGAGTCGGCTATAAAACTTAAAATTGGTACCACAAAATCTAGCTCAGATATTCACGATAAAGACAAAAATATTGCGAACAACCAAGACGACAGTTTTATCAAGAGCAAGAAAACTCCAAAAATATCTGAATCAAATTCAAAAATTAGTGAACCTAAGAAATATCCTGATAAACTTAATATTGACGTGAAACATCCAGATATTAAATTAGCAAAACTAGAACAAAAATACAGTGAAGATAGTGATGATGATGACGATGACGAAGATGATGATGACAAACATGAGAAGTACAAGGGAAAAAATCCAGATAGTACAAAATTAAAAGTAACTAAAAGCCCGCATGCAAAGTTGTCAGAAATTAAAAGAACCAAAACTGACATTCATGTAAATGATGACAGAGATGATGAAGATGATGATGACGATGATGAAGATGATGAGGATGATGACGATGATTACAAAGGTTTAGACAATATTGATGAGCTGTTTAAAATACTTGATATGAAACCTGGTTCAAAATTAAAAACAGACTCGAGTAATGCGAAACAAAAAGTTACACATGAGATAAAAATCAAAACAGAAGGTAAAAAGAAAAACGACGCTGATAGAGACGATGACGACGACGACGACGATGATGATGATGATGATGATGATGATAATAATGAAGACGATAAAAAAGAAAATAAGATAAGCAAAGTCCAGTATTCAATATCTAAGAAAACTTCTAATCAAAAAGGTGAATCAAATATCAAAAAGTCTGAAGCGGCTCCTATAGTTGACAAAAATGCTAAGAAACTAGAAAAACAGAACGAACCATCGCCAAAACTTGCGTCAAAAGGAGCACTAGACAAAAAAGAACCAATTGTTAAGGAATCGCTTCCAAAAGAGTCTAAACAAACTGAAAAAGGAGAAAAAGATATAAAATCAAAACCCAAATCTGACACCAAAAAATCGGAGACAATAGTGAAAAGCGAAAAGCTTTTAAATAAAACCAAAACTGATGAACAGATAACAAAATCAGATGACAAGAAAAAACATGACGATAAAGACAAATCACCAGTCATTAAAAAAGAAGATGAAAAAGATAAAATAGTTAAGATATCTGCTGACAGTAAACCAAAATCAGTGCCAGAACAAAAAACAAAAGACACAGTTAAACAGGCTAAATCTCAAGAAAAAGATGTTAAAAGCTCAAGTCATGAAGACAAAACACATAGTACTGAATCTAAAAAAGAGCAAAGTGACCATAAAGATATTTTTAAAAGTCCCGACCACAAAAAAGACATAAAATATGATTTTGAAAAACCAAATGCATATAAAGAAAGTCACAAGTCGTTTGACTATAGCGAGTTTGAAAAAATGCAAGTCACTAAAAGTGATCATAAAGAGAAGAAAAAAGCAAAAGCTTCCGCCGAAACAGTTTCAGATAGTCGCGAAGAGAGATACTTAAAACACGTAACAGACGCTTTGAATCGTCGAAACTTGTTAAAAAGTGAATTTGAGGATTTCTATGCATTTTTCCCAACGTTTGCGCCGAATTTTTCGCGTATTCATAATCCGGAATGCAGGCGACACGGCCAGATTCTGCTGCGGCAATTGCGTGGAACGAAATTATGGGCTCTAAATAGTAAGTACCAACTGTTATAATTTGTCATTTTTATGAAATTACTGTGTGCTTTGTCGTGTGTTTGAGATTTTTATACAAACTCCGATAAGTCGCCTCAAAATGATTACTCCACGTTGCCACTATTTATTTACATTGGCACCGATTCAGAGATTTCGACAACAGATGTGCAAAAAAACATAAATAACTACAATATCAGGTCTTTAATCAAGGACTTCGTATTATTTCAATTTGAAGCTATGAAAATAGTGAATTTCAGTTCGATACAGAAACTTGTACACATACATATTACATGTAATTATGAACTCTGAAAATATCACGCCTTTTTTTTCAGAGAGTAAACATTTTATATCCTAAAATAAACCATCTTAGTCAGTAATAAAACTGTAACTGCAGAGAAATGCGTGAATTTACGCATTGTAAGTTTTTATTTTACACAAAGGAATAAAGCTGAATCAACTCGTGAACTCACATCGCGTGCGGCTTTTAAATGTTCCCATGCGACCCTGTTTGTAGTTGAACGAATGTTGAATTTTTGATTGCAGTGCTCGACGCCACGGCGAAGATTCCCTCGGGGGTTCTTCAAGGGAATGGGATACAGTTGGGTGACTTTGACCAGTGTCTGGGGAGTCGTGCGCGCGTGCAGTTGGATACGGGAAGCGTGGTGAAGGTCCAGGGGAAGTATTGTTTGGCCAGGCTGGACGTTAAAGCGGAACACGCAGAGCTGGAGGCCGCCGTGTACCTGGCTCAGGCCAAGAGCTTGATTAGGAGTAGGATCGATGATGTGAGTTATGGGAACACGTTTGCTTATATTCCTGAAACATTCTGTACCACTGGTAATGAATCTTTAAAAAAATCTGATTTTTTCGATTTCTTGAGCTAAAGTTTAAATCAGATACTTTGTGATATTATATTACAATTTAAACTAAGTTAATTTATGCAAATAAAAGACATCGTCACCAAAGCAAAAATAAGGTTTCACAGTTTGATTGTGAGACCTGCACTAGTAACAAGTACTGTATCGCAGGGCTGAAACAGTTCTAATGAGCTACCAGACTAAACATATTGGTGCGGATTAATTGAACAGATGGACATGGACTGACATTAGGCCCAATTATGAAGACGCCATCGTAAATTTAATAGCAACGTAAAAAGTGTTCTCTCTATTGAGTGCCTAAAGTGAAATAGAAACAGAAGTTTTCTAATTAGCTATTATAATTACAATGGCGCCTTCATAATTGGGCCTATTGTTTTTACATTTATGGGTTTTTAAACAACGTCGTAGCTATTGAATTTTTTGCAGGTTGTCTGTATAGGCCGAATCAAACAACTTGGCGGGTGTGATGTTAGGTACGAGCTGCGGAGTTGCCGGAGATCCTGACTGAAGCTCACTTAACAGCTGCTCAATGATTGGGTTATCTGCAGCTTGTAGCTAACATCACAGCCACAAATATTTTTGATTCGGCCTATACAAGTCATAAAGGAGATATTGCAAAAATATATAGAAATTGGGCCACCTAAGGGTACAGTATATCATAATTTGTTTATCATAGTTTATCGGATTTTTTGAGCTACTGTACCTAGTCTGAGCCCTTTTTGCAATATCTTCTTTGCAAAAAACGTCTACTTTAGGCCCAATCATAATAAGAATACTTCTGTTTCATTTTTCACTTTAGGCATTCGATAAAGAGAAAGCTTTTTACGTTGCTATCCTTAGTTATTGAGCCTAATAAATATCTCCACATGAGCTAAAACCGACTACAGATAATAAGATAAAAATAGAAACAATCAATCTTTTCATTCGTTTTTCTCGTTCAACACGAGACTTTTTTTTTATTTAACCTATACTATCCCACTTCTGGGCAAAGGTCTCCCCAATTCCTTCTATTCCATTCCTTTTTGTTCTGTGCTACCTCCGTACAATCTTTTTTTAAACCTCTTAAGACTTATATGTATTAATTATTCATGTTAGGTAGGTATTTATTACACACATTACATTGAATGGGTGTTTATTTTGTAATTATAGACAGACTACCTACTCTGCTGCCTGCAAATTAATGCCTTCCAAGAAGATCTAACTACAAAACTAACATCGACATATAACTTCAATGTAATAAACATATAGGGATTTCAATCGCGTAGTTTCGAGCTAGACAAATTGCTTAGCTATTAGTTGGATTAAGTTACCTTGAACTATTAACCCAAAATTCGCAAACTTGGAAATAACAGTTAATCTTTGAACCTCTGCAGTCATTATAAAAATTACATGATAAATTAATTTGAAAAAGCGCTGGCAATCCAGATTCACCTAGTCAAACACGACCTACACCCTGTGTACTCATCATTGAAAATCTATTTACGGCTCAAACATTCATCAAGATTCCACGTGTGTTTATACTAATTATTTTCTAACAATGTCATCTAGCTATGAAATCATGGTGACGATAGATTTTTTGGGGAATGCCTTAATGGAATGATTAAACACCACCGTTATGAACCACTTATACCATAGGGCTAACTCGAAATTAGAGAAATCTGTTCCATGCAATAATCGTCGTAACATTGCAATCGTGAGGTCGTGGGTTCAAATCCCAGTCCCGTACCAATGAGTTCTTTGGAATTTATGTACGGAATTTCACACTACTAGCTTTTCGGTGAAGGAAAACATCGTGAGGCAACCTGCATACTTCCGTAGAAGAAATTCGATGGCGTATGCGAATCCACCAACCCGCACTGGGCCAGCGTGGTGGATATGGCCCAATCACCCTTAGTGGGTAGGCCTACGTCCTGCAGTGGACTATTAAAAGGCTGATACAGTACAGTTCCATGCAAAATTTTATCGTAACTCTGAATAAACATTTATGAAACATTTTTCTCGAATTTCGCATTGACTCCTATTAAAAGTTGTTCAGAATGATAGTCTGAATCACCTTCTTTTAGCTTAGTACAACAGTTCTGGATAACCCTCTACAGGGTATACAATATTCAGATATGTTCTCTGCTATTATAGCCGTCTTCGCAACAATGTAATTATTGACAAGCAGTGTAATAAATCTGTTTAGCCAGGTCACTTCGTGCCGCGCTTCTCCACGCTGAGCTGGGGGGTCTGCGTGCCGTCCGCCTGCGACCGCGAGGACGTCGAGGTCATCGTGAAAGATGCGCTCAAGCACTACCAGCACAAGAGCGGGCTTGCCCTTAAAGTCAGAGTGGATGAGGAGGACTGTCATACTGACGAGGGGGACGACTGGGAGGAGTGGCTCGAATTGCCTACCGTCTTGACATTGTGAGTATAATTCCAGTTAGATAACATTAAATATTGATTTTGAGAGGACGTCGAGATCATCGCGAAAGCGATGCCTTCAAGCACTGCAAGCACAAGAGTAGGACTGCAATACGGATGAGGGGGATGACTGGAAGGAGTGGCTCGAAATGCATACCGCCTTGTCATTGTGAGTATAATTACAGTTAGATACTCATTAGATATTGATTGTAAGTAGACGTTGAGGTCATCGTCAAAGCGCTCAAAAACATCATGTTGTGAGTTTTACTATCAAGTTTACGAAGAGCACATTTACCTATGTTGGTATCTAGATTTACAAACAAAAATTTCGACACAAGATATTTGTTGGCAGGTCCTTCTATGGTGTCGTACTTCTGCTGGTACTTGTGGCGACAGTTCAAGACTTCCTTGCTAAAAGACAGCCAGAAGAGGGCGAAGAAAACTCCGACGAGCAGACAGAAACCGACCAAAAAGACGAAGAAAATAAAGAAGATTCAAAGAAACAATCAGGTATGACAAAACGAAATTAACTCACAATATTATATTCATATTTATTCATATTTTCTCATTTAGTATTTTATTCATTTATATGTGTTATCACTCATTGTGTTAGCAACGTAAATATGGAACTTTGTAAAATTAATTCCACTTAAACAATAAGTCAGAAACTCTGTATTCCATTATCTCTTTATGTACTTCAGAGTACTAGTAATTCCCTAAAGAATCCTATTTCTGATGAGAAATGTTAATAATTTTATATGTGTCTGTGGAGATGTAGTGTCTGTAATCTGTGTTGTAAATGTTAAAAAACTACAGTGTTTCGTTTTCACTACAATAGAGGAGTGCGCGAAGACACACAACTAAACCAAGTGGATGAAGGAATTTCGGTTTAGTTTTTATTTTATTTAGGGTGACTCTTACGAGAAAATCTATTGTCAGGCCTTTTAAAAAAATATATCATACTTGCCATTCCAAGGTTTTTTTTTAAATAAAAACAGTTGTTTTTACTTGCTGCTTTGCCCAGTGCTATTGTTATTTAGGTCATCTCATAGGAACATACAGTTATTTTAGAATAAAAAAATAGTCTATGACAGTATCTCTAAAGTTTATTTATTTGTTTATTACAAATACAACTATTATTACAGGCTTAGCCTAATTCAATAGTGTATGTCACTCTTGTAATTATGTTAGTGTAAGTATGTCTTATAAAATTAATAGAGAATTACGAAATGTCATAAAATATTAAAAAATGTCAAAAATTCAAATTCATGTCCATAAATCCAATGTCATTTAAACAAAAAAGTTAATTCTTAAATAACGTACATACCGAGTCATAACTACTTATTATAATAACATGCGTCAAATAATACAGCCCTTTTAAAGTCTGCAATTGAACATGCAAATAAATCTATATTCTCGGCAACTCGATTTAGAGCGTGCAGCGTCCTCACCAGCGGCGACTTGGCGAGTAAGTTAGTCCTGGCGCGCGGCACCGCAAACAACCGCGGCCGACGGCGGCGCGACACGTACCCGTCCGGCACACATATACTCATCAGAGACAAAACATTCGCATGCGACAAAACGCCACGGAATACTCTCAGCATATAGAATGCGAGAGCACAAAGTAAGTTTATCCACGAAAAAAAAGCCAAGGCAAACCGTCCCTCTTTTATTGTAAGGAAAAGTAATAAACAAACATAAAAGTAACAAACAGTTTAGAATTTAAAACATGACTAAGAATTTTATTTATCCCTTTGTCAACAGATGGTATCCTAGCCCCGTTCTCCCTATACCGAACGATGAGCAAGCTGATAGCTCCGGGGACCACCGACGAGATCGCCTGCATCCACGGCGTCCGGGGCATCGCCACGATAGCACTGCTGGTGGCGCACAAATTCATGCCAGTTGCTTCCATGCCCTACACCAACAGACTGAAAATTACCGAGGTAATTTCAAGTTGTCAACTGACAGTATCATAGCTCCATTCTCTCTATACCTTCCGAACGACCAGCAAGGTGATAGCGCCTAGCACCACTGACGAGATGGCCTGCATCCACGGCGTCTGAGGCATTGCTACGATAGCACTGCTGGTGGCACACAAATTCATGCCAGTTGCTTCCATGCCTTACACGAACAGACTTGATTACCGAGGTAATGTCAACAGATGGTATCCTAGCTCCGTTCTCTCTGTACCGAACGATCAGCAAGGTGATAGCGCCTGGCACCACTGACGAGGTCGCCTGCAACCACGGCTCCCGAGGCGATACGAGAGCACTCATCGACTTGCCATTTCTTTGGCTTACATTCCATAGCGATGATAGCACTGCTAGTGGTTTTAAAAAGCGATTTGAAGTTTTTGATTGCATTATCAAATATAACTTATATGAAAGTGATACAGATGAACATAAAAAGTTTTAGTAACAGACGAAATTGGCGCTTTCTCTTTATGATAGATAACAGACTTGCGTATAATAAACATTTTCACGTTTATGTTTATGTTTTAAAACCAAGTTTAATTTTTGTTCAAAGTTAATGGAATTTTATAGCTGACAATCAGACTAGATTAAAAAAACAGACTTATTCTATGAACTAGAACTACTTACTTTACAAATACGATTATACTCGTACCTTTATATTTCTTCGTTCCTTTTATGTAAGAAAACACCTATATAGTAAGTTTAGTTAAGCTTAATAGGTAGTTCAAATTAGCTCATATTTCATGCTTAGAACTTTACTGTACAATCTGTACATATACTGCAATGTTCTAGACTATAGAGTCTAAGTTACATCGTTTAATTTCAGTAGTTTCAACTTAGATTCAAGGAGCCAGCTACGAGTAGCTTTGTCAGTATGTTCGTACTTGCTTAAGTTTATGAAGTGAATAGGTAAGTAAGTAATTAATGGCCGGGCCAAACCGACTATAAGATGTAAGAGTAAATACCTACCACTGTTTAACCTCAAAATTCAGCTTGAACCCGGTACATTAAGTTAAATTAATTAAATTGGCTGCCCCTAGCTTTAGCTTAAATAAACCAAAGTTATTTATCTTTCCCTAGTAAGCAGTTCTGAACTGTTAGACAGAGTGAAAGAAAACTTTAAGCTTTCGACTTTAGCACTAAAACTTGTAGACAGGAGTGAAGTTATTGCCAATTTTATAATGTAAGTTGTGTCGGCAACTTTGTGGGAAACGTCAAACTTTTTCAAATTTTTGCGAGGCGATTTAGTTACTTACTTTGGCACAAGATGTTTAGGGTTCCGTAGCAAACTAGGGCGCCCTTAAAGTTTGATCTTCTTTTATCTGACAGAATTTAAGCGGTCGTATATTTGATATTACATTTTGTTAGAAAGATTATGTAAAGACTACTTAGTGACGTAGGTATTCTTGCTTCGCACCGCGGACGAACTAAAGGATTTAAATCTATAAACGATCGAGAAGAAATATCCTAAGTGATGGTGACACAATCTGTTGTATAGTTTAGAGATACTAAGCAGATACATACAAAGACACGTGAATACCAATTTTTTTAGACTGAGAAGAAAAGGTATGTCGTGGTCATTGACATTTTTGATACTGTCAATGGTCGTGGTAGTAAAAAATAAACATTTGAATTATTAAAGGCTTCTCAAATAATTCTTATCATACGATTGTTTCATTGGTAGTTTACACAGTTTTAGTTAAAAAAAAAAACACCCTTTCATTACATAGATAGAGCGGTCGTGTGAATTTATATCAATGTAACGGCAGTCGTCCTTTTTTGCCGTTAAATAGTACCGTCATCACTTAAATCAGTATAACTGTTATAAGTCACGTCAAGATAACAGAACGATGTACCTACCCAGATTAAGTCACAGAAATATGTATACCTATCTACAGCTCTCATCTCATTTATTATGGGACAGTAAAATTATGAACATCTGTGCGCGGACGGGAGCCGTTAACCTCATCCGGGGTTATTGCGGGGCCTACCCCTAAATTATTGCCTCAACTTATGGGAAAATCTCCTCTTGTTGTACCCTTTTTGTGAGGAAAACATGGCCAACACTGACTGGTCGCTCTTTGAACTAGCTTCAATTGGAATCAAACTGTTATACCACAATTAGACCCAGTCTACTTGGGTAGTAGGCACTACCTACTTATTTGTGCTGTCCAGTGTCCACTTCTCTGTCCAATAGCACGAAGTGTAAACTAAAGCCTAAATGTAGAGTCTTACTGAAATTGTCACTTTATTGTCTTACTCCTGTATTACTGACATGAATGAGACAGTAGATAAAACAAGATTATTTTTTGCAAAAAATAGCATGACCAACTTTACCCGTGTACAGAATTCGCGAATATTTCGCACGGATCGATGTAGCATTTTTCACATTATTGTTGATTTATCAAAAATGGCTCAGCCGATTTCGATAAAATTTAAATGGGACCAATTCCAAAGTATACTCCTTCCAATAAAAAAAATGTTATTGAAATCTGACAACTATGAAAAAAAATGCATGATTATACATAAAAAAATACGCGTGTACCCGTGACCACGGTCGATGCAACTCGGCCGAAACGTCGGGATGAGGAGGTATTTATTTATCTCGTAATTTTAGTGCGTGATTAATCCCGTAGTATAAAATAATAATAAAAAATACGCGTCGAATTGAGTACCTCCTCCGGTTCGTCGGTTAAAAAAGAGCTATTATGGGCAAGACTATGTATTTACGGACCAATCTCGCAAGTCCTTAAATCCGCTGCAGCTAAGTCCTACTCCTACTAATATTATAAACGCGAAAGTTTGTGAGGATGGATGGATGGATGGATGGATGTATGGATGTTTGTTACTCTTTCACGCAAAAACTACTGAACGGATTGAGATGAAACTTTACAATATTATAGCTTATATATCAGAATAACACATAGACTATAAATTATAATGATATATTGCGTATGCGGGCGAAGCCGCGGGTAAAAACTAGTAATTAATAATATCACTCATTACCTTCACCCGGATCAATTACTTCCATAAATTGAATTTATAAGTCATTTCAGACGTTACTAAAAAGGAGATAAAACTTTTTATGAGTAATCGATTTACCAGCAGCAGCAATATTTGAATGTGAACACGTAGGGATATCCAAAAATATCCTTCACCTTGTTTCTAAGCCATTTTTTTCCATTACAAATAAGACAGTGACAAAATAATACGCACACCATAAAAATGACGATAGCGGTTTTTCCAATATAGTCAAATCTATGGAACTCATCAACAGTAAACTTCGCATAAAATTAAAACTAGGAAACAGTGTAACCGCAACTGAATATCAATTTTAACTGAACCTTGACAAATCTCCATAGCACAGTAAGAATTAAACCGCGTATTTAATCTAAATACCTAAATATTTGTCAAAGGTCAGAACTGGGTAATGAACTTTACAAGTAAAGATTTAAAGTTGATTTTTCATTGTGTTTCCATTGGCGCGTTGCCATGACGTCGGCTGGCGGTTAGTGCGTGTGCGCCAGTGTTGCCAACTTGGATTTTTAAAACAAACGTAGACGAGGTAGAGAAGAACGTACTATCCTTTTTAAAATAAAATGAAGAAATTAGGCTTGGTGATATTGAATAAAAACACTTTTTTTTGTTTAAGTTTTCATCAGGTTGATTGCAAAAAACTGATATATTAGGATGATAAAGAAACAATTTGATGATCGACGTTCTCACTCCTATTTTTTCGATTTTTTGTGCAAACTTTAAGTACTCTTTAGGGGTCATAAAAAGAATTTGAAACTTTGAGGATCTTAATAACGTTTTTCCTCAAACGTATTGAAAATAATGGTTTCAGTGTAATACTTAAGACATGTTATGTTGAAATCAAAATTTAAAAAATACGTAGATTTTGAGTCCGAAGTTATTCTTAGTTAGTCTAGGTATTTTAGACCTTTCATGTAAAAGGTCTAAAATACGTCAAAATTCTTGGAGCTGGCAACGCTGGTGCGCAGCCAAATGACTCATTCTGATAGCTTTCGTATTGAAGCGCATATAACGACCCAAGTAGCACACTAGTGAATTTTACAACTTATATTATAGCTCTAAGTTGCAAATTAGTTGTATTACAGTGTTCGATAAAACCTTTAGCTTCAAACACAACTCATATTTGTATATGAGTACTTCTTGTCGCTCGTAGTTTCATAGGAAAGATTTTTGTTTCTGCTTTGTTTCCTACGGTAGCATAAAACCGATTTTGTTACCTAAAGTAACATACATGTTTTAATTTCCACTTATACAGAAGTATTGGTTGTATATAAGGTCTCTAAATCACATATATGCAACTCCTAAATCTAAGCGCTATCGTACTCTTATTTGGCACTTTTAGTTCCAAATAAGTAATACAATAGAGGAATATATCTCTTGTAGTAGCTAAAGGTATCATATTGCAGCTCTTTTGAAACCTGTTATATTTGCAGCTTTAAGAGCTAGTGTACTCTGCCGCGCCACTTCAACGCGTAACTAAGTTTCTATAGGGGTTCTGGAATACCAAAAGCAGCAATTTTAACTTATTTGAAACCACTAAAGATCTAACAGTTCCAAAATTAGGTATTATATATTATTATAACTATTGCTACTATAATAACGCATATGTGTATATATATTGTTTTAGCTGTTGTTTTACGCTCACTTTGTGATAGAATTAATGATTTAGGCCTATCAAAGTACTAAAACATCAGGACCTTTATAAAAATGAATTCCATAACATGGAAAAAAGTAAAACGTTTTTGTCAATTTTGGAACCCCTAATCCACAGGTACTGGGAGATCTACAAAAGATAAAATAATTACTATTGGTAATAAGATACACTGCTTTGCCACTCGCAAGATATAAATAAGTGATTTTTACATCTTGTAGGTGCAAATAGAGCATAAATTAGTGATATTAAGAACTATAAGATTTCTTTACGTCGCCATGTTTAGAAAATGGAGAACTTGAAAATGTTTTGTTTTGAACATGATTTTTATCACACTGACACTGTAAACACAGAGTTTTGATAGTTATGATTGATGTACTTTAACATCATACTTAACCTAAAACTATTATATCAGGTTTTTAACAGTTTTAATTTTCAATAGTATTATTTCGTTTATTAATTTAGCACAGTATTTTTAATAAGTCTTGATCAAATCGAAGGCCCGTTGAAATTTACAAAGAAAACAATGTATAGTTTCACAGTAACAAAACAATCGCAATGACTTTTGTGATATTTCAATGCAGGGAAGCAAATACAATAATCACAAACAGAGGTATAATATGCACTATGGCCGCGCCAATCTCAATCCAAATACCGTCCGTAACACAAAATACAATTATATAGCTATCGCGGACTGTCGCTACTCTAAATAACTTTGACGTCTCATTTATCACTCAATGACCGAGCGCGTTGAGTGAACGAACGCACTATAGTTAAATGAATCGTTCACTGCGCACATTTTACACTCATAGTTCTAATTGCCACTCACGGTGATCTTGAGAACTGCTTTAGATTCCATTTGGAACTAAAAATAAGCTGCAATTTTTCGCCACTTGGTTCTATAATGTTTGCATAAGGGTTCTCTCCACCTATATAGAACTTCATAATGGTTGCAAATTTCACCCAAGTCTGCAAGTAGATATAATATACGAGCTATTTGCCACTATTTGTGCTACTTGGGGATTGATGACGAGCTAAAAGTCAGCGTATGTCAGACTCAGGGTTCTTTCTCGTTTGCTTAATTGACATTGACTAATATCTGCTATTTTGTGATCGATTTGAAGACCATGAGATGTCTAGATAGCTTTAGGTTTGTGTCCCAATACGGACCTCTGTATTTTCAAAAGAGACGCGTCAAATTAATAGACTTTAGTTGATTAGTTAATTATTCTTTGCAGTTGTCTTCTGGGGATGTAAAACATACGTAGGTATTGATGCTATATAATCTCTCCAGTAACAGCTAGTTTCATAATATAGGTACCTAATCAATTCTAATGATATATAGAACTTTTAATATGGGTTTGAATACATTAAACGAAAACATTATCGTTTTCGTGTAGCTCCATACATTTTCGTTAGATCTTCCTCATATAGAGGGTATGGCGTAGGAGGAGCGAAATTAAAGCATTGAGAATAATTGAGATCCGTTTAAAAACTAACTTTATTTCTATTACAACATGTATAAATATGTCAAACGTTTCCGCCGGGACTACTATCCAAAAATGTATGTTTAGGTACGTGTAAACTCACGTTAACCCTTGTGCTCTGGATTGGGAATTTTCAGAGTACTATTGTTTAACACTAGAAGCGCGGGCGTCCCAAATTTGACCCATTTCGATGTTTTTCCTGTCCTATTTAATGTTTTATTATGCATAGAATCCTAATTTTTTATGACTTTTTATGAAATGTGAACATTATTGTTTATACGAGACTTCAACCACGTAATTGCATTAAATATATATTTTTAATCAAATTTACCTCATAGCGCGGTTGGGTCAATTTTGACCCAGTCATGGATGTCAGCTTGTAAAAAAACTGTTTGCAAGAAATGCACATCGAAAGAGTTTTCCATTTGCTATGTGATTCGGAAGAGTAATTGCACTGCCTTTTTTATAATTTTATCTAATTTTTAACTTGAATTATTTGTCATCAATAGCCCATTTATGTCCCCAGTGCTGGGTCACGATCCTCCTTCTGACATAAAAGGGAAATGCCGGAATTATTTGTAATTGTGATTTATTATTATTCTATTTTGAGCCAAAGTACACCAAAAATATGTGTAATCTATAATAAAATCATTTTATTATAATTACGAGTTTTATTTGTATACAAATCTTCACATTACTCTAGCAAAGTAAAAAATTGGCCAAAATTTACCCATCCGCGCTTCTAGGGGTGTCAGGATGTTTCGCGCTTCTAGTGTTAAAGTTATTTATTTGTACCTACATCTTGTAAATTGAGCATTCTATGTTTGTATATCACGATTAATCATGAAGACAAAATGTCGCTACAACAAGTTGTTTACTTCACCTAATTGGCAATGAAACGATCCTGAATTCAGTCCTTTACAAATGTAAACATTCCACTTGTAATGGAATTTGAAACAAAGAGGATCAGACCAAATTACAGAAATATATCCTTTGTGTTAGTATTTAGGTCGGTAAATAAATTCAGTAAACGCAACTTAGCTTTAAAATGTTTTAGATTTAGTTCAGACATCAACTATTATTGTCAACAAAGCCACGGTAAATAGTAGGTACTTTCAGCACAGTTTTGGATTTCTATCCAAACCAGCAATCGCTAAAGAAGTGGAATTATCATTCTGAAACTGAATCATCTCGTAAAAAGATTTAACATTTTATAACTCGCCTGGGAGATCTTCGGAATTTAAAATGTTGAGTGGCACTGAACTTGCGTAAAAGCCAGCATGGCGATTTCGATCAAGGTCATTCAGGGTCTAGTAGACCGTCGAAAATGTGGAACGATTTACGGGAATCTGTACGTTTCCAGTAAAAAATATAGTTGTCTTCAAACTCAGGGTAAACAGATATCTTTTATATAGGTAAGCGTGCTTCATGCTAGACCGTATTTTTGCAGTGTTTGCAGATGTGGTCGAAAGCAAACCTATTATCAAAGGATCTTGTCGGTGGAGCAACATGTCTTGCGATCTTCTGCTACTGTTAACAAAGTCTGTTAGTGTTTAGTTTATTTAGTCGAAACCTATCATGGATAATAAAAAATACGATAATATTGTATCACAGATGGCGAGCTCTCCGCTCTGGTCGTGGTGCCGCGCCGGGTGGATCTTCACCGACTGCTTCCTCCTGCTCAGTGGAGCTCTCACCTCGCACCGCATCGCCAGCGACGGCACCGGAGCTGTTAGACGGCTCTTCTCCAGATACTTGAGGTACTCGTACCTACCTACTAGTCGGACGGGACCGCGATGCATGTTCTGCCAGATGACAGCCTCTATTTGTTAGGTCTTTAAAATATCGAGAAAAATACTCTTTTAGGTACCTAATTATAAATAATAATTATTAGATAGATAGATAATACTTTATTAGCTTAACCATATACAATACAAAAACATGAAAAATAAAAACATTAAAATTAGTTATACTAAATGGCGGCCTTATCGCTTTAAGCGATTTCTTCCAGGCAACCATGAACGAACAGGAAATAGCACATTAACTAAAACAGCGGCCTTAGCAAAAAAGAATTTAAAAATAAACAATGAACACTTATAACAAACAAAAATAAGTAATACTAACACCTAACCAATAAATAAATAATATTTATTGAAATAAATATATATGCCTACATAAACATACATGTATTACATAATACAAAAATAAACTTACTTATATAATTACTTTCTATTAATACTTATACTTACTTAAATAAATAAATATATAAAGCGAGCAGAAACAATAATGTACTTACCTAAGAAGACAGGTAATGCAATTTAACTCTTTGTTTGAAAACATTCAGTGATGGGGCGCGTCTGATATCCACCGGTAACTCATTCCATAATCTAACAGATTCCACAGTAAAAGATGAAGCGTAAAAGTTTGTCTTATGTTTAGGAAAGTCAAGTTTAAGATTCTCAGATGATTTAAAAAACCGGGTTAGAAGAGAACACCGGAGTTATTCTGAAATTCTTGTAATTATAAATTATTGAATAATTCTAAAGCTGTGGTGGTCTAGTGGTAGTGACACCCTTACAACCGTGCGGTAGTGGGTCCAAATCCCGGTCCCGTGCCAATGAGTTTGTTGAAATTTATGTAAGAAATTCAACACCATTCTTTTCTTTTTGGTTTATTGGCTTTTCGATGAAGGAAAACAACAAGGCAACTTGCATGTGTCCGTAGAGGAAAATCGATAGCGTACGTGAATCCACCAACGCGCACAGGGACAGCGTGGTGGATTTGGCCCAATCTGTCTTCGTGGGTAGGCATCTGTCCTACAGTGGACTATTAAAAAGGATGGTACAGTAATGCTCTTCTAACTCATGACCAGTTTCACCAATTGGGGTACGAGTATACTTCATCGACTTAGCATTATTAATACATTCCATATTGATGGTATACTTATTCTACTAAAACAAAACATTGCTCCGTCAGTTGACCGTGATAGTCACGAGTGAGATCGAGACCTTAATGTCTTAGCTGCACGCTTATGATTATGATAAAGATGAAAAGCATGAAATAGTAAAAAATAAAATTAAATGTATGCTGTCCACTCGGTCCGTCCGTTTATTACTTAATTGCAAAGTTATTTTACTTATTAATAAATCATAGTTTAAAAAACACTAGTTTAAAAAACGTGTTAGTAAAAATCAATGCGCCTGATGTATTATGGTGCGAAAGAAGATACGATTGTTCGAATGTAGGTATCATATTTGATTAGTAGGCGCTTTCAAAAATAGGTTCGTTTCAGATTTACTAAACGCAAGTAGTAATTTCAAATTAAACTTTACACCCCTTATATCCTTCATTAATATTAATGAGATAGCTCATGGAAAATCTAACCGCACGAGAGACTATTTGCATATTTACAAAATTTGTGGTTTAAACGTTATTGTTGCTTTAATTCCGTCATCGGATTAGCTAAAATAAAACTTGCCAGGGAATCCTGATATGTCATAAATCAGTAGAATTGGTGACAAATGTTTAGCTAGCTACTATGATGCTTCTTTATTTGGGGATCCTAGGAAAGCCTCGTTTGTATAGGATGCTATGATTTTCAATTAGCATCACGGTAGGAAAGTAAACATTCGGTGTCTCACGTTAGTCAGATATTTCGATGTAAATACGCGGTCTAGGTACCTATAGTTGTAAGAAAAGTGTAGCAAGATTTCTTACTTGCTTGATGATGAATAAGTGTGAAGTACCTAATAGGTTTTCACCAACCAATACAGGATGTTGCTTTTTTTATAATTCAAATATCTCGGAAACTGTGAGATTTAGGATATGGTGTTTCATAGTCAAATCAGTCAGAAACGTAGTAAACTACACACCCTTAACGGGAATAGGTCGGCTTACCCTGTAACCCTGTAGATGTAAGTTCTCGTCATTATGAACAATTTTTACTATGATGGGGTCTATTGAAAAATATTTAAAAAAAATTGCTGTTTCATACAAACATCTCATTGACTAGTAAAAACGGAACAGTTGCTTTTTTCTCAGTTTTGCAGTTTTTTGCGGTTATTCTCGTAGAAAAAGTTGTTTATAACGAGCGTATAGTTACTACTATTATACAGCTCTAAACTTACCTTAACTTACTTACATAACTTACCTACTTTCATGTACTTTGCAAAAGAACAATTTGTATATTGCTGTGAAATCTCACAAAAAGGGTGTTATTAAGAGATAATTAATTGTTGGTCAAGAAACTGTATACTTAATTAATTCAAATCCACGCAAATATAAACCATCGAAATTTTTGGAGCTAATTTGGAAAACTACGCCAAAGCACGTTTAGCCAAAAAGAAATAAAGTGTTATAAAAACATATGTTTAAAAATTATGTTTGCTAAGTTAAGGCACCGCTCTTCAGCCATCGATATATACCTACTATATTATTGAGATGCATATTTTATCAACAAGATTTACATCAATAAGTGCAACGTCTTGATGTATGTAATGACGTAAACATAAAAAAGCCTAATCATGATGAAAAGCATTAAAAACTTGTCGCTAGCTAATAGGTCGATCCATTTATAAAAACTTTTAAGTCATCAATTAAGACCAAAGTGTTAACTTGCATTCTACCCTAATATGCAGAGGTTATTAAGAACATGATTTATTCAGAATTCAACTCTGGAAAAAGAGATCATTTGTTCGATACAAAAAGTTCACCGGCTTTCAACGAAATGTAGTGTAACCTATAGAATTGCAGCTTTTTTGAGATTTCAGGGCGGTTCCATTGTAAAAGCAGTTCATAAAATAATCACAAGTTATTTACTAATTAAATGTAGTAAAAGCAAAATATATTTTGTATAGGTATTTATCATTGTGATATCATTCCTGTGGGGCGATCACTGCTGGACATAGCCTCTCCTATAAATTTTGAATAAGAGAATAATACCGCTTGGAAGTGGCTTGCATACAGCACCTTTTAGCAATTTTGTTATTGTATATTGCTCAATCGATTTTTATTCTATCTATGTACAGGGTTATTTCTAATCAATTAGCATCCCTTTAGGGGCTTATTCTGTACATCAAAACTAACAACTTTTGTTCTGCGACTTTTGTCAAACTAAAAAAAAAATCTGCTGTTCCATACATTTTGTCGCGGGTAAACGATATGTTTGACCGACGAACCACCTGAGGAGGTATACCTAATATATATTTTTTTATGTATTACCACGCATAACTTTTTTCATAGTAGTCCGATTTCAATAATTCTTTTTTCATTGGAAAGAGTATACTTCGAAATTGGTCCCATTTAAATTCTATCGAAATCGGCTGAGCCATTTTTGATAAATCAACAATAATGTGAAAAATGCTACATCGATCCGTGCGTAATATTTGCGTTCTAGCGATGCGCTTCGCACAGGTGTATTATACGTATAATCATTTCTCTTGAATTACTCTATCTATCAAAACAAACTGCATCAAAATCCTTTGTGTAGTTTTAAACATATAAGCATACATAGGGACAGACAGCGGAAAGCGACTTTGTTTTATACTATGTAATGATTCTGTACACAGCACAGGTAAAGTCGGTCATGCTGTTTTTGCAAAAAATAATTATTCTATGGAACACCCAATCTTTTTTGAGTTTTGACAAAAGTCGTAGAACAAAAGTTGTTAGTTTTGAAGTAAAGAATAAGCCCCTAAAACGATGCTAATTGATTAGATATAACCCTAATCTTACAAGTATTTCCTTTGTCCTCTAGGTTGACACCAGCTCTACTAGCAATTGTCCTCTTCTACGCTTACATATGGGACAAGCTGTCCACCGGCCCGATGTGGGGGACCTTCGTCACCAAGAACGCCGAGATCTGCGAACAAAACTGGTGGTGGAACCTTCTGTATCTGCAGAATTATTTCGGACTGGAGAATATGGTAAGTTTGTATAGGCCGGAGGGCTAGCCCTAGTGATAGAGCTTTTAAGCCGACTCTGACATCATTATGCGGTTAAAACAACCGGGACCTACAATTTGACCCACGATAACGGTCAGTTGTAAATGCCACCCGCGATTACCCATCCAAAAAATGACCGTGTCGAACGTTGCTTAACTTCGGTGGTCGCTGACAAACACCTAGTCAAACTACGCGAAGAGCGCTACGGATAATATGGTGAGGGTATTTTATTTTAGTTTTTGTGAACCGTCCTGAGTCCTGAGTCCTGAGTAAGTCAAAGCGAGCGGCTCGATCCCTAATATACAGGGTTATTTCTAATCAATTAGCATCCTTATAGAGGCTTGTTCTGTACATCAAAACTAACAACTTTTGTTCTACGACTTTTGACAGAACTAAGAAAAAAAAATCATGTTCGATACATTTTGTCGCGGGTGAACGATATTTTTCTATGGAACTACAAATTATTTTTTTGAGTTTTGACAAAAGTCATAGAACAAAAGTTGTTAGTTTTGACGTACAAAATAAGCCCCTGAAAGGATGCTAATTGATTAGAAATAACCCTGTATATGTATAAGGTTTTTCAGAAAGGGTGCAATAAGCTAAAAAGGGGTGATAAAGACCATGATTATGAGCAACTTTTAATACATTTGGATATAGAATTCGAGAAAAAAATCACCTGTATCTTTCCCATTTTGACCGACGAAACGGGAGGTAGGTACTCAATTCGACGCGTATTTTTATATTAGAACCTAAAACTGGCAAAAATAACTTTTTACATAGTGGTTCGATTTTGATAATTCTTTATTTTGGAAAGGTTATATAGGCTTTGAAATAGGTTCCATTTAAATTTTATTAAAATCAGCTGAGTCGTTTTTGATAAATCAACAATAATGTAAAACTTGCTACGTGCGATTTATTCGCGAATTCTGTACACGGGTGAAGTCAGTCGCCATTTTTTGCGATAAATAATTATTACATTCCTTCCTGATAGCAATTTTGTAAAACATACATTTACTCAAATATTTCACTACACAACACAACACAAAATTAGAGAAAAAATCAGCTGTTTCCTTCTGTTTTCCATACCAAATTGCAATTGCAAAAGCTTCTAAAAAAGCTTTTATTTAAACGCTCTAAAAAGAAGAGAATAATTTATTCCTTAAAAAGTTTAACTATCAACTTATAACTTCATTATATACAATTTCTAAGATCATAAAAACTTGTTATTCTCTTTCATTTCATATCGATATTGTAGAAATAAATTGAAAATAACTATTACGCCATGTTGGATGTTCCGCCATATTGGATTTAGAATGATGTTACACACCATCGTGCATTGTCATCCAATTTAAATGTGTAGATATACAAAATTTCAGCTCAATCGGTTGAAGATATCTACTTCAAAATTGAGTTCAAAGATTCCACCCGAACAAACATACTTACATACATACCTACATTGCAAGTTAAATAAAAGCTTTTAAAAAGCCGAGAATTTGAATCACAAACTGCTATAGCAACAATGTACCTACGTTATTATGTCTTTGTCTTTGATCAGGATTAAGTCGTAGCATTGTAGTAGCAGACCAGAAACAAATAACCATGTAAATACCTACCTACGCAATCTAAATAGCAAAAATGGAAAATTCTCATACATAAATGGATACAAATTACAGCAGTTGTATCAATAATGAATGCTCAAGATTAATGTACAAGTAATAATTCTGTTAGTTTCCTAGACATACCTAGATTTATGGCGATGAGCTCTGTGGAACAACGTAAGGTTAAGCAGCCATTTATATGTGTAATAGGTAGTTAGGTGGTATATAGACGGGCGTTAAACGCGGCAATAACTACGCTGCGTTCGTTTAAAAGTTTAAATTATTCTTTGTAATCTTAGACTGAATACTGCGGCGATATATAATGTCGTTAATTAAAAAAAAACGCTCGTTTGGTGGAACCCAAAATACTTAATTCCGTAAACTATTTTGTCACAGTGACTATTAAGCTATTTTTAGAATATTTTATAAATGTATCTAATACCTTGAAAAAACCTACCACAAAGATAATAATAAACCACAGAATTTAATTTTACTGTGGTTTATGCTAAATTATGTTTTTCAAGTTGTAAACAATTTTTTTAGGTAAATGATTTCCTTAATGCGTGATACATATTTATCCAATAAAACTTAAGTTATAAGAAAATCCTACTAATATTACAAACGCGAAAGTTTGTGAAGATGGATGGATGTTTGTTACTCTTTCACGCAAAAACTACTGAAAGGATTGAGATGAAACTTTGCAATAATATAGCTTATATATCAGAATAACACATAAGCTATAAATTATAATGATATTGCGTCAAAAATCAAAATGTCATGCGGGCGAAGCTGCGGGTAAAAACTAGTATAGTTTATAAATTAAATGAATATTTCTGTTGGCGATTTTCGGAAAATTGTTCAGTGCTAGCATAACAGATGAAATTCAATCAGTACAAAACAATAGTTAAAAAGAGCACAAAAAGCTTGAAAAGCATTTGTAGAGCAAGTTAGGATTGAACTTTATTCCGATACCAAAATACAAACAAGGAAGCAGCAAACAAAAACTGATTCGATTTGAGTATTGTAGTTGCACTCAACAATGTCTATCGTCTAGCGAGTGGTTCCGACCAGATCGGATTCCCATTGGGTCTTGTTTGTTTAGGTTCGAGGTAAAACTACCTATGCTTCTATTGTTAGAGAAATAAGCACTCCATCTTCACGTGGACTTTATTTCAATGAAATAAGGACCAAAATTGGGAAGGAATTGACAACGAGTTGACTCTTACGGGAGCGGTATATCGGTTAGATTGTTTCGCTTTGAATAGAGCCTGGGGTAGGTTCGGTGGGTGATTGTGGTGGAAGCTAAATGTTGAATCGTTAGCTAATGGAAAGGAGTAATGAATTGATAACTTGATAGATAATAATTCTTTAGATTTTTTATGGGAACGTTTTGATACTCATCACGATGCTTTCTTTTGTTTTATAGAGTCCAGCGCGGTCTGGATAGATATCTTTCGATAACCAATGAGAGTCGTGAAATAATATTCATAAAATAGATAACTACGTACAATTAGTATCTCTTCGTTAATTAATATTTTTCGCTCAGTAAACTCCGTAGGCCGTGGTGGCCTAGAGATAAGTAACACCCGCCTTACGATCGTAAGGACGTGGGTTCAAATCCCGACCCTGTACCAATGAGTTCTTTGTACGGAATTTCACACCACTGGCATTTTGGTGAAGGAAAACATAGTGAGGCAACCTGCATACGAGTACGTCCGTAGAAGAAATTCGATGGGGTACTTATGTGAATCTACTTACCTGCACTGGGCCAGCGTGGTGGTGGATATAGCCCGATCACCCTTCGTGGGTAGGCCGTACAGTAAACTCGGTAAGGTTAGCGTAAACTACAATTTTTATGGATTGTTTTCACTTTTCAGTGCCTTTCCAAATCTATCGAGGTAGTCTGAAAGAGATAAATTATTATTTATTGAATATGACACGGGTTGGAAACAGATATGAAAGATAATCTTGATTCGGTGCATATGACCAGAATTTTCATAGAGAAACGTGAAATTTGTAAACATATAATTATGATCATTTACACAATTGTAGAGCCGAAAATTCGATACATTCTTGTTGTGATAAGAGGCCTCATGACTTCAGGCATTAGGTTCCTGTTAGTTTTTGTTTTGTGTATCAATCGAAATTTTTATTTATTTTTGCCAGTGCGCACCACAAACCCACCAGCTCGCATTGGATATGCAGCTGACTATCCTGGGAGGCATCATAGTTTGGGCCATCCAGTCAGAGCTGGGTTTCGCCAAGCTCCTCCTGCCAGCGGCACATCTGGTGTCAGCGTACTTTCGGTACACCACTGTGAGAGACCATCGGCTGACGCTGCTGGCTTATCATGGAGTCAGGTATGTCCTCTTCAATCGACTATATTCAATTTAAGAAAAAAAATAGAATAACCCGCCAGTTCCTGTAATAGAGATATAGTAAATTCTTATGTAAGCCCCTGGGCATGCAAGACACTACCTTACAGTGCCTCCACCAAGACGATCCAAGCGAAGTGCATAATATTTTCGTCATCTATCAAGATGATATGTTATATGAGAAAGTTGATGATGAGATGACGCTGTGCCATCCGCACCTAGTGGGATAAAGACAATCAATGGATCCATTAATGTTCTTATGAGAACTGTACTCTGACTGCCCCGGTGGCTCAGTGGTTAGTGACCCTTACTTCTGGGTCAAAGAAGCGTGGGTTCGATCCCCACCCAGGGCAAATATTTATGTGATGAACATGGCTGTTTGCTCTGTGCCTGGGTGTTATTTAGATATTATCTATATAACTATGTATTTAAAATATGTATAAGTAGTATATCAGTCTTTAGCAGCCATATCACTTGCTTTGCTTACTTTGGCGTCAGACCATGTGCAAGTGTGCTCTAAAATTTATTTATTTATTTACTCAGTTGTTGCGATAGACCATAAAATGATGATCTGCGACATTGAAAACGTTTACTTTTCTTGATTTTACCAAGTGATAACACCATGTCCTTTAACATCAATGGCTAAAATTGTTTGTAAACAAGGTTTTTTCTGAGATCTAAAAATCCACTGCTATTTTTCACATATCCTTATAGGTTTTGCTTCATGACGTAGCTCTTGGCTACAAATAAATGAACTTTGAAGCTCAAATTGGTCATTTTATATCCATCTACTTTTCAGCTGTAGGACGTCCACCACGCCCGGTTGGAAGCAGCTTGCATCCAGCGCGTTTCTGCGGTTTTCGTTAAATAGTGGGTCCATCTAATCAGTTGGTGGTGGTCCTACGCTGCACTTGCCTATTTGCCTGTGCGTGGTTTCCATTCGAGAACTTTACGGACCCATCAGCCACCCGTTCTGTAATCTTAGTGCCTCGTTCACTACCATTTTAATTTCCTACTAATATTATAAATGCGAAAGGTTGTGAGTATGTATGGATGTTTGTTACTCTTTCACGCAAGAACTACTGAACGGATTTGCATGAAACTTTGCATAATAATGCTTTTCATCAGAATAACATATAGACATATTTTTTTTTAATGTGGGCCATATGAATCAAGATAGCCCAACGTGCTATGGACAGGGCTATGCTCGGAGTCTCTCTGCGGGATCGGATCAGAAATGAGGAGATCCGCAGATGAACCAAAGTTACCGACTTAGCGGATAAGCAAATTAATGTGGCAATGTGCAGGGCATATAGTTCGAAGAACGGATGGCCGATGGGGCCGTAAAGTTTTTGAATGGAGACCACGGGCCAGCAAGCGCAGCGTAGGACGTCCACCGACTAGGTGGACTGACGATGTAAAGATCGCAGGAACGCGCTGGATGCAGGCGGCTTCCAGCAGTGGATGTCCTACGGCTGATAGATAGGACGCATAGGCTATAATTTACTAAGATATTGCGTAAAACGAAGTTCGCCGGGTCAGCTAGTAAGATATATAAGTTTGGTAATATTTGAAATATTTTCAGCTGTGCTATAGTCATATTTCATATTTCAATTTCAGTTGTTGTATAGTAATATTTGATATTTTAGTGTAAGCCAACTGTACCGGACAGCTCGGCTGAGCTACACCTCCACGCTGCATCGATGTTCCCCGTATTTGATCGGCTTAAGTTTAGGACTCGCATTGCAGAAACCATCGAGACACGGAAGAGTAAGTAAAAGTAACATATTTTGCTAGATATTTGCTAAAATTGCTATCGCTAACTCATATACAGATAGATAAACAAACCAACAGCAGGTTGATAGTGATGTTTTTTACTGTACAGGATTTTAATACTGCTAAAATGAACAAGTAAACAAATAAGCAACCTACGTTTTTAGTTGACGCAGTTTTGTGCAGACTGACCACTATTTTGTTGTTTTGGTGTATGTAGGTACGTCGTTGATACTAATATCTAATCATAGTCGTTAACTGAATTTACGTAAACTTACAATGTATCTACTATCAATTTGTAGTAGTGTTAATACGCAAAAAAATAAAAAAATAAAATTTTCACATGCTAACCGAGAGCATTGCGTTCTACAAAACTAGAAATAATATAATTATGATAAAATAGCGATTCTCAGGTAGATACAGCTTTTATCGATGACACCATTATAGAAGTTTATTCATTCAACCAGTTAAACCACTAGCTATGCCGCCCAAAATTTCAAATTAAAATTACACGTGCGAAAATTTACAACCAGGAACTGAGATTTTTATTTAATACTTCAAGTTTTTGTGAAATTATATTTGGTATTTCATATCCATTTAGGTCCTTACACAAAAAATAAGACATGCTGTTGTTTACGATAGAATCTACTAATTGTAATTATGGAATTTTACAGTTTCCCATGTTAACAGAAACCTTGGAACTGCAATTAAACTAAATAGCTTGTTTTTGCAAACTAGAAACATGAGAAATAAACGAAGTGTAATTAGACACTAAAAAATCTAGCAATAACCCTGTATGGCCTCGTCATCAGTGGACAGTGAACTATTTAGGTTTGCGTTACTAATAATACTATTGTGAATTACGAGCTTCGAGCAAATATCTATAAAACACGATTACAGAGGCGCCATTTTAATAGCAACGTAAAAAGCGTTCTCTCTATCGAATGCCTAAAGTGAAAAAGAAATGGAACGATGCTATTTAGCTAATATAATTACAATGGCGCTGTAATCGGGCTTATAGAGTCACAATCGTGCAAAAAACGTGTCCGAGCCAAAACTGCCCAAGTTTGGAGATTGCAAGCCGACTACAACGCCGCGCGATGCCAGAGTGCTTGGTTACTTGCACTATTAGGTTACATAACGTCAAATTTTCGTAAAATTTTCGGTATTTGACATTTTATTATTTTATTTACCATTTATGTTGACATTTTTCTAATTTTGTATACCATTGACATTTGAATTAATTTATAGATTTTTGATTTTATTGTATTTCTAGTTTTTGTATTTTTGACTCTGTTCTAATAAATGTGAGATGAATGTAAATGTTTGTAAAATCGTTTTTATTTCAATAAATAAATAAACGTCGAGATTCGAGAAAACGGGTCATTGTGTAAATATCTAAGTCGGTATGTATGACGGCGCTCGGACATTTTTTACTACTTTCACTTAGGGACTGTGGCTCTGTAGATAGTTGCTCGAAGATTTCGAGTATAAAATGTGTTTGTTGGTTTGGTTGTTATTCTTGCAAGCGGCAAAGAAGCCATGGATAAATTAATTTTTTGCATAGAAATAGTTTAAAGATTAGAAAGTGTTATAGCATACTAATATCACGCGGGTAAAACCGCGAGATAAAACTAGTACTAGTTAATATAAATGTGACAAAGTAACTATAAACAGTACTCATTAGCAGCATTTATCAAAATTAGAGAGAATTTCGAGTTCCAAAAAATACTTTGTGCACTTCATTATCTACATATGTCAGTTAGAGATCACGGTGATACATGTAGGTATGTATATTTTTATGTTCTAAAAAGGCTGAAATGAAAAACATTGTTTGTTACATGAAAATATCTTCGATGTCTGGTGAATATTTCAGTACGTTTTCGAAAATAATACTTAGTATTGCGTTAATTGAAACTTTGACAAGTAGGATGATGCTGAGTCTTACAGTTAAGAGAACAAGATTTTTAAAATGTGTGATTTTACTCCAAAACTTTTGATGCAAATAATAATTGACAGTCAGTCAAAGAATAATTATTTTACGAGCATGCTATTTTTTTTCGTCCTTGCTTAACGTTCACTTTTCTTGTCTCGTAAACGCCATAATTAAATTATTACAACGTAAACAAAGCAAACGTCAAACCTTATTTTGATCTTGTCATCGTGGTTTTAGCAAGTATTTTTGACACTCCTAAATTTTCCGCCAACTTGCTAATGCAAAGTTAGCTTGTTCCGAAACTTTGGACTAACAAATTAGTAACATTGAAACAGAATTTCCCGAAGTTCAATGCACTTTTCTTCTTGAAATAGGCATCTGTATTTCTGTAATATTATTTCATTTATTGGTAACGCATTTCCTGACTAGGAGTTTGATAAAGTCCCCCACTGACTATACTTTACAATGGACTGTGTCAATTCAATGTTGCCAATTTAGTGAATTTGTCGCTTTAAATGACGACTTCTTACAAATGAAAGTTTTGGCGACAAAAATATAATATTATCTATACTTAGTTTGAATTCATCTGATTAACTTGGAACTGAGAAATGGTGGTTTTATCTATAATAAGATATATTGTCTTAACGAAGCCGTTATGGTTTAGAGGTAGTAACATTAACTTCACAATCGTATGAAGAGTTCAAATCTCAGTCCCGCAACAATGAGTTCTTTACAATGTATGTTCACACTGCTGGTGAAGAAAAAAGTCGTGAGGCAACCTGTATCCGTAGAAGAATGTTAATACACCAACCGGTACCTACTGGGCCAGCGTGTCGGATATGGCCAAATCATCCCTCGTGGGAAGGCCTATGCTCAGTATAGGACTGTCAGAAAAGGCTAGTACAGTACACTGTATTATAGGTTAGCTATATATTTATACAATGATTGTGTAAAATATGAAATCAAAACTAGACTCCACTAAATTGATAACATTGATTGGACGCAGTATATTAGGAAGCTTCGTCAGTAGGGACCTTAATAAGTTTAACCTGGATTTCTTTAGTAAACTAAATGGCAGATCGCCAAAGGCCGTAGCTTAGGTAAAATTGTCACTTTTCTTTTGTTATGATTATGTTTTCAGTTAATTTTTTTTTATTTTATGAGTTCCGAATTATGCAAAATAATTATTGTAATTGATCTTATTTGCCACTAATACATTACATGAACATCATATGTCAGTAAACATCTGGATAAAAACTGTACACCGAACATTTTACAAGTGTTAAAGTGTTAAATAGCTCCATATCGAATAACATGAAAACCTGGGTTCGATCCTAAATGCTGAAAGACTTTATTTTAGTTTGAGTTTGGGCTAGAATAGATTTTTTTTCGACAGCGGGCTAAATGAGTAATTCTCTGTCTGTTTATCCTACTGTTTCTATAACAATTACACAATCATCTAACTTCGCCTTTCGAAGCATCTGTGTTATGCAAATCGGACCATTTATGACGATTTCTACTGCATATTTCAAACCTTTTATTCTTTATGCAAAGAAAATGTCTGCATTTTTGCTGCGCGTCTGTGGCGGCTGCAAAACAAACATATTAATTTTTGTATCAAATATTTCTTCATCCTGATAAGTGTCTGTTGTCGAGGGTAGTTTATTTAATATTGTGATTAAAGTAGTTATCTTTATTTCCAGTTTCTTCTAACTCTGGGATGGATGACGAGCTTAGGCCTCTCCGTGCTTGTGGCGTGGTCTGGCCTGGACTCGGGCACGACTCAGTACAGATACAACGTCACATTTGCAGCCCAGTATGCCACGATAGCTCCCGTGGCATCTGCTATGGCAATAGCGTGGGTAATTTACGCTGTGCATTGTGGTACTTGTGGTAAGTTTAATTTATGGTTTATTTTATTTTTTTGTGTTTTTTGCATGGTTTCACCACATTGCGTTAAACCTGCATAAGTGTCAGGCATAGTTAAGTATGACTAGAATCCTTAATTGCGTATAGGGTGTGAGAAGATGTGCTATACTGACTTAGATAGCTATATAGATATCTAAATTAGTATAGCACATCTTTTTTCTCACACGTTGTTATGATTTTATCATATTTAGACTCTAGATAATAGTAAAAACCTGCATAATACTAATAAAAGTGATAAAAAAGTAGATAATAGTTCATAAATATGTTGATCTACTTAAGCATCTCATCAAAAATTCAACAGTAGGTTTTGGCGCGAAAAATTTGTCTGACTACGACGCACGGCCTACACGTCGTCAATACTTAACTATGGTATCAGGGGAAAAATCGCACGTACGCGAATATTCTTTCTGGCACTTGGTCTGTGTGGTGAATGTAGCCCAATAGCTTGATTAGGCCCTGACATATAAGTAGGTACGATACTTAGTTATATAAAAAAAACTTTTAACCATAGCGTGGATTAATGCATTGAATGTTCGGTATTAGGCACAAAAAATATTATTTCGATAGTAAATCGATGGTAAGCTTTAATAATTCAATAAAAAATTTGCTCATTAGAAGCATTTGAAGAAATTAAAACATCTATTTATACTGAATGCTACTTACATTCAAAAAAAAGAAGTAAAAAAATGAACAAAAGCTATCGATTTTTTTGGTTTCCTTTATTCCATTTTGACGAGATTGATCTGCATATTTTTAGATAGATAGATAATTCTTTATTAGCTTAACCAAATACAAACACATGAAAAATAAAAACATTAAAAATTAGTTATACTAAATGGCGGCCTTATCGCTTCAAGCGATTTCTTTCTTTGATTTTTTTTTGTCATGAACTACCGATGATTTTTAAAAATGGTACTAAAATCCACATATGTAGGTATAATTATTTCATTTAGGTATGTTTACGTGTAACAAAAAATGTTTGAGTAGACATGAGCATCTACATGTTTTTTTATTGGATTAAAATTTATTGATTAAATAATTTGCGATTCTGGTATAGCCATATCCTTTTTAATTTTTTGATAAAATTCTTCTTTATTTATAATGGCATCATTTGAATGCCTCGGTGGCTCAGTGGTTAGTAACCCTAACTTCTGGTTCAAAGAGGCGTGGGTTCGATTTCCACCCAGGGCAAGTATTTATGTGATGAGCATAGGTGTTTGCTCTGTGTCTGGGTGTTATTTAGTTACTATCTATATATGTATGTATTTAAAAATATGTATATGTAGTTTAACAGTCTCTGGCAGCCATAGCATAAGCTTTGCTTAGTTTGGGGTCGTGTGTAAGATGTCCCCTAATATTTATTATTATTTTTCAAAAAAACACACATTTTTTGTGCCTCTACACACTCACAAAATTAGTTTAGTTTTGATGATCACCCAAACATTTTATAACAGGGCAATGGCAATAATGTTTTCACCTTTTTACTCCATTTTTATCTATTTCTATTACTTCCGAAATAGGCAAATGGCTCTTGCTGAAGATTTCATCGCAATTATCATTAAGAAGTTAGCATTATTTATTAACTTACTTCCAAAAAGGAGGAGGTTCTATGTTCGTCAGGTATTTTTCTTTATGTGAATGTTCATCGATATTTTCACTAATTAAAAACCGAATTAAAAAAATATTTTTTATTTCGAAAGAGTATACTTTCGAGGTGGACTCTTTTAAATTTTGTCGAAATAAGCTGATCTGTTTTTGAAAAATCAAGAATAATGTAAAAATGGTATACATCAATTCGAGCGAACTATTCGAAATATGTACACAATGAAAGTTGGTTTTGCCATTTTTTGTGAAAAATAATTATTTTTTGCTAATTTTCTGTTTTTAGATTTCTTGTCTCGAGTGCTCTGCTGGCGCCCTCTGGTATTCATCAGCCGTATCTCCTACGCTCTCTATCTGTGCCAGTTCATCATCTTCATCACCAACATCGGCACCGTTAGAACTGCAAAGGAATTCACGCTAATGTCTTTGGTGAGCATTTTTTCTCTGTAAAGAAGCCTAACTAGTGGTAGTAACACACGTTTTACAATCGTGACGTCGTGGGCTCAAAGAACTATTCGGTACCAATGAGTTCTTTGAAACTGATGTGGGGATTATCATACCACTGCCTTTTCGGTGAAGGAACACATTCTGAGGCAACTTGCATACGTCCGAAGAAGAAATTCGATGGCGTACGTGAATCCACCAATCCGCACTGGGCTAGCATGGTGGAGATGGCCCAATCACCCTTCGTGGGAAGGCTTAACATTTTATAAGAATTTGTAAAATATTTAAACGATATGGTCCCTGGAATACTGAAGTGTTATTTCATGAAGTATCTAAAACTTTACTGCGAAATCAATCATAAAATTAAGTAGAAATGGCTGTATTGTAGACCAATCCTTTAACTTTAGTCAAAATTCATGAAACAGGTATATGTTTTACTAATTTTAAAGTTGATTTTTTTGCGAAAGTTCTTGTTACCTAAAAATATCTTAGAATATGCAACGTGTTTAAGTAATTTATGAATAGCGCACTAATATGACAACTTATTTGGGTTGTGGATCTCAATGAATCATGGACAAAAAGTTTAATGTTAGTTTTTTTTATTATAATGACAATACTACACTACTACTACATAGAAAGCAATTGGATCATCCACAGACCCTTGAAGGTCTAAAGATAATCCAAGTGCTCAAGCCCACTGCCAGTTGGCAGCGTGCCCAGCATGCTGGCAGCATTGCCACGCTGAATGGCAATGCTTAAACGTTGAGCCAAATAAACACCAGCATTTTGGTCACGCGTCGCGTTATTAATGTTAGTTAATATATCATGTTTCTTTTTTACAGATGGACGTTCAGGAAATATCAGCTATATTATTGTCGTCTGTGATTTTAACCGTGACATTTGTTATACCGATGCAGTCTCTACACAAAGTTTTCTCATTCCAATGGAAATCTGAATCTGAAGAATCAAATGGGAAGGAAAAAGAAGAGACAGAACAGAATACTGCAGAAGAACCGAAATTAGAAGGAAAGAAAGAAACACCACCTTCACCGAAAAGCCGCCATAACTTGGTAGCACATAGGGAGCCGTTAGAGGAAATACCTGAAATGGAAGTTGAATATGAAACTCAGAGAGAAAACACTGAAGGACTAGACGAAATTATTGAAGAAGAAGAAGAAGGCACCATTGGTGAAGAAGATCAAATTGATGATTTAGAGATTATTGAAGAAGAAGAAGCTGGGGAAGAAGAAGCTTGGCTAGAAAGGGAAGGAGAAAGATCGATCTCGAGACAAGATGACCAAGAGTTAGACGAATGGGAATGGACGGCACATGGCAGTGGTAGAAGTGGGGCTCAATATTATCGCTATGCAAGATAGCAATATTATATCGTTATAATACATTTTTGATCGTTATTGGCATTTTTTTTCTTGTTTTACTTATCTAACGTCTATGAAAAGACGAATAGTAATATAACAAACAGTAAGTTAAATAGACCAAATATACATATAATAGCACAAACCTACAAGGACTTGCGAGAATCGTGATATTGAGTATGTAAATGTCATCTGTCAAGTCAATTCAATGGCAATATTATGCACATGTTAATAACTACTTATTATAAAATTGTCATCATCCAATATAATCAGAACGTCTAAGTTTACTACAAAAAAAAAATTGTATAGTTAGAAATTCATTATCTATCGTAGTAACGCTGAAATTAAGCTAATTATCAGTACTTGGTTTAAGAACGAGTGATCCCGGATGGCATTTCATAACTTTGTGCTACTGTTGCTCGAATGATTTATAATCTTGGTGATTCTAACCACTTTGCCGTGTTAAAAGCCCCCAGGCAAACCGGCAGGTAGTACTGACCACCCGGCCTTACTAGTTTAGGATCTTTTTACTAATGTAATTTTCTTTTCGTAAAAAATGGCGTAATCTACTTCAACAAATAATTTTTCAATTAGTTCACACGAATCGATACATCATTGAAATAGTATTTTTATACATTATTGTTAATTTTTCAAAAAATGACTCATTTCCATAAAATTCCAAACGTAGTATGATATACCAAACAAAGAAAAGAAAACATCAAAATTAGTTCATAATTGATTGGCGGAGTAGTCGCGTAGGTACATGTACCTAAACAAAAATATTCAGTCATGTTGAGAACTTTTTTTTTGAAGTCTGTTAAATATTGGCCGACAGAAAACCTAAGCCCAGGCTACGCAGAGTACTTATGTATATTCTTACTAAAATTATAAATCCGAATGTGATTTTGCTCGTTTGTTCCTCTTTCACGAAGCAATAAAACAACGGATAGACTTGATTTTTGACTTGCATGTAGTTCAAAGGTTAGCGAATGATATAGGGATTATTATCCCGGAAAAATAAATGGTTCCTTTGGGATAGTACAAAAATTAAGATATTTCGAGGGCGTATCCGCAGGCAAAAGTATAAAATAATTATAAAATAATGAAAGGTGGTAAAAGGATATCTGGGCAAGACATTAAAACTGACTGTTGTGTGCATTTAATGATGACGTCTAGTAGATCGTTCAACAGGTACCTACTTACGAGGAGTTAAGTATATCTAAGATTATTATAGTGCATGCTTCAAATTGTTTACTCTATTAGATTAATAAGTATTTTTGTCATTGTATGCATGTTCGTCATCCTATAGTACGTCACTCACTTCAGCTTACTTTAGATATTTTGCTGTACATTTTGCGTGACCCTAATTAGTTCATTGACTCTCAGTATAAAATTGATATCACAAATTAATCATTGTAAATTATACCAATCAACTACAGCATCAGCATATTTTTTAGGGTTCCGTACCTCAAACGGAAAAAACGGAACCCTTATAGGATCACTTTGTTGTCCGTCTGTCCGTCTGTGTGTATGTCAAGACTCTTTATCTCGGGAAAGCGTAAAGATATCGAGTTGAAATTTAAACTATATACGTATATCTATGGTTTCTTGCAGTTGTGTAAAAGAAAAACTTCTCAGTTATCGCTTAAAAAAGTTAGAGCCGTTTATGTCGTATTAAACCGCATGATTCGACACTCACAAGAATCAAAACCTTTTGGCGAGAAGCATTGTCTCAGAGTACACATATAGGAATAAATCTGAAAACAGTACATTTTTACTAAAATCACAAAAAAAATAGGGCCTCAAAATTCACAAAATATGGGTTCAAAATTCAAAGTGAGTAAATCGTATCATTTAAGGTATCATATAAAAGAACTTCATTAGATTAAAACAGGTTTTTAATTATTTTAACAATGAGTAATTTTCGATGTATGGCGAGAAAAGTAAAAAAAAAAAAACTTTTTTGTCGATGGTTATAGTATAGAGATTTTAACAACTTACTTTCCAATTTTGTAAAATTTTCTGGATTTATACGGAACCCTCGATGTGCGAGCCTGACTCGCACTTGTCCGGTTTTTTTTACAGAACCGTGTTTTTTTAGATTGAGTGCCATTTGACAGCCATTTTTTATTTGTGGTCACCTGCGGTTAATCAGCGTAGAATATTTATAATGAAACAAGTTTTTTTATAAATCCGTTACTGGTTCAGAACCTTCTAGAGTGGTGGTTAAAATTTCGGGTTTGCCCAGCGGCAACAATGACGCTATTACCATAACGCAATGGCCAGGCATCTAATGGCGAAGGCTTCATTGACTAAAATTATAGATCAGTCTGCTTGAAGGAGCGGCGCGCGCGCACGCCTGCTCGTCATGATTACGATCACAACAGTTTTCGCGATCGCGGCGATCGCGTACGCCGCGAACGAAACTAATATAAACATCACATACGACACACTCAGCAAATTAGCTGCCAATAGACTTGCACATGATGATCTTGCACTCATCAATGCGACAGTTAATAACTTGGAAGTTAACGATGAGTTGATAGCTAAAATATCTGGGCTGGTAAATAAGACTTTGACGAAACCAGAGTCGATTAAGGTTCCTGCTTATAATGCGTATGATGATGGTAATGGGGGACCTAAGCTTGGGGTTGTGGAGGAGTCCCCGGATTATGCCTCGTCTGTGGTGCTGGCAAGTGACCTTCTTTCGCTCTCGAGTGCTGTGGCTGCCGTGACTGAGAAGACCTGCAGGGAACAAGGATACAAGTTCCTCGATGGCTTGCTTATGAATCGAAGATGGGCCTTGAAGAGTGAGTACCTTTTTTTACGTATATTTAAGTTAATATAATCATCAAAATAGCACCGATTATCAATATCTGTACAAAAATAAAATTTTCGTCAATGTATGTGAAAAATTACAAAATAAAAAAATCAACAGTTAAATAAACCCTATGTTCCTAAACCTACTTTGTATTGTACCTCATTCGGAAACAATATTTTAAATGTAGGTATAACTAGTGAGAACAAACCTTGGTCGAATCATATAACTTGGCGGGTGTGATGTTAGCTGTAAGCTGCGGATAGCCCAATCCTGACTGAAGCACACTTCACAGCTGCGCGAGAATTGAGTTATCCGCAGCTCGTAGCTAACATCATAGCCGCCAACTTGTATGATTCGGACTATATGAAAGATATTGTCATCTACCCAGAAATAAATACATAAATAAATATTTTGGGACATCTTACACACGGTCTCTGACCCCAAACTAAACAAAGCTTGTGATATGGCTGCCAGAGACTGATATACTACATATACTGATATACTTTAACTACTTAATTATGTTCTATTAAATGCCTGCACATTTAATAAAACATGTATTTATTAGATGGTAAACAGTTTGAACTCGTTACGCGTTTTGATTTAAACAAGGCGTGCAGATAACTAAATTAAAATGTAAACAATCTTAGATAAAACAGCAAGAGACAGGTTCAGCAGACCAATCGCATTAAAAAATTTCAGCTGAATTACAATTGAACTTTAACCGAACTTCAATTTTTTGTCTATTTTCGTATCGCGCTAATGATTTTGACAAAAGTTGAAACGGAATCAGATTTGGAACGTAACCGCTGTCAATTGAACGGTAGGTGTATGAGAACTTTAACTGAATGCAGACGGAACGCAGCTGTTTAAAATTAGCGCGATTGCAGCTTAGTTTAGAGCCTATTGAAAAGCCACAGCCAACGTTTCCGTAATTAACATTTTTTTTCAATTTAAAAACTAGTAAACTATACCTTGTAAAATATAGCTTGATACGCAAGACAACGATACGCGTAATGATTCACGAACATCAAGTACCATATTTTATAGAGTCAAAATGATAAGTCTAATATCGTGTATTTGTGTACTTTTTTGCATTAAAAAATACACAACGTGTCCCCCGCATAGAATCCTTGAGGCCTTTGATTATTTGTATCTGTCCATAACCAAAACCCTGATGCCTTAAAAATACACGAAGCCTTGATGATTTAATCCTTGATTAATGTATTGAAATTGTAATAATTTTTACCCATGCAAATTGCTTTTTACCACTATTGTTATAAATAATATTTGTAATTATACTTTTACTGTGGGTTTATCGATAAAAGGCTAATATTGAGGCTTTTAATTTTCTGTTAACCTGTTTATAAGTCTTGTTTGTTTGGGACACCTTAATTATTTGTCAAATGATCTTTAATTTTTGTTTTGTGCCAAAAACTGTACGGATAATCCTAACACAAATGTCAACTTCCAGAGAAGTTTATTTGAGAAGAATCAATAAGTGTTTCATAGTGGGCTTTAGAAAACCCGACAACCCAAGAAGGGTAGGGCTTTTCTAATGTACATAGGTATATAGGTAATGTATATAGATATATCTGCGTCAATGTATGGACATACACGGACTGTGCTACACACTACACACATGATCAATACTATTTCTACACGATCACATAACATATAAATGGTTAGATTTTTGTTGTTGTACCAGTATTTAAATTCAGAGATTCGCAGTCTATCCCACGTAATCAGGTTTTTGTTCGAATAATAATGTCTACTATTTTTGACTTCTAATTTGGCATTTTAAGTTACCTGATGGGTTTGCAAATGGTCAAACTTCAAGGGCGGGCTACCATATCGGCTACTAGCGCTATGATTATATTTACACCATGACCTAATATGTCGTGATGTAGCTGAAGACTCATTGAAAAATCATGTAATCATGTTTGTATTGATCGGTCACATAGTTATACGTCTACGAAAAATAAATTTATTTGAAAAATTAGATAATAGTGCCTACTTAAGTAAGCCGTGGTGGTCTAGTGGTAGTGACACCCGCCTTACAATCGTGAGGTCGTGGGTTCAAATCCCGGGCCCGTACCAATGAGTTCTTCGGAATTTATGTAAGGAATTTAACACCATTGGCTTTTCGGTGAAGGAAAACATCGTGAGGCAACCTGCATACGTCCGTAGAAGAAATTCGATGGCGTATGTGAATCCACCAACCCGCACTGGGCCAGCGTGGTGGATATGGCCCAAACACCCTTTGTGGGTAGGCCTACGTCCTGCAGTGGACTATTAAAAGGCTGATACAGTACAGTACAGTGCCTACTTATAACTCATAATTATATATTTAATTTGCGTAAAGTTTATTATTTCGTTGAATATACAGAGTTATTAAGTGGAAAGGGGGCGATTAAGACCATCATTATAAACAATATTTACTACGGGACCAACCCGGAACTCGAGAAAAAAATCAACTGTTCCATACAGAATTGCAATTCGGTATCTACAAAATGTATGAAACAGTTGATTTCTTTTTCTCGAATTCCGGGTTGGCCTACAAAGTTGTTCATAATGATGGTCTGAAATAGTCTGAATAACTTCCCTTTGGCTTAGTACACCAGTTCTGGATAACCCAATATAGTAGTTTTTATACATTGAGTGAGTCCTGATGCCATTTTATGGAAAATTCTGGCTTTAGAATTTCAGTCTAGGATACAGTAAAATCTATAACATCTTTTGTCATAGCAAATGCACGGAACTTCGCATATTTTTGGAAATATAATTGTTAGTTTTAAATCAGTTCAGTCCAAATGTTGTCATCAAATAACATGGCAATTAGGTCCTTGCTTTATTTAGGTACTTCAAAACCGATGTGCGATTTTAAACACATATAAATACAGGCTTAAATTGGCGATATTTGAAATATTTCAAAAAGGTTCGTTGTACCCGTCATAAACATTGTCATAAATATCTTTTATGATTTAAGGATTTTGTATCGACAACAGTTCATTCATATCGTGAATAATTTTCTTGTTCTTGTTTGCTTTCGTAGATATTCAGGTAGTTTATTAAAAATATTTATCAACATATATTCAGAGCTTCTCCTTACAATTTCTAGTTTTGGCTCTGGTGCAATTATTTTGCTTTTTTGACGAGGATTTTCGGAGATGGTAAAATGATTAGCATATTTTTTAACGAACATTGCTGATTCAAAGATGTATATGTCGCAGGCAATTTGTAAGATTCCGCCGTTTACATACGGCGTCGTCAGTTTAAAAACGCTCGCAGTTATGTATAATGCCGAAGGCAAAATGTATATTGCCTTAGCATTTTATATTATGCCGAAACATTTTATTGACAATTAAAACGCCGTATACATAATGCCGAGGCAAATTGAAGTATTTAGTTCTGTTTCTTACCACGCGCGTCGCTGTTGATCAAAACAAACAAAATGGCGTCAAGTAGTGGTTTTATGACCCAAGAAAATATTGAAAATACTACGTGTACAAAAGGCTTTTCGCAAAATACTTGTGATTTTAAAAACATTTATTATAGTGAATTAATAAAAAGTTACGATTCTTAAACGAAAGCAATAAACACGCCGTGGACAACTTTCAAGGTTTTTCGGTACCTAAAAAATGCTAAGGTGTCCATAGAATCTGGTGTTCCGGGACTCCTGAAATAAGCAGGAGTCTTCCAATTTTTGCATATCGACCATAGTTAAAAAATAGTCAGAGGATATCAAAAGAGGCTAACCTGACCAATTGAAGTCAAAATACCTTAGATAAGTGCTTATGTTGGTTAGTTAATGTTAGAGTATACATATTTAACGGAAGGTCCTGAACTCGTAATAAGGACATATTGTTTCTGGCGCTTCGCCGGCCGCTACCGCGGCACGCTCGCTTCGCTCGCTCGGCTCGCGCGTTGTTGTCACTGTTCAAACCTAACCTAACCTACAAACTTTATATAAGTTTGACCTAAGGTCACTAAGTTTGGTTCACTTATCCTGGCGTAAAAGTCAATGTCAGTATTTCCCCACCCATATACTCCCATATCCCATCGCATTCCGAAGATCACGGTTTAGGCTCAGTGCCCCACACATGTTTTCGTTTCGTACACTCCAACCGTTAAACGAACTATACTTATCTCGAGATTATAATCGATCTGATTGATTTGAATAGTCCAAAATTTTTATCTGTCAATCTAATTTTTCTGAAATGTGTTTTGTCATGGTCACCCTAAAACTACAACCGACGTTGAAATTATTACAATTGAATGAGTTGTCATTTTGCCTTCGGCATTTTACATAACGGCGAGCGTTTTTAAACTGACGACGCCGTATGTAAACGGCGGAATCATACAAATTGCCTGCGACATATATACTAGGTAGTGTAATATTTTTTGCTGTATAAAATGTGGCGTACAGTGGGCTCGCGGGCGGATGTTCATAAGAATGCGTAAACATTTATTTTGCTTGATAAATAAATCATCGATGTCTGTACTGTCACCCCAGATTATCACTCCATATTTTAACCATACACTCAAGGCAGTTTTTACATTTGTGTTTGATTTTAGTACTGATAAAGCCTAATGGAATTGCGACATTTTAGACCCTATTTTTTAACATGTCCCTGCCAATTTAAATTTGAGTGTATGTTTATTTCGTTAAGGTTTATATTGTTTAACAGTTTCTTTAGATTTAGCGGTTTTCTTTGGTACGGGTGAAATTGAATGATTTTTGTTTTGTTTTTATTTATTTCTAAGTTATGTGATGTAATCCAAGCATCTATGGTTTTAAAGGTTTCTTTCAAGTATTGTAGTGAAGCGTCAGTATCCGAAGGACATTTAAAAAGTAGTGTTACATCGTCAGTGAATAATATACAAGGAGAATTTACTATCTTAGGCAGGTCATTAATATAAATTAAGAAGATAATACAGCCTAATACAAAGTTGGTCCCATAGAAAAAATGGCCATAATGACTCATACTAAGAAATCTTATAATATGTCTTACATTTAAAAATGCATCTCGCATGGAACATACGGCGAGACAATACAACAACAATCTAATGATATCCCAGAATATGTTTGTCGGTTGGTGTAGGTAGGTAATAGAATTTTTCGAAGCGATCAACAAGTCACGTAATGCAGAGTCATCTGTGCCGGAAATACGAATATATACCATATTGCACTTACAAGGCACATAGGTAGGTGGAAAAAAGTCGGCATACATAAGTGAAATCACGTGAGAATAATTATTATTTATCGCCAAAAATTGCATAACCGACTGCCAATGTGTACGGAGTACGAATAGTTCGTACGAATCGATGTGTCATCCATGTAATCATTTTTACATTATTGATGACCAGCTTTTGCTCGCGGCTCCGCCCGCGTAATATTTTGATTTTGTGCTATCTCATGGCTACCGTGTGATTACAATATACTGTAGTCAAGCCGTGGTGGCCTAGAGGTAGTGACACCCGCCTTACAATCGTGAGGTCGTGGGTTCAAATCCCGAACCAACCAGTTCTTTGGAATTTATGTACGGAATTTAACACCACTGGCTTTTCGGTGATGGAAAACATCGTGAGGCAACCTGCATGCGTCCGTAGAAGAAATTTGATGGCGTATGTGAATCCACCAACCCGCACTGGGCCAGCGTGGTGGATATGGCCTAAGCACCTTTCATGGGTAGGCCTACGTCCTGCAGTGGACTATTAAAAAGGCAGATACAGTACAGTACAGTAGTCAAGTTACAGTGTTTTGAAGGAACAGTGCCCAAACGATTTATTTTTGTCTTTTCTATTCGCCTGTGGAGATTTTTTTTGCCTTTGCTGAGATAATCCAACAGATACTGTATTGCGTAAAGTTTTACGGTTTTAGAATGACGGTGAAAGCCGATAAACTGAAATACAACTACGCAAGATAAAAAGCAAAAAGTTTGAAGACTACATAAACAAAAACTACTGGAAAATATCCAAAATTATAATTTTCTAGAAAAACAAATTGCAACTTGGAATCGATCAAATGTAATATGGTACAACAATTTTTTTTCTAGAATTCCGAGTTAGTCTTATTAGTTAAAGTTGTTCATAATGACGGTAATGATGATACCTAGATGAAATCAGCCCCTTGCGGCTTAGTACACTCTTTCTGAATCATCATCCATAGGATAGGCCTATGACTATGCTCAGTAGTACATGTCCCCCACGCCTGTTAATGGTGATGTTGATTAAGTACAACACATTGAAAACGAGGCCATATTTACGACCTATTTTAATTTTACCAGGCTTATTATTACTTCTGGTATATTAAATAATCTTAAGAATCGATAACTTTAAAAACACCGTAAACACAAGGCTACATTAAAATTTATAAATATGGTACAAATTAATTATGGCAACCTTCAAAGTCAATAAATATACACAATAATTATAATTATTAAAAATATCCTAATGTTACAAAAATATTGCTGATCGTTGTAGGTATAATAGATTGAGGTCATCATCTCATCGGTTCAAATCCCGGTCCCGTACCTATAAGTTCTTTGGAATTTATGTGCGAAATTTCACACCACTGGCTTTTCGGTGAAGGAAAACATCGTGAGGCAACCTGCATACGTCCTTAGAAGAAATTCAATGGCGTATGTGAATCCATCCACCCGCACTGGACCAGCAAAGTGGAAATGACCCAATCATCCTTTGTGGGTAGGCCTACATCCTACAGTGGACCATTAAAAGGGCTGGTACATGTAATCATCGACATTATTTGTTTTATGTCGAAATGCAAAATATAGCCTATGATTAGAAATTAGTGAATGTTTTATAAATAATAAATTCAATCAGGATTGGTGTACTTACCTGATTGAATTTATTTTACTTAAACATATTTGGATATTTTTTACTTTATGTAACGGGAAATCACTCAAGGATTTGTGAGACAGAATTACGCATTCGATTCAGATATCAGATTTACACTCGTTAGCTTGAGATAGACCTCCGAATGCAACCGAAACTACAGTCACTACTCAAAAGGATCAACCAGATTTTCTGTTGAACACCGAGAAAAATCGCGTAAACATTTTTGATAAAAAATAAGTTTTCATTTAAAAACTCTTTTCACCCCTTAAATTGTAACATTTGTAACAAATGATGTTATGTTCTTGATGCCAATAGTTTCAGTAAGAAATATTGCATATACGTACGTCTTTTTTTCAGTAGTTTTTGGTTTTGGTATTTATAATATTCAGCCAAAGTTTTGCGTAAAAATATGACTTATTAGAGAATTATAACTTTAAGGCCATTTAAAAATCTGTAAAAACTAAGACGTACAATCTTAATTTAAGTGATGATTACATTTAAAAAAAACTCTCAATCGGATATTTAGAGGTAGATAACACCTTATTGTTTTTGTATGGACAAGTTGGCGCCTCACAATGGCCTTAAGATTGGTAAAAGACGTGAGTGATTTCCCGTTATATAAATAAAAAAACCGGAGAAGTGCGAGTCAGGCTCGCACATCGAGGGTTCCGTACAAACACGTTGTTAACATAATTATATACTTGTTTTAGCATGGCAAATGAAGTTGAAGTTCTTTATAATGATACTTCACTCACTTTGAATTTGTTCGAATCAGGAAATAGATTTGTACGTTTGCGGTATAATAACATCTCCGGAACACCTCGTACATCGACGGAGAAAGTTATTACCGCGGGCTAACTTGACGCCAACGCCATCTAGTTTTGATATGAGTAAATACTGAGATTTAAACTGTTGATTTAAGAATTGATTTTATAACTTATTTGATTTGATTGCTATTAAGTTTGATGTTTTTTATATTTATACAATTATACATTTACATATAAATTTATATTTGAACATATTTTTAGTTTAGACAGGATTTTAAACCAATTTTTTGTGAATTTTGAGGCCCTATTTTTTGTGATGTAAATAAAAATGTACAGTTTTCAGATTTATTCCTATATGTGTACTCTGAGACAATGCTTCTCGCCAAATTTCATAGTTCTATGTCAACGGGAAATACCCTGTAGGTTTTGATTTTTGTGAGTGCAAAATATGCGGTTTTTTACGACATAAACGGCTCTAACTTTTTTATACGGCAACTGAGAAGTTTTTCTTTTACACAACTGCAAGAATTCATAGGTTTACGTATATAGTTTAAATTTCAACTCGATATCTTTACGCGTTCCCGAGATAAAGAGTCTTGACATACACACAGACGGACAGACGGACAACAAAGTGATCCTATAAGGGTTCCGTTTTTTCCTTTTGAGGTACGGAACCCTAAAAAGTGCGAAAGCCACGTTGGTTTCCATAATAAAGCATTCGGATTTACTTATTCACATGCACAGCTATTTTGATTGTAGCTATTTTTCTTTTTTGTATACCTTGGTGTGTTTTACTATAACAGAAAGTGAAAATGACAAAAATATTCTATACCAAGAACACACTGTAATGTTTGCCTTTTTAGTTCTTTCGTTTTTAAACATATATAGAGCAAACACAAAGGCGGACAAGAAGGGCGCACTTTATATTTGAACAATTAGTTCAAAGGCTGCTTACTGAACCAGTCAAGGTAAAGAAATGTGGTTTTTAAACTTTCGCGATTTGAACACATTATTATTATGTACTACGGGACTAAACGCGCACTAAAATTACGAGATAAATAAATACCTCATCATCCCGAAGTTTCGACAGACTTGCGTCGATCGTGGATGAAAGTCAGTCTACTCGTTATTTATCTCATAATTTTAGCGCGCGATTAGTCCCGTAGTACATAATAATAAAGGTAAAGCAATGGCTTATCTCTTTATCTTTAACTTCATTGAGTCTGAACTTCACGCTATTTTAAGTTTGATCGACTTTTAGCAAAATCCACGACTGAGGATTGCGTTTAAAAAACGTAGCCTTTTACATGTGACTAATTAGGATATAGCCTAATTTGGAACAAAACGACCTTACACTAATTTTGCGCATACATTTGTAACCAGATCCTTTCCAACTAATCTCTAATTAACTTAGGAATGTAACCTTTGCTTTCGTGAACACTTTGACTATTAATGACACATTATGCAAACATAATTAGCAGGAAGTGTTTATTATTTTTTAATCTTAATCTATTTTGTTTATAATTATTAACTCATGAAATTCTAATGAAGAGCAAACATCGTTATCGATCTAAATAAAGGTCATTAGGAAGTTCACACGGTCAACCAAGTTCACAATACATGGCCACAAAAGGTATATTTGTCTCTTGTCAATCATGCTGTTAAACGTAAGTGTGAAAGAGATGGAAGTAACGGTTGTTCTAAAATTACGATCAAATTATGGAGCTAATTTTAGAAAATTATAACTGTATTGTAAGTACAGTTCTACGCATAAATGGCAAAAAAGTGTGCGGGTCGTGTAAACATGCTACTAAAAAAAACAAAATTACTTAAATTAAGTGATTACTCAATCTTTATACAAATTCAACAGCATTTGAACTAATCGTTCCGAGGAAAAAAATATATAGATTCACTATAATGTAAGGAGCAGAAAAATTGGCAAATTGAAACGGCAGTGAGCAGGGCACATATCACGGAAGACTGATGACAAGTAGGGTCGTAAAATTTTGGACTGAACCTAACATCCCGGAAGTGCAACGCAACCGTGTAGTTCTAACTTGTATTATCGACGAGCTATAAGGGTGGCCTATGTCTTATAGTAAACGACGTCCTTTGGTTGAGAAGTAGTATTAAAGAAAATTGAATCGATTTGAAAAATCTAACCAAGTAAATACCTATAGACACTAGAATGGCTAACAGCTTACATGATGCTTCTGTTTTGTCATTAGCAATATCATCCACATTGCAGTCTCATACCTAAGCCACCGAGGCAGTTATGCCAGGGGCCCAGAGTCATGCTATTTAACTTTAAAGAACTAGGCTGGCTTGAGCCACCGTTGGAGGGGAAAATGCACTAAACACCCATTGCGGGACGTCAGTGCAAAACTTATTACCTTCACACGAAATATGAACGTATAATATTAGATATCGTGTCCATAAAATAACATTTGATTGAACTTACATAATGATTGTTTTATGTAAATTAAGATGCTGAGAATTTCAGGCAAAAACTCGGTCATAATTGCACTTAACGAACTTATTCTTGGAATCACCTAATACCTATAATAAGACAAGTATCACTAGATAAGTGTAAATGTGTGTATTTTATATAACAATATGGCAGTGAGTAGGTAAGAAAAGAACTGTGATAATTAAATCGACAATAATGTGAAAAATGCTACATCGATCCGTGCGAAATATTCGCGAACTTCACACAGGTGAGATCGGTCATGCTATTTTTTGCAAAAAATTATCTTGTTACTATGATATTTAGATGAATGGAATATAGCTCCTGTATTACCCGTAAATCACCACATAGGTAAATAAGTCGGAGAAAGGTAGACAGATAAAATGATTACATTATCATAAATGACAGTAAAATACATTAGCATTTTTTAGTTTTCATTGATTTTCCCTCAATTGGAGTTGAAATTAAGGAAAGTTTTATGTTCGAGCATGTTAATCAATTTAACATCACTCAAACCTTTTTCAGTGTGTCATTTTCACAAATGTGACAAGTTATTTACTTAAAACACGTGTGATTTGTTTTAGTGCGTATCCGTATTTGTTTGATTAATTCTCTAAGTGCGAAGTTATTGCAATATCCGCTATCGAAAACATACTTTAAATGGATGCGAATTTGATCACGTTTTTTGACACGTTTTCGTATAGATGTGCGAGATGGTAAGATGTTTATCACACATATATATATATATACATATATGAAATAAAAGATGTTAAGTATTTTTAGGGTTCCGTACCTCAAACGGAAAAAATGCAACCCTTATAGGATCACTTTGTTGTCCGTCTGTCCGTATGTGTGTATGTCAAGACTCTTTATCTCGGGAACGCGTAAAGATATCGAGTTAAAATTTAAACTGTATACGTATATCTATGGTCTCTTGCAGTTGTGTAAAATAAAAACTTCCCAGTTATCGTTTAAAAAAGTTAGAGCCGTTTATGTCGTAAAAAATCGCATATTTCGCACTCACAAAAATCAAACCCTACAGGGTACTTCCCGTTAACATAGAACTATGAAATTTGGCGAGAATCATTGTCTTAAAGTACACATATAGGAATAAATCTGAAAATTGTACATTTATATTTTAATCACAACAAATAGGGCCTCCAAATTCACAAAATATGGGTTCAAAATTCAAAATGAGTAAATCGTATCATGTGAGGTATCATATAAAAGAACTTCATTAGCACATGCTAAAACAGGATTTTAATTATTTTAACAACGTGTTTGTACGGAACCCTCGATGTGCGAGCCTGACTCGCACTTATCCGGTTTTTTTTCTTCATATGTATATCACCTTTTTATAAAATTATGTAAACAGTACTTTGGTTGCGTGCAAGCTGAGTAAATAAATGAAAAATCGGCCAACTGCGAGATAGACTCGCGCGCGAAGAGTTCCGTACCGTATGGAAGCCATACCGTACGTAATATATTCAAATTCTTTATTTTTGTTGTAGATTGATTGATTAAAGCCACGGAGGAGTCTTGTTAAACATTATTATAAAACATTAATGTATCCCGGCAGACAACAGATGCTAATATTTTGCCATATAAGAGTGTCTCTACATCAAGGATCTATTCCTCATTTGACCTCCTACCTCCTAAATGGCTCGACCAATTTCGGAATACGCGACGTCCTTAGATTTGTATTTGTTTCCGGGGTGACGTATTCTGTTTTATTTTGTTATTTTATTCATTTAAATATACTTAAAATATCATACGCCTATTTCATACTTAACTAGCGGACCCACCGCAGCTCCATCTGCAGGGCTGATTTTTGAATTAAACTATCCAGGGCGCCACCCAAATGCATACAAAAAAAACCGGACAAGTGCAAGTCAAGCTCGCACACCGAGGGTTCCGTACAAATCCAGAAAATTTCACAAAATTGGGAAGTACGTTGTTAAAATCTTTATACTCATCCTCATCATCGACAAAAGTTTTTTTTTGTTACTTTTCTCGTCATTCATCAAAAATTGTTAAAATAATTAAAAACCTGTTTTAGCATGCTAATGACGCTCTTTTATATGATACCTTACATGATACGATTTACTCACTTTGAATTTTGAACCCAAATTTTGTAAATTTTAAGGCCCTATTTTTTGTGATTTAAATAAAATTGTACAGTTTTCAGATTTATTCCTATATGTGTACTCTGAGACAATGCTTCTCGCCAAATTTCATAGTTCTATGTCAACGGAAAGTACCCTGTAGGTTTTGATTTTTGTGAGTGTCAAAATATGCGGTTTTTTACGACATAAACGGGTCTAACTTTTTTAAACGATAACTGAGAAGTTTTTCTTTTATACAACTGCAACAGAACATAGATATACGTATACAGTTTAAATTTCAACTCGATATCTTTACGCGTTCCCGAGATAAAGTGTCTTGACATACACACAGACGGACAGACGGACAACAAAGTGCTCCTATAAGGGTTCCGTTTTATCTGTTTACGGTACGGAACCCTAAAAAAAAACATTCAAATCCGTCCAGCCGTTTAAGAGGAGTTCAGTGACACGTACAGTAGAATTATATTACTTCTATAAATTAGACACTGTGATATGACATAGGAAAATATTTGTGGTCAATTTTATGTCCACATCAATTCAGAATTATTATGAATGTAATGAACACCATTGGATCAATTTTGTTTATGTGGTGTAGGTTATGGACTATTTGAATATTTATGAATGCCCTTTGAAGGCTAACAACTACACAATATCGACAAAAATGGTTTATGCATGTAGTAAGGAACTAAAGGCTTAATTAATTTGTTGACAATACCGATAATTCTCTATTAAAATTCATATCTTTAGCTAAATTGATAGTTATTACAATATCAATAAATCAATGCTAATTAATTTGAAAAATGCTGTAATATAAATATTTTTTTTATAATATTATGTAATTCTGAAATGCGATATGGCTCTAAAGAGCTAGGGCTATGGGCTTAGTATAATTCTAGAAATGTGTGGATTCCGTGAATCAAGTACACCTTTCACACTGGCTAAAACTGTGAAAGGTCAGAAAAAGCAAATGGCGAGAACGAAATCAATCTAGGAAATTATACAACATCATTGGTCCCACAATAACTAAGTCACTAAAACTTAGGATGTATGTTGTTTTTAAACTATTGCGATTTGAACACATTATTATATATATACTACGGGACTAATCGCGCACTAAAATTAGAGATAAATAAATACCTCATCATCCCGACGTTTCCTGTCTACCCGTGACCACGGTCGATGCAACTCGGCCGAAACGTCGGGATGATGAGGTATTTATTTATCTCGTAATTTTAGTGCGCTATTAGTCCCGTAGTATATAATAATAATAATTTAGGATGTAATTATAACTACTAATATAATTAAGTGTCCATAAATGACATGGTAGATAGTAGATAGTAAAAGAGTAAGTTGTAAACTGTGGTGTTAGAATAACGTTCGTACCGTTATCGTAAAGTTATTTGGTGCCACTCGATCACCTAACTTAAGCTATGCACGCCACGTATGATCGAGCGTGGATGGAGTTTACTACTAAGTGCTACCGTGGGCCGGATGGCACTTTGTTTTTCAGGCTCCGGATGTTTTAACGTGTCGGAGGCCTTCAGGTGGCTTGGCAGTTGGTAGCACATATTATAAACTCTTTTGGCCGTTCTTGTTTTTATCATAAAAACTTATAAACAAATATCGAACATCAATTCAAATGCACTCGACTTTGTTGAACAAACGATTGCCTTGTAAACACACAGCTCTATCAATATTAGTGTACCATTACGACTTGTATAATTAATCAAATAATCATCATAGAGTTGAGAATGAACTTGCTCAATTTTTACTCAATGATTAGCACTTTACTAGGTCAATAAATTAGTGTCAATAATTAACGAGATAACAGAGTTTAATATTTATTTTTCAAGGTGTTAAAGTCGTAATAGTTACTAATTTAAATTTAGGCTATTAAATTGTTGTAAACCTAACAGGTAGTAATATTTTTATTGATTGTATGTAAATTTGGATCTAAATAGAATAACAAAGATAATGTAAAATATCAGGGCAAGTGCGAGTCAGGCTTACCCACTGAGTTTGCAGAAATAAAAGATCATGGAAGACGGACGGACAGACGGATAACAAAGCAATGATTTAAGGGTTCCATTTTTGCATTTTGACGTACGGAAGCCTAGAAAATCATAATGTTCATTAATCATCATCATCTCACCATTTAGACATCTATAGCTAGACATAAGTAATGCCTTTATATCTCCGGTTGAATATCCGGAATGTTGGTAGGATGGTATGGACGTTTTCCCGGATATCTTCCTTCAATGTTGTGCAATTACAGCTGTTAGATAATTTCTTAGCGTGACTCTACACAGTGACATTCAAATATTATTTATTAGAGATTGTTTATTTCCTGCAGCAATAGCATTGTGGTGATTATAGCCAATTATATCACAATGGGTGGCATTGACATTGAATGGGTTACTGTTCAATCCAGCTGTCTTTTAGTTTTGATCTTTTGATGAGGTAGTAAGCGCTAAAAATAGATAAAAAGTACCTATTTATATATTTTAGTTATGGGGACGAAATGATGAGTAGACGTTTTACCGTTAGGTTAGGTGACAAGGTGTTGCAGACAAAAATGGTTTCGAGTTCATAAGGAAAATGTGGCGAAATTCATAACAGAGATTTATTAGTTTAGATAATACGCTGTCGCTGCGTTAAGGAAAAAAATATTTTACTCTAATAATTATTTTAAACTAGCTTTTACCCGCGGCTTCGCCCGCGATATAATTTAATTTATGTTTATCTTGTCAAAAAATATGGTAACTAAAACAGTAAGTGCGCCACAAAGTATTAGCCCCAATTCAATGTGAAACGGTACACAAATATTGTAGCAAATAATAATTTCAAACCCAAAAAACAGCCAATCTCAACTAATTTGTTTCGTCATCGTTATCATCCGGGAATTATGCAATTTTCGGGATAAAATGTAGCCTATGTCCTTTCTCAGGCTCTAGACTATCTGTGTACCAAATTTCATTGAGATCGGTTCATTAGTTTTGGCGTGAAAGCGCGACAGACAGACAGACAGACAGATAGACAGACAGACAGAGTAACTTTCGCATTTATAATATTATAAGTAAGGATAATATATTATCAGTATGATGATATCCAAGGACTGCTTATCGATTGATTTGACAGATATTCGATCGACAGTTGTTTATTTTGACATTCTTGCAGCGCACGCTAGAGTAGCTCGCAGATGGCAGAATTTTCCTACTTACTCAACATTTATCGTTATATTTTGGACAATACACAAAATATCTTTATAATTTGTAGCCTATGTGTTATTCTGATGTATAAGCTATATTATTACAAAGTTTCATCTCAATCCGTTCAGTAGTTTTTGCGTGAAAGAGTAACAAACATCCATACATCCATCCATCCATCCATCCATCCATCCATCCATCCATCCATCCATCCATCCTCACAAACTTTCGCGTTTATAATATTAGTAGGATATTATCTTGAAAAAAGTCTAAAAATAGGATCTTGATTGCAACGCTGCATTATACAGGGTTATTCCTAATCAATTAGCATCCTTTTAGGGGCTTATTCTGTACATCAAAATTAACAATTGTTTTCTGCGTGTTTTATACAAATTGTCGCGGGTGACGATAGTAGACGAACAACAATTGTATTTGAGTATTGACAAAAGTAGCAGAATAAAAGTTGTTAGTTTTGATGTACAGAATAAGCCCCTAAAAGGATGCTAATTGATTAGAAATAATCCTGTATATACAAAGCGTCACGGTGTATCCGCATATTATCTCTACTAAAGCGGTTGCCATACCTAGTAAAATTTAATAAATTATTTCTAGTCATTATAATTTTAAACCCTTTGTTTTATCAGTAAGAGATTGTATATAAAAATACTATTAAAATTTATTACACAATTGCTTGATAGATAATTATCATAACTACAAGGCAACATTTCGTTTTCAAGTCCATATCTTCAAAAAACATACATCGAATTAGACTTACGTTACATAGTAAAAATTATAGTCAAAATTAATTTTGGAGTGAACTTCCAAATATAATTTATTGCTTAAATTACTATCAAAAGAACCCACGCTATGATATTTAAGACATTATAGTCAACTGTGGGCTCTAGTTTCCGGGTGTCTAGCACTAAAATGGTGTGACTGAATGTAAATGATTGGGAAGTTTGTAGAACTAATTTGATTATACTTTATTTGATACGAATTAATATTGTAGTAGCAACATGATGAGTAGGTACAGTCATTGTCATGAGAACAATACTTTTCTCTACCGGATAAAAATATAATGTATTGACATTTAGGTTTCCTGGCATGAGTAAGGAAATTTCAAAACCGTCCAAAAAGAATGAAAGAGTCCTCTCAAGATTTCCCTGTTTACCATATAAAAATTTCGTAAGTAATTTTAGTTTTTTTATTTAGCAAAGTCCAAGATTTTCTTCATATTAAAGTTTACTGATTCCTGTGCTACTCATTTATTGACTACTTATTGCTGCTACTGGTTACTTTAGGGGAAGCCTATGTACAACAGTTAACGTGCTACGGTTGATTTTATGAAGATGACTAATGTCTAAAATCGTTGTTTGACTGTTGTGAAACATCAAATTGTATTATTTTATCATTTGATCATATGATTATAGTTTTAAAATTCAGGGTTACTTACGAATCTAATGTTAATTCAGATGTAATGAACAAAATTATTCAAATTATGTGAACCTTGCCTTACTTATTATACCGCTAGTGTTTATTGCTAAAAATAATTATGTCGTGTAAAATTGCCAGTGTAAGTAATAATACGCTTATGATTCTTTTTTCTATGCTGTAATAGTAGGTACCTTTTTTACGAGGGGTAAATCTTCGAAAGATCTTCCGGGTGCAGTCGCGTAGGATTGTACCGACTAAAACCCCCTCGGTGGCCAGCCTTTGTGCCCTCTTGGGAGCTCCGGGATCTCCAAAGGAACGCACCGGTGCTCCCAGCACTATGTGGGACTACCTGCCTGGTGCTAAAACCAGGCTTGTATAATCTTAGGTAAAATAGTTCTGGTTTTGCCGATTTCATTTGTACCTATTGCCTTAGCATGGCAGCCGGTATCCGTCCATTTCACAAACTTTTTTTTTATTCAATAGTCTATTTAAACATTAAACTACTAGTCATGATCAACTCGTAAAATAGAGAATTAAACTTTCAAAATAAATGTTGTAAAATTACATTTTGGTAATATAAAGAGAACTATATCTAAAATTAAAAATTTAAAAAAAGAACATCTGAGATGTTGTCTAAGTAAAAGGTTTGATTTACAATTGGTTATAAAATGATGGTTAGTAGAATAAAACGTTATGCTTTTAAAATGTAGTTTTTGGAATAAATATTAAACGAATAGTTGGTTTTATAGTGATATTTTGCCAAAAAATGTTTGCGAAACATTAGGAAACCGTAAAAAATCATATATCATAATCATTCCTTAAACAAAATAATCTAGTAAATTATTGAATATTGAATAATCTTCATAGAAATACCTTGTCGTGATGATAAGATCGATGTTACCCCTGTAATCATTTGCATTATTTTTTATTGTGGTAGATTGTGGACATATATCTATTATTCTGTTAGATATACTTCTGTATTTTTGAATTGGACAGATATTAGTTGAAAATTAATGCAGTTTTGACCTAGAACAGAGTTTCAGGAAATACCCATTCGCTTAGTAGCCTAGACCTCTTTATAAACCTGATCTATGACGAAATACAGTAGCGTTCATTTTGTTTGCTACTTACTGAGAATCTTTTGCAAATCAGACAGGAATATTAATTGTGATGTTTATTAAAGTCAAGTAATATTAATTTAATCAGTTTCAATCATCTGTTGACATAGAAGGCTATCCAAAAAAGTGTATTAAGCCAAAAAAGGTTGATGCAGATCATTATGAACAACGTTTACTTTTTGTCAACACAGAAAAATAATTTAGCTATTTTATAACTTAAAATAATAAGCCATTCTTTTGTAAAGTTTAGGGCTTTTATTTGTTTGACGAGTGTGTTTGTGTATATCATATCTGTCAGTAATGAAATTTTTAGCTTTTTACTTGTTGATCAAGTGAACAAAGTGAGAGAGTTTCCGTTTTACACGACGACTTTGCTTTCGCCTATCCTGAGTAATACAGGTTCACAGTGTCTTCAGCGGGACGATTCTGTTAGCCGATCTCGTGGCTGAGGTGACGCGTTTTTGGACTTATCTCGTTTTTTTGACAGCTTTGAGCTGTCAGATCTGTCAGAAAAGCGACAGAGGTTCAGGAACGTGTCGCCTCAGTGACGGTATCGGTTAACGGAATTGCCCCGCAGGTCACAGTTTTCAATAAATAACAACGAAGCTCTATTTATCAGCCGATTTCGATGATATTTGGCAAAATTTATGGTAACTAAATGATGATGAGCTAGTATGAACAAATCGGTCAAGAGCGAGTCGAGATAGTATAGGCTCATGAATATTCAGTTAAAGAGATGTCGCGGGATCTACTGTTTGTTGAACTAGTTCACAGAGCGCACATAACTTCAAAACACAGAAATGAGCGTCTTAGGATTTTAACTCAGGACCTCCGGAAGAAATTCCGACTCCGACCGAGTTACTATCACTTCCGACATCTATGCATGCCATTCCTGGTGAACAATAAAGATATATCGATAGCGTAGCGTGATTGAACACAATAAGTATGACAGCTCTCTGCTGCTCTACCAATACAGGAAATAACATCGTGGGCGCTTCGTGGCCTACGAATTCCTCTGTTTCCTTCCGCGGGCGACAAACGACCATCCGATGGCATCTTCGTAGAATATTTACTGCTGTCAATGGGTTATTTAGGTATGTACCTTTAGATTGCTTTGATTGCAATGACCTTTAGGAATATTGGGCCGCGTTTGGTTTTTACCTGGCTGTTTGAGTGTAATTGTTTTCGGATATGTGCAGGTTATATTTTTAAACAACAAACTTAGTCTTGGATATCAGCGAGCATAATTAAATAATTATAAAAAAATAAATAAAATAGCCTTTTATTTCTTGCAAAGATACAGAACGCTACAACTTTATAATTATATACTAAATTATCACTAATTATTTTCTAATATCTATTTATTATACGCTACCTAGTATTTTATTATTGTTTTTTATGTATCTAATTTTAAGTCTACTAAATTCTAGTAATTATTCTATGTTTTGAGTATCTAAGCGTGATACAATGTTTTTTGTTTAATTTTATTAGATTATGTTATTACCTAAGTTTCTAACCTATTCCCTAGTATATAATTTTTTTATCTATCTAACTTTTTCAAAGTGTTATTAAATTTTTTTTTTCAGTTATTTTAATATTTAATTATTGTTATATAATATACGTACATCTAATTATCTTTATCTATCCAATTTAAGTTCATAATTTCTTAGTCTAAGTATTAAGTTTTTCTTAACTAATTTAGGTATCTGTTAGTTACGCTATTGCAGTTTTTAATTAAATATTTTAATAGAACCCCTTGTGGGTAAAGGCCTCCTCCAACGAAGCCCATTTGTCTCTATCTTTAGCCACTTGTAGCCAATCGTTGCCCGCTGTCTTGATAATATCGTCTTGCCATTTCGCATAAGGTCTTCCTCTACAGCGTTTGCCGCTTGGTCCTTTCCACGATGTAATTATCCTTGTCCATCTCCCGTCTTGCAAAATATTAAATAATTATTCTTACTTATAATATTATAATAAATCCGAAATTGTGTTTGTTGGTTTGTTTTTCTTTCACGGAGCAACAGATTGATTTAGTTTTTGGCATGGACAATATACATACATAGTTCGATAGACGGAAAGTAACATTAGTTACTTTTATTCTCGAATAAATAAAATGTTTCCATGGGATGGCACGAAAATTAAAAATCCACACAAAACTTTAACTAAAATTTAAATAGTATCAGCTGACTGCTCTATGATACATAATATTAAACAATAATTAAGCTTAGTTCAGAAATCCGAAGTTCATGATAAGCATAAGCACTATCTCATGTTTAAATTATCTTCTACACCTCTGAATGCTACAATGTACTAATCATTAATTTTGAATAAAAAATTCCCTGATCTATGAGAAAGCAAAAGGAGTTTATTTTTCTAAAATTCAATCTTTGCCTTTTTTATATGGCAGATTGAATTATAATAAAATTAATTAATTTCAAATTTTAATAATGTTTTGATTCAACTTCGTTTGATTAATTGTACGACTTTAAGAAACGTGCAGTTTTTTTTTGATTATTATAGTTATCTATATCCGTATGTATTAACCTTTACAACACAATAATTCCGATGCATCTTAGATCATAAATCTAGATATCACGCCGAGAGAATTCCAAAACAGACATTTAGGTATATGATACAGTGATGGTGCATTTGGAGAATAGGGTTTGAATTCTTCTTTCAATAAGACTACGACTGAAAATAAAAATGGAAAAAAATATTCATCATCTCGTTTCAGACCTCTTCTTTAGATCATTACAAAATTAGTAATACGTAAGAGACTAAGTTTGCTTTTAATATACTTAAAACATTTTTCATTGTTAAGATAATATAAAATGGCTACAAAAGAGGTTGAAAATGTGGAACTCAAATTAAAAACTGGACAAGTCAGGCTCGCACATCGAGGGTTCCGTACAAATCCAGAAAATTTCCCATAATAGGGAAGAAAGTTGTTAAAATCTCTATACTACCATCGACAAAAAGTTTTTTATTTTTTTCACTATTTTAATGTTTTTTTTTTCATATGTCGAAAATTACACATTGTTTAAATAATTAAAAACCGTTTTTAGCATGTGCTAATGAAGTTCTTTTAAATAATATCTTACATGATCGTCACTTTGAATTTTGAACCCATATTTTGTGAATTTCGAGGCCCTATTTTTTGTGATTTATATAAAAATGTACAGTTTTCAGATTTATTCCTATATGTGTACTCTGAGATAATGCTTCTCGCCAAATTTCATAGTTCTATGTCAACGGGAAGTACCCTGAGGTTTTGAGTTTTGTGAGTGCGAAATATACGGTTTTTTACGACATAAACGGCTCTAACTATTTTAAACGATAACTGAGAAGTTTTTCTTTTACACAACTGGAAGAAAGAAAAAAATGGATAGATATACGTACACAGTTTAAATTTCAACTCGATATCTTTACGCGTTCCCGAGATAAAGAGTCTTGACAGACGGACAACAAAGTGATCCTATAAGGGTTCCGTTTTTTTCCGTTGAGGTACGGAACCCTAAAAATAACAAGTTTAGTACAGAACCATCGACGAAAGAATTCATTTGCACTTGAGTTGCTTATATTCATATTAGATTTACTTTTGACCACACCCCAACTACACAAAAACTGGATTTGAATGAAATTTGAACTCACGATGCAGGGAATCCCCACTGCAATTTAATTAAACAATCTTAATGACTTAATAACAGTAGAATTAGAGTTAATATTTATTTTGTTTTTAACTTATATAACTTATACCTTTTTGATTAACAAATAACAACGGTTAAGATATCTATATTTTTAGAAACCTCTTGCAACCAGTTCTTTTGTAAATCTTCGGGAGGCCAGTTGAGATAGATACCCACCGCCGAGATCTTTCCATTTGTACCAAAATAATAGCACCTAGAAAATTAAACCTGATCACACACTTTACCAAATATTTTTCCTATATTTTTCACTTTCAAATCTTTTAAACAAAAATAAATGTCTCAGTCAGCTAGAACGGCCACTGCTGTACATAGGTCTTTCCTATACAGGAAGAGGTTAATCGGTTAGGACGAATTATAATGCCATAGACACATAACGCTTACACCCATGACTGCCTCGGTGGCTCAGTGGTTAGTGACCCTAACTTCTGGATCAAAGAGGCGTGGGTTCGATCCCCACCCAGGGCAAATATTTATGTGATGAACATAAGTGTTTGCTCTGTGTCTGGGTGTTATTTAGTTACTATCTATATAAGTATGTATTTAAAAATAAGTATATGTAGTATATCAGTCTCTGGCAGCCATATCATAAGCTTTGCTTAGTTTGGGGTCAGAGGTCGTGTGTAAGATGTCCTAAAATATTTATTTATGTCAAACTTGTTACACCTTTTTTGGTCAAGCAGTAAAAAGTAAAATGCTCGTATTCAACTTCGACTTCAACAGATTCAGAACAACAGATTACAGTTGTTTTATTTACTTTTGTATACCCTCACAGGGCCAGCGTGGTGGATAAAGCCCAATCACCCTTCGTGGGTAGCCCTATGCTTAGTAGTGGACTATTAAAACGGCCGGTACAAACAAGTGAATGCCTCGGTGGCTCAGTGGTTAGTGACCCTGCCTTCGGGATCATAGCGGCGGCGTGGGTTCGATTCCCACTCAGGGCAAGTATTTATGTGATGAACATAGGTGTTTGCTCTGTGTCTGGGTGTTATTTAGGTACATTATATATTATAGAAGTAGGTATGTATTTAAAAATATGTATATGTAGTATACAAGTCTCTGGCCACCATATGACAAGCTTTGCTTAGTTTGGTGTCAGAGACCGTGTGTAAAAAATATCAAAGTCAAAGTCAAATCATTTATTGCAACATATGAAATTTACATGCGGTTCTTAGTTAACATGTTTTAAAATCTAATTTTGTGAGATTCATCAGACCCTTTGTTAAAATATTCAGGGTGCTTTTTGACAAATTTGCATATTTAAAATATATAAATAGATACCAGGGACGTAATTTCAAGTTTTATAAAGTATGGTTTATGGAATTTTGGTGTGGTAATATCGGGAGTTTTTATATTTGCGAGAATACGAATACATTTTTTTTTGTATTATGAATACTTCATGCGCGTTTACACTATTCCCCCATAAAATAATTCCATATTGGAGCCACGAGGACGCAAAGGCATGATAAGCACTTTTAGCTGTCGGTAAATCTGTAGCAAGTCTGAGTTCTTTAAGGGCGTAAGTTTTTTTTATTTTTTTTTTATTTAAGAATCGCTGACGAGCTTTTCTTAAAAAATTACTATCTAGCCATGGGCTAATAAGTAATTTAAATCTAACTTAAATTGCTAGGTATAATAAACTAAGAATGTGTGCATCAACACTTTTCTTATTGTAAGGGCGTAAGTGAAGCTGCTTAATTTAGTCTTAAGTTTTTTAATGTGTGCTTTCCAACTTACGTCCCTATTAATTGTGTCCCCTAATATTTATTAATTAATTTATTAATTTATGTCCCCTAATAATTTTTAATTATTTATTTATTTGATTGTTATTATTGTTGACGGTGATAACTTGAGAGGGACATACGGCTTCCAATACTCAATAACGTACCTAGTACAATTTTTGATGTGTCCTGTCTGAGGCCAACTAAATTCCTGTTCAAATAAGATGCTCTTCGAATAATCTATGAGGTATTGACTTTATGCATACCTAAATGTCAACGTCCACGTATCGGTATCAAACCGAAATGTGGTCTGCCTTGAAACTATTTGATCCGATCCAGTTTTTACGTAACAGAAGGCTTAAGCTTATTATGTAACTTCTGTTATGGGGTTTTCGAATGATTCTTTTAAATAATTATGGCCTTTACCTCAAGGACATTGTCATATATTATAATACCAACTCGGTTTTAAAAGATTTATGTGCCATTTACGTTACAAGAGTATGTGAAGAGCATTTTTATATTTTGGCGTGATGTACTGGCAACACAGTTAGCTCTGTTTCTAATTTTTTTTTATTTCGACATTTTTTGGCGTACCTAATGAAGACAGACAGACAGACAGACAAAACTCTTTATTTACAACCACAATATGAAAAATAAACACTATTTACACATATACGACAAAAATATGATTATAAAGTGGCGGCCTTATCACCCATGGCGATTTCTTCCAGGCAACCTTGCACGAATATGAACCGACAAGAACAAGAAATAGTGGCCTTAAATAGATATTAACAAAGAAAACGCCTATAAATAATGAACTAAATATACTTAATTCAATCTAAGTTTAGAAGACGTAGGTACTTAAATAATTTTCAGTCATCATTATTAAAAATAAGTAAATCTTTATTTTTGTATTTTCACTCTAAAGCAAAGCATTTCAGCAGTTCATTTGTTAATACAGGCATAATATCAGATGAATAAAAATACTTCTTACTCGACTACCAAAAAAAACAATATGCTTTTCATTAAGTACTTCAAATTAAATTTAAATAGACAACACGCAGTTAAGTTAATAAAATTACCCATTTGGTATTCAAAACACTCTATCAAATGCATATGCAGAATGCGCGTCAATTTATTCCAAATTGTTAAATGTTCACAGTTGTCATTTTGTTTTATTTTTATTTGTTTTGTTTGATTCGAAAAGTCGCGTGTCACGTGTGGGTAGGCAGCAATTCGGTGTTTGTTCTGTTTTTGCAGGTTCGCTTCAATTAAAGCTAACTGTTGCTATCCGACTCTTTCCAACTCAATAGTCTGAACAAACTCTACGAAAGAATAATATCGATATGAATAATGTTAGCATTTTTCTGATATACAAGCTGTTTGCTTTGCAAAATATAATTATACTAGCTTTTGCTCGCAGCTCCGCCCGCGTAATATTTTGATTTTTGTGCTATCCCAAGGGAACCTTTTTCCGGGATAAAAAGTAGCTCGAGTCACTTACCGTCTTTCAAGCTATGTCCATGCCAAAAATCCGTTGCTCCGTTGCTGCGTGAAAGAGAAACAAACCAACAAACTTTTCGGATTTATAATGTCAGTAAGGATTAGGCCCAATTTTAGAGGCGCCATTTTAATTATAATAGCCCTGTCTCTTTTTCATTATAATAATATTATAATGAAAAAGAGACAGGTTCTCTCTATCAATAGTGTTCTCTCTATCAATCAAATACATATTATGTATTTGATTGATAGAGAGAACACTATTTTACGTTGCTATTAAATTTACGATGGCGCCTTTAAAATTGGGCCTATTACCAGCTATGCTGATCGTTATGAATAATTTTTACAATAAGACCTTATACTAAAGAAATCACCGGTTTTTAGTCACGTATGATATCGCGGCCGGGCCGCTGGGAACCCGACCGGTTTCCACGATAGAGTGCGCGTGCGAACTCCGAAATAGATCGGTTTATCATATATGACTAAAAACCGGTGTTTTCTTTAGTATAATGAATTTTCTCGCGAGTTTTAATTAAGTGAATAAGACCTTATGCAAAATTGCGAAAACAACAGCTTTTCCACGAAGAAATTCATATAAGTATTCTAGAAAAAATATGTGATCAATGGGATTAATAGGATTTTTAGAAATTCCATGCACATTATTATGTATTCAAACTTGTAAAAGTGCGAATGAGACAGCTGTGGCCGGTTGAATAGCCGTTAAGTGTGAAAAAAATGAGTGATATGTAAAATTAATACTTAAAATAAGAAAACAAAGCTAAAGTGGGAAAATTAGTGAACCTTAGAACACATATCTGCATTTTTCTTTTTATTGTCTCAACCACAGAACTTACCTTGTATGTCAGACGGCCAGAAGCCTGTGTTTACTATAAATTATTTACAATGAATACACAGCCATAGAATAATAATTAAAACTCGTATGTAATTAGCTTCCTTGTTCGGAGTATCTTGTGCCTGCAACGGCATGTTTTAATTATTAAGGATACCTATATTAACATAATAGGTGTTTAAAATATTGTCGAAGAACTGCAGTATAACGCCATAGGAATTAAAATGCTTTGTACTAGTTTGTACTACGAAAAAAAAATATTCCGAGAATATAATAACACATATTTAATAAATATCATTATCAATTATTACCACAAGAAAAATAAAAAAATCATGAAAAAAAATTCAACTCTTACAACATATACAAAAAGTTTCAACAAAATGTAAGCAGAAACAGTTTTTCTTGATACCAAAGGTACATAGGTATAGGACCCTATAGTAAAAGACATAACCAAGAGCAATTAATGTGTCAAACAAACATTCAGCAGAAAGATGGTTCCATTGTTAGTACACTTCTACTTTCGTTTCCAGCATAGATCACGTGAGATAGGACATGTCATTTCAATCTAGCAACGACCTAATTTTGCATGAAACTACTTAAAATGATAACGATTACTCGTTATCATTATAAAGCAATTAAAAAATATTACTCACAGAGCTCTACAAATCATTCATTCATATGCGCTCACAACAATATACGAGTATTCTGCGATGTATATATGTTTGTACACAAATGCATTCTATAGTTACGAAAAAAATTCACATTTTAAAGTCCCGCGCACGTAAAGAGAAGGTTTAGCTGTAGTTTTCTCTGGTTTTTAAGAAAAAAATTGTCACTAGGCAAAATAAGGTATGTGCCAAGCCTAAAAAAGAGCCGCTACGACAATAAATTATAATCAAAATCTTCAATCGTTTCAATAAAATGCTTTACAACTGGAATTTCCACGAGTCAACGCAATACTTTTGAATATCAATGAGTCATCAGAACTATTGTGTTGTAATCATAATTTCATTCACCGATCTTCGTCCAGGCACGCAAATCATCATGTACTTGGACACTTAAATAGGAAGTTAGCTGACGTCATTTTGCATAAAACAATTTTATCGTCTGTTCTTTTTCGTCATATCGATGATCCAAATATCTGATTACAAGGCAATGTATCTGTATACTCAATGCATTGTTAAGGGGATTCGTTGCGCCAATATCCCACCACCAAGACAAACATTTGTTCCCAAAAGTCAGCCACCAACTTCGGCGGGACTGGCGCTATTCAGTGCGACGCGGATGACCTACGCGGATGTCCGCGACGGACGGTCAAATGTATTAAGCATATAAAGTGTGTTCAGTGCGACGCGGAGCGCCCTCGCCGCGTCGCACTGAACACACTTTATATGCTTAATACATTTGACCGTCCGTCGCGGACATCCGCGTAGGTCATCCGCGTCGCACTGAATAGCGCCGTTAGAGTAGATTTTCAATAAAAACTCGGAGAAACTTACATCATTTGTCCGTAGATAAATTTAATGGTGTATGAGAATCAGCTAACGCATACTTCTGCCTGGTGAATATGGCCTACTACCTATCACCTATCGTATATAGGCCTATGTTCCTCGGTGGAATATTAAAAAGTCGAGACAGTATAGACTGCACTATTAAGTGTCAATATGAAATTCCTACTAAACCAAAGTTCGTCACTTAATGACTTTGACCCCGTTAAGTCATTGCAATGAAAGAAAGAGATATTAGCTCGGCCAAATATCGGTCTAATCTATCAATCATAATTATATTTCTATTCTTGCATAAATAGTGATGCGAAGAAACTTAAGTAAATAAGAGCTTGAGTTTTTATTCGTAAAAGATCCATTCGGGTACAATGATGGAGTAATTTTTGAAACGAGGAAGTAAACAAAGGAACCATTGCTTACTAAACTTAGTCAAGGGCTAAGTAAGCCTGAGATTTTTTAAGAGCTTGTTCAAACACAGTTGAGGGTTTCGAATTATTTTCATGACTACATCAAATGTTTACAATGCACTATATCTATCTATACTGTAAGGTCACGTCACGCTTATATTTAGTAGTAAAAAGAAAATGAAGATCTTTGTTGTAGACCTAGCTTCTTTCCAAAAAGATCCTACCAGTATTTGAATAAAATAATATTGCTTTGTTGTACACTAAAAGTAAGCAATAATACAAAGTATTTAGAACTAACCTTAAATTAGGTGGTACAAGGGCGGCCTTATGGCCTTGAGCGATTTCTGCCAATCAACCTTTGGATGGTCAAAATCGGCAGCAGAATAATAATGTGGTACCTCTGGCAATACAGCACATAAGAAATTAGATATAAGTACTCCTATTTAGCATTCACATTACATTCATTATATACAATTATTTTAGTGCAATTTTTACTAATTTGTTTACAAGGTTTACAAGGTTTGGTGGCTTTCGCTATAACTTGTACTATAAAAATGCATCAAAACCATACCTCTCACAGCTTACACTAATAGAATTTATGCAAATAACTATTGACTTAAAGGCTGGTCCAATTTGAACAAAAAACATTCAGTCCAAGTATAAGTACCTATGTTGCTCGATGCATTCTACAAGTCCCACCCCAGTTTAGCAGCTGTGCCTTTCCATCACAGATTAGTTTCAAAACGCTAGACTAGTTACAGCGCCAAGTGCTAAGTCGTTAATGTGTTGTCTCTAACACAAACGAGTAAACAAAGGCTCCACGTCCACACTTAGCTGCACTACATTACTTCTACAGTATGGGATGTTTTTGTTTATAATAATTTTTTGCAAAAAACAGCATGACCGACTTCACCCGTTTACAGAATTTGCGAATATTTCGCACGGATCTATGTAGCATTTTCCACATCATTGTTGATTTATCAAAAATGACTCAGCCGATTTCGACAAAATTTAAATAGGGCCAATTTCGGAGTATACTCTTTCCAATAAAAATCGAAATCAGACTACTATGTGAAAAGTTATTCGTGGTTATACATAAAAATATATAATTATATACATATATGCGCGTCGAATTGATTCGTTTTTTTCCGGTTCGACGGTCAAAAACTAGTATTCATTAAAATAATGGCACCATGAATTACAGCTAGAATATTAGGCAGAAGAGATTGTGGTTGTTTTCTGATATCATATTAAACGTCATTAAATCCACTGAAAAGAGTATATTGTCGGCAATCCAGAAGTAGAAGCTGTTAAGGGGAAATACAATTACTAAACACCTCATGAGACGTTAGAATAGGATTTACATAGATTTTATGCCAAATATATCACAGTATTTGGTGAAATGAATGAACACGTGATTTCCGGAAAAAATACGAGTGAGATATCATAATAGTCAAGACAGATTTTGATGCGAAGATAATCAAAACAGCAAACATAATATGCTTTTGCAGTGTTAGTGGTATTATTGTATCCTCATTGGATGTAGCAACAATAAGGAAGTTTCCCATTTTCTAGTTTTATTTTTATTAAATTACACCAAGTCTGCAATGAATAATGGTATTTTTATTTTTCAATTATCTTCAAAAATGACGGAGTTATGAATTTTTAAACATGACCGCACGAAATCAAAAAACCTCGTGACAGATTTACGCGTGTGACGTCATGCGGCTCTAGAGCCGCGCCGTGGGGTAGGGAGTAAGGAAAAATAAGAAATAAAGTGCTTCATTTTATGCTGGGTATTTTTTCTAAGCCACGAATACGTTCTAGGATATCATTGTATACTTGTGAGGTCTACTATTTGGAAAACTACTAGTCAATATATACAGATGTAATAATCGCAGTACACTAGGTACACACGCCAAGTCTTGTTCCATTTATAAATAAAGTTAATTTACTCACGACAAAATTTATGGGAATGCTGACTTTTTATTCGTAATATTGGGGGGTTAGTCCCATGGTAAATGTTGATCATAACATAAAGATGAGTATGTACAATGATATTCTAGAACGTATTCGTGGCTTAGAAAAATACCCGGCATAGAATGAAGCACTTTATTTCCTTTTTTCATTACTCCCGCCTAACCCACGGCGCGGCTCTGGAGCCGGATGACGTCACACGCGTAAATCCGTCGCGAGGTTTTTTGATTTTGTGCGGTCATGTCTAGACATCCATAACTCCGTCATTTATTAAGATATTCGAGTAATTTTTTCACTGTATCTAATATAATTCTAACGTCTTTAAATGTATATAATTATTTTTAGTTTTTATGATAAAGGAAACTTCCTTATTCTTGACGTAAACATTCTGAGAAATTAACCTTGCAATATCTATAAAGTAAATTCAGACTTTGCTCTTTGCTTCTTAGAGCTCATCATGTTAAGTTCAACTAAGCATTGATCATTTATCAACTTATTATAATCATCAGCATCAATTTATCATTTGATTTAGAACTAGTAGCTCTCCAAACAGTAGACCACGCGACACATTTTTTCAACTGAGTCTTCATAAGACCATGTATCGACTCGCTCTTGACCGAATTGGTTCGCTCTCGACCACAAATCTTGTTAAGATTTAGATATAGGTCCCGGCACGTAAGTTGAACCAAAAAATATCACTCTCCTCCTTTCGTTAGCAGAGAAAACAAAAGAGAGGTAGCTATGGTTTAACGTTCAAGTTGTTCGCCAGCTACTATACTTAACAATCTTGCCAAACATTATCGAAATCGGATGATAAATATATCGCGCGGCAACAAATTCCTTCTTTTTTTGAGGGAAATAAAAAAACAAAACTTGCAATTGGGAAAAAATCCATTAATTTATAGAACCTTTATACCAAGTTTACCTTTAGGTATACGAATATCAACGAATTCATTGAAAAATTACCAGAAGAAAAAACCTGTAGAGAAAAATCAACATCTGGTCAGACGAATGTAAAATTGTCGACTTAAAACGGAGACCTCTCTCACTTCGTTTGCTTCAGTCAATTATTATATAATTTTACGTAAGTACCATACTGCTCTTACATGGTATAGTTATTCTAGTTCTAAGACCTGTTGAATGGTGCTTTGTTTTAGAATTGTTGGAAACCTTAACTAGTTGACACAACTCTTTGTTATTGTTGTAATCTGGTAAACGAGTCTGAGATCAAAGAATTAAACACTAAAAACAAAGAAGTAAACAAACAAGGTACGAGTATGTACAAGTTAAATGTGAACTACAAACTCCGCTCTTGTTTCTGTCCAGTTGTAACGTTGAACTATTGTTCTGACAAAGTTGCATTAGTTTAAACAGTTTTCTTTGGAGTACAATTTCATTTTATGACAGCACTGAACAATAAAAGGCTGGGAATTATTTTTCAAGTGCCTGATCGGGGTTTGCTCTTGTATTTTCTTCGGAAGAGCTCTATTCACATAAGGATGAGAATTTTTTATTGCCATAAACTGAGCAAACAAGGTTTCAAAACTATAACGTCCTTGGCCATTGCAGGCGTGCAATGATATACTAAATATGTACATAATAATATTTGTAGTGGTAGTTTTCAATTTGTTCTGACAGAGGAAATATTGTGTTGCATTATACACATAAACATAATATTAAGGATACTGACATAAAATGACGTCGTTTAAAACATCTACAAACAAAAACAAACGATATTTTCATCTTCTAGTCATTCACCACTCCACACTTGCTAGTTATGCTATATAATTACAATAGTATTTAGTTGGCAAGTTTGTTATTACGACATTGAAGTTTACATTGACAAAAAGGTTTAAAATATTTTAAGTTTTTCATTCAACCATGTACAATGAAATGTTCTCTATGAAATGTTTGGAATAGATTTGAAATTACTATAAAATACATTAAGAACTAACCCACGTTTATCGAAAAATGGAGCACACAAATTGTAGTTCTTTGAAAATAATAACTAGGTATAATGAATAATAGAAAACAAATAAGTGAGAAGATCATCATATAAAAGACTGACCCTACTCCTGGCTCTATTCCCTGTACTACCGGAATAAATAAAGTATTTACCTAAATCAGATAGGAATTGCTCTTTGATAAAATATTCACTAAACCTACACTATTCTTTTTGGAAACAAAACAAACAAGACCTTGATATAATACACTTAGACATACTCACCACTAGGGTTATTCTATAGTGATGTATACGAGTAAAGTAGGTAATTTCAGTTACTACATTAATCATTTAACAACAATTTGTTCAAGCGACAAATTCATATTGACTACAGCTGCTTTCATTAAAACAAATTAAGATTAATGTGCCTGAGAGAGATTGCTTAATGCGATAAGGCCGCCAATGTCGCACTCTACATTACACTTTTGCTTTGTTCTTCTATTTTTTTTTGGTGTGGACAGTGAACAGTCTTATTTTTAATAAATACTTAATAAATACTATATTACTACGGGACTAATAATAATGGGATGACGAAGAGTATTTTATTTGCATGCCTTAAAAAATAGTTTTAATAAAAAATATAACGTCTAGAAACTTTTTTTAAGTTCAAACTCACAAATCACACGTGTAGCACTGCAAACCTTGACTCTCATGATATCTCGTGTATTGCAGTGTTACACACACACACACACACACACACACACACACACACACACTATCACACAAATCATAAATATTATCTATATACATACAACCTGGCAAATAAATATAACAAAAATATTAGATAGATTACTTAGTTTTTAAAGTAGTTTTTAACATATAAATGTATGTGTAAAAAACAGTTAAGTATGTATATAAAAAAGGTGTAGGTACCTCTGAATTAAGTGTGAAGTGTGTATAAACCTCAACTACAACAAATCGGTTAAAAGACCAGTAGATAATTTGTACCTTGCCATACCGGCTCCTATGAGACCTAGTATAGTGCGTGGTTCAAGTATTCTAATGGTACTTTTAACGTTATCTCAACTACTATTTTTATAAGGTTCACTGTTTGTTAGTAGTTAAAGTACCATACATTTAAATTTGATGTTGGAACAAATAAATAAATTTATTGATTTATTATATTTGACTGCCTCGGTGGCTCAGTGGTTAATGACCCTGACTTCTGGAGCAAAGAGGCGTTCGATCCCCTCCAGGGCAAGCATTTTTGTGATGAACATAGGTGTTTGCTCTGTGTCTGGGTGTGTTATTTAGGTACTATCTATATAAGTATGTATTTAAAATATGTATAATATGTAGTAGGTATATCAGTCTCTGGCAGCCATATCACAAGCTTTGCTTAGTTTGGGGTCAGAGACCGTGTGTGAAATGTCCCCCAATATTTATTATTTATATTTATTTATTTATTATTTAAACTATCAAGACCACAATTTCGAGATCGTGATATAAAAAAATAAAATACGCATGAAAACTGGTTGAATAATGTTGTCTCTTTTGCTTCTATGATTTGATTGACGGAAATGCAATCTAACTTGGGACGTTGCCTGTTGTTCTACGTTTTGTTCCACTAATAGAACAGACGTCAGACGTGTCAGTTATTCTACGATAGAATTATAATTTTCGGTATAATTTTTTTGGTTGTTCTATTGAAACAATCCGCTTTTGGCTATCAATTTAGGCCCGCAAATGTAGAATTAGCGAAAAATGTTGGTTAAATTAAATTGCATATTTGTGTGATTTTGCCACTTTTATGATAAGTTTTATGAAACCAACTTTTTTTTGGTTTTAATTGATTTTATTTGTAGTTTTTCTTTTATAAAACGTGATACATTTGCTAAAACAGATAAGTCTACCTAAGTATTAAGAGTCGTATAGTAGCGTTTTAGCGATCTATCACTGCTATCTGCACGCAAAAACTTTTTCTTTTACGTCTATTTTCAAAAGCAGTCGTTTAAAGTTAAGGTACTTTATTGAAATTATCTAAAAGTCGAAACAATATTGTTCGCATGTCAAGCAAATTCACAAGGTCACCAGGGTTCAAACCAGTCGTATAAAATTTATAGACACTAACTACATACTAGTGCACATACATAGATGTAGATTAGGCATGCAATCAAATGCATGCAATGTGGTCGTGACGCAATGATTGCCTTTACCGCACCAAGTTCAATACCTTGATGAGTCCATTTGTAGGTGGACCGCAGAGTATACATTGACACCTGCAATATGTGGATTCGACTGTATACATTTTAGTACACACTGGTAATCTTAATATATATAAATCTCGTGTCACAATGTTTGTCCTCAATGGACTCCTAAACCACTTAACCGATTATAATAAAATTCGCACACCATGTGCAGTTCGATCCAACTTGAGAGATAGGATAGTTTAAATCTCAAATTATAGTCGCAATTTTAATTTATTTAGCCACAGCAACGCGTGGCCGGGTCAGCTAGTAATATATATATATTTTCATACCACCTGGTCGAAAATGAGCAATTATATGTCAAACTAGACAATCTCAACGTAAGACAAAGCATTATTATCCAGGGCTATGGCTGGGTAATAATGTTGTATCAAACTCCCTATGAAACATATTATTATGAAGAGTTCTTTACTTAGAACAGATACGGGCCTTGCAAAGAGATTTTCTTCGATAAAATCGAGCTAGCATTGACAATCGAGTAGGCCGTCATTGTCACGTAGTATTTATATTCTCTATTTTACATTTCGGATTTGGTTTGCATTTCCATGAAAATTTGAAAACAAAAAAAAAATAGTAAGTGAAGGGCGATTACTACAGATTGCTTCTCAATGTTTTCTTTCATTGCTAGTATATTCTTGCTGGTTATTTGCTTTGTTATTATATATTTATAGTGCCATTTGGCTCGATAATGTGCCAATCGTGTCGACTTTGACTTTTGACACAATATTTGGACCAAATCGTCGAGCCATCTCGTTACCGACCAAAGACGACTTTACTAATTAACTTCTAATTTTATTTTATATTTACCATATTATTCACGTGTGTAGATGTTTAGATAGATTACAATTACTATGGTATATTTACAAACCTAAACAAATTAATAAAAAAAAACAACTTGAACTAAAAAAATGAGTATGTATAGATGACGATGAAAACCCTAATGTAAAGCCCACTACCGGCGGGGACAATTCCCAAAATGCTGGCCCCATCGCCACGTTGGATAGTAATACTGATGCTTAAGGCAAAATAAATGCCAGCATTTTGGTCGCGTGTTGCGTCGACCAGATGCAATGAAAGATCTTTTTAAATGTTTTGCCGTATTTATATATTAATAGATAGTTCACAGCATTTCTGAGAAAGGGATATTGGGCCAAATCAACTACGCCTTGCGGGCTTATCCATACAAGATGATGATGATATAACTATATATTTGTAACTGACATTGAAATACCCCTTTGAAAGTTCCCATTCGAAGTCCACAATAGCACAGTGTTAGTTTAGGTTTTAAATTACTGACAAACCAGCCAATTAAAAATCTCAAGTAATAAATATAAGAAAACTTATTTGCATTTATAACGATGCTGTATTAAAATTTTGTTCGTTAACTTAGATCGTTAAGTTAGATAGTTAGTGCCGCGAGTGATCAAGCACCTAATCTGTTAACAGCGAAAAAGTCTTGAATTCTACACGGTAATGTTCTAATAGATGATAGGAATATTCTTATATGAAATTACAATAACCGGACGACGAAACAAGAACTATTCTTAAAGACTGATGAGTCGTGATAAGCTACTTTTCCAGTTAGGATAGGCTGTTGTGTAGCCAAGGACGTGTACAAACAAGTAAGTTCGTATAATAGGCCTGAGGTCAAAGTTTTTAACCCGCCTGAAAGCTAAGCTATGAAATTATGTGGATGATATGATTTCTAAGTTCATGCGGACGCAGTTAGCAGATAATCCTGTAAATTCCTGAATTATAGCACGCAGGCTCGTCTCGCATAACACTGCGTCCGATGAACTAGATAATGATCCAAATAATTTCATTTAGCTTCTACCCGAAATTTGGATGCCTCGTAGATCTGTAGTGGAAAAGGACCCCTGAAACCTGTTAAACCGCTTTAAAATATATATCGCAGGTCATTCGTTTGTAGAAGTAGAAACGGTTGCGATAAGAAAAATCATAAATCAATGCTAACAACACATTATCATACATAAATATTAGTTAAACTAAATTTGCGACTGTTTCTCCCATCTATGTTCTATATTAAAATAATTTACATTTTATAGAAAGTAGATGAAATGTTTGGTTCATACAAAAATAAGCTCCAATGAAGGTATTCGACATTTATCCGTGACATTTGATCAGTTGTTCAAATGTTACTTTTGTTAAGATAATTCGTAGATTTCATAATATTTTTTACCGGCTCCGTACCTCAAACGGAAAAAACGGAACCCTGATAGGATCACTTTGTTGTCCGTCTGTCCGTCTGTGTGTATGTCAGGACTCTTTATCTCGGGAACGCGTAAAGATATCGAACTGAAATTGAAACTGTAAGTATACGTATATCTATGATTTCTTTGTGTAAAGGAAAAACTTAGAAGTTAGAGGCGTTTATGTCGTAAAATACCGCATATTTCGACACTCACAAAAATCAAAACCCTCACAAAAATCAAAACCTACAGGGTACTTCCCGTTGACATAGAACTATGAAATTTGGCGAGAAGCATTGTCTCAGAGTACACATATAGGAATAAATCTGAAAACTGTACATTTTTATTCAAATCACAAAAAATAGGGCTTCAAAATTCATAAAATATGGGTTTAAAATTCAAAGTGTGTAAATCGTATCATGTAAGGTATCATATAAAAGAGCTTCATTAGCACATGCTAAAACAGGTTTTTAATTATTTTAACAATTTTCGATGAATGACGAGAAAAGGATAAAAAATCTTTTTTCGATGATGAGTATAGCGACGATGATGAGTATATTTAACAACGTACTTCCCAATTTTGTGAAATTTTGTGGATTTGTACGGAACCCACACCGATGTGCGAGCCTGACTTGTACTTGTCCGGTTTTTTTCTGTGATAACACTCCGCTACGTGTAGTCGCTGTTTTAGCAGAAATTATGATAAAAATACTTAATTTCTAATTGTATTATTTATAATATGGTACATATATTAATAATTTTATTTCAAGAAAGAAGATTTCACAAAGCTTTTACTGAATACATCCTTATGAGGCAAAATGTACTTACTTTGATATTAATATCTTCCGAAATGTACTTTCCTGGAAATCTTCGATTTGAAAGAGAAGTCTGTCGGTAAATTGGAATCAGATTTCATAGAGTACGAATTCTACGTAAACTGAATACTCTCATTTACATGAAATCTAAATATATTTACGGTTTTGCATAGATATTTGGGCGTTACGGTTTCTATGGGACGAATGATCCTGACACAACCCAATCACTCTTTGAATCGGGGATGTTATTCAGAAAAGTCACGATTTTCGACATTTCAGACACGTAAAATATTTAAATTTTGAAATTTTATACGTCTGTGTTGTCTGAGTTGAAAATTTGAAATAATTAGTGTAGTAAAGTTTGTGCTCATCACTGTGGATAAAGTTTAATAATTATAAATTCGACTTTGGTGTCCCGAGAAATACATATTACGCTATTCTAAAATTTGTGGAATCTCAACAGAATCAATACAACAAGCTTTATTTTCTGTACTGTACTGTATCAGCATTTTTTAATAGTCCACTGCAGGACGTAGGCCTACCCACGCAGGGTGATTGGGCCATACCCACCACGCTGGCCCGGAGCGGGTTGGTGGATTCACATACGCCATCGAATTTCTTCTACGGACGTATGCAGGTTGCCTCATGATGTTTTCCTTCACCGAAAAGCCTGTGGTGTGAAATTCCGTACATCAATTCCAAAGAACTCATTGGTACGGAACCGGGATTTGAACCCACGACCTCACGATTGTAAGGCGGGTGTCACTACCTCTAAGCCACCACGGATTTTTATTTTCTAAATATTTTTAATACCTGTATAATGTGCTCAAATTTATAAATAATGCTACTTAATATTATAGACGCGAAAGTTTGTGAGTTTGTGAGGATGGATGGATGGATGTTTGGTACTCTATCACGCAAAAACTTCTGAACGGATTGAGATGAAACTTTGCAATAATATAGCTTATAGGCTATATAACACAAAGGCTATAAATTATAATGATATTGCGTAAATGTTCCATAATATAACGATAAGTGTTAACTATATATTAGTATTTACTAAGTAGGAAAAAGTTTGCTATCTGCGAGCTATTCTAGAGTGCGCTTTTAGAAATGTCAATAAAAGCAACTGTCGAATCGAACAACCGTCAAATCGTAATTTTTATTGTTTTGATTTCCCACCTTTATTAAGGGTAAATAAAGGGTTCCCATGGGATTAGCACAAAAATCAAAATATCATGAGGGTGAAGCCGCGGGTAAAAACAAGTATCGTATAAATCGATACAAATAACATAAATTATTAGATTTTTTTACTGAAAATTTTACTAATCACATACTCCAGGGTCTGCGCCCTTTGTTAACTAAAATTGACAATTATTTGACTTTACTGTACAAAGAGAATTAGTATTTTTTTGGGTATTGCGGCGTTTCGCCCCGCAAGCTGTTGGTCCCGCGGGGCGAATCGACCATGAGTCTTTTCGAAGGCCCCCATTGGGCCCGCGGGGCGAAACGCAGAGAACTATGAAGGAAGAGGTCGTTTGGGCCCACGTTGATAAAGATCAATTTCCCGCATCAGTATTACGTATTTCTTATGGTACAGCCACGCATAAAATTACATGACATAAAATAAAAATCCGACTAAAAAAATCAACAGATGTGCAACGCTATAAAAAGAATTGTTAGTATATTTATGAGCCTTTATTATCACATTGTTGGACAAAGGCCTCCTCTCGAGATTTCCAGTTTTGTCGGTCTTGTGTTGATTCCTGCCAATTTGGATCAAAGGTGTTCAGTTACAGACATGCCACACGGGTGGTGTCGCCGCGACATCGCACCGCGGCGTCGCCGCCGCAGCAGCCGGTGCAGCGGCGGTGCAGCCGCGTCGTCGTGGCGACACCGCGGCGACCAGTGTTGCCGGTAGCGATTTAGACATTAAATCTAGAGTATTCGAGTATTCTATGAATATTTATTTAAAAAAATTTTTGACGACAACCGTTCAATATTAAAATGAAGATGAGAAAAATCCCTCGTACACGTTAGAAATCGGATCGTGTAATTTGTCACGACTAATGTCACAGTAACAGCTGTCCAAGTGACAGCTGTCAAACTTCAAAGTGATTTATCTCGGTCATTATCAATTATAGACTACTGTTGTCTTCACAAAAGTGATAGAACTTGACGAGACCTACATTTCTGTTGACAGCTGTCAAACTTTAAAGTGATTTATCTCGGTTATTATTGATTCTAGACCATTAATGTCTTCACAAAAGTGATAGAGCTCAACAAAATCTACATTTCAGTTGACAGCTGTCATAGTTAAAAGTGATTTATCTCGGTTATTATTGATTCTAGAATACTGCTGTCTTCACAAAAGTGATAGAGCTCAATGAGATCTACATTTCAGATGACAGCTGTCAAACTTAAAAGTGATTTATCTCGGTTATTATTGATTCTAGACTACTGCTCTCTTCACAAAAGTAATAGAACTCGACGAAATCTACATTTCAGATGACAGCTGTCAAACTTAAAAGTAATTTATCTCGGTAATTATCGATTCTAGACTACTGCTGTCTTCACAAAAGTGACAGAGCTCAACAAGATCTACATTTCGGATGACAGCTGTCAAACTTAAAAGTGATTTATCTCGGTTATTATTGATTCAACAATTGATTCAATTGATTTAAGTTTGACAGCTGTCATCCGAAATGTAGATATCGTTGAGCTCTATCACTTTTGTGAAAACATCAATAGTCTAAAATTGACAGTTACAAAGATATACCTCTTTTAATTTTGACAGCTGTCATTTTTTATATAACAGGTAGCTGAAGTTTTTAACTGACAGCTGTCATTTTATAATTTTTACAGCTGTCAAAGCAAAGTTCATGCAAACGGATTACTTTTGCACACAGAGCTTTTGCAGATAATAAGTAAAAGTAAAAAAATATATTAAAAGGAACTGGAAAAAAGTATCCTCTATATCTTTTTCCTTGTTCTAAGCTATCTTTTCACCAATTTTCAGCCAAATCGGTTCAGCTGTTCTTAAGTTATAAATTGTGTAACTAATACGACTTTCTTTTATATATATAGATAGAAGATAAATCATTTTCAAAAAATTCTGTGAGACATAGTGTGACAGATTTACCATAAAAATCTTTTTCTATCATGGCAGCTGTGGGACACGGTTGGTAATCCCACAAACTTCTAAAGAGCCCCATGACAATTATATTTTTATTCTAGATAAAATTAAAAAGTATATTGTAGATAAAAAGACATCGAATGGTTCATTTATTTGCTTCAATTGAAATATTTATGTTTACAAAACACGTGAAACCAATTTGGCACATTAGTTTCATGTGATGATCATTCAATCATCAATTGCATTATTCAAACAAATGCATTTTTGTTCATACACTCCTATAGGACTCATAGAATGACGGCGTCAAAATAATGCAATTGTTTATTTTTTCCATTGACTACTTTTCTACTTAAATGTACAGATAAAAAAGTGAATCGCGGGGCGAATCGCCCAAGACTCTTTTTGAAGGTCCCCATTCGCCCCGCATTGTTTGGAGCGGGCCGAATGGGGACCTTCAAAAAGAGTCTTAGTCGATTCGCCCCGCGGGACCAACCGCTTGCGGGGCGAAACGACGCAGGACTCATTTTTTTGTTAGTTTATTTAAATTTGATTTGATTTTGAAATCCCGAAATAAATTAGCAATTAATATACGAGTATAATTAGCAAGGATATATCCAATTGCTAATTATATATTAATTGCTATTTTTTTGCGCTTTGTTATATCCGATTGCTAATTATATATTAATTGCTAATTTTTTGCGCTTTGTCTTATAAGATAAAGTGTGTTTTTTATGATTGATTTTGGGGTTAGTCCCATAGTAAAAGATGATTATAATGATGTGTACAAAAACATTCTAGATTGTATCCGTCGTCTAGATCAAAACAAGTCAAATATAGAACATTCGTTATGTAAGATAATTTATAAATGTACGACGTGTGTGTTGCTTAATACCTGTTTATAGAATTGTTATGGTAGCAAATTTTCCTACAAAACCAGTTTGTTATTTTTGTTGTAAGCCGTTTTTTTTTACCAAGTCACCATAACTCTCAATAAAAAACATATACAGCTATTTTTAGATCGACTAAAAAATTTATTGATCGGTTAAATAAAAACACCTCTAATTGATGTGTTCTTAATTATGTTCAAAAAAATACGTCAGTACAGAGTCAGAGCTAAATATGGTACGTATTTACGGTTACGGAAAATAACCGGAAGTTTGGTTTTAAGAGAAAAACTTGGGAAGCTAATGGTGTCTTTGAATTGAGCAAGATTAAAGGAAAGTAATTCATTCACTATTTCAAAACATCCTGCATAAAAAGACAACACCAAATAGTTGGTAAAATGAATCAGTTTGTAATTATTTAATTTTTTACAATGTTGTAACTTCAGCATGTAGTTTTACCAATAAAATTATTACATGTACCTACCTACATACATGATGGCATGACAATATTCAGTGAGTATATTATTTTCTACTTTTTTTCCATTTACTATTTTAATTTCTTAATAAATAATTCGGTGCCGCAAAACTATAGCAAGTTTGTCGCGGCACTCTTAACTGTGATTTACTGCGCTCCATGCATATGTATCTAATATAAATACAAATACATTTTTGCTGTAGAAACCTATTCCTTTGTAATATGTAAAAGAAATACTGCAAATGATAACATGTTATGGAAAAGCGACTAATTTTCCAATAAAAAGCGAACCATTTCGTATAAAATACAAAAATTAAACATTTGAAAAAGATACGGTGAAATTGGTTGTTTGTCCAAAATGTGCTTGTCACGGTATAAATATTATGACACCAGACCAAAAGAAATTCTTTACACGCCCATCAAATATTTCAAAAGTGGCAGCAAGTAAATCCACATAGAATTCGAATTTCACTATACACCGTCACTATTTTTGTCGCATATTTCAATCTGAAAACCTCCACGGATGAGTATTCCGGACACGTTTGCATAGGTGTTTTATTACCACAGCCGGTCGCGTTTCCATTCCCTATTCGGGTGGATTTTTACAAGACTATATAATATAGTAGACATCGTGATTCGTACATCTACAGATCTGGGGCCTTATTGTGTATACGCCATGACGTTCGGCTTTGCTTTTTCTCCCGCTCGCTCTCGTGGCGTGAGTAATTGGCGCGAGCAGTAGAAAAAGCAAGCCGAAAGTCAAAGCGGTTACAAACTAAAACTCCAGTACTGCACTTAACTCGTCCTTTTAACAGTCCATTGCTGAACATAAGCCTACCCCACGTAGGGTGATTTAGTCATATTCAGGTTGGGCCAGTGAAAGTTGATGGATTTACATACGACATCGATTTTTTTATAACGACGTATGCAGGTTACCTCTCGATGTTTTCCTTCACCGGAAAGTCAGAAGTGGTGTGAAATTCCGTATCTACATAAGATCCACATAACTAATTGTCACGTGACTGGGATTCGAACCCACAACGTCACAAATATAAGTCGGGTGTTAGTACCACTAGACCATCCCTATCCTCAAAGGGCTTTCAGCTAGAATAAGTATTTGTAGGCAATTTGGCGTAACAGTTTGTTGACGAAAATAACGATGGCTGACAACTTATATCCCAAAACTTCATGGATATATATACTTACCTACCTAATAATAGCTGCGTTATAAATAACATAGAAGTAAAATACTTGTTTTATTTTTAATTACGAGGTATTCGTATTAGTTACTTCTAATAGAGTAATGACATATATTTATTCTATAATTACGTTACGGTGATTAAATTTGTTTTGAATAGATCGAATTCAGATTAGCTGATGAATTTAGATACCTATAAAATTTTTGTTTTACGATAACAATAGGGTAGGTACCTATTACAGTGCATTGTACTATAGCAAGTAAAATATAAAATGAAATTAAAGCTTTGTTGTTTAATTTCTAAGATACTACTAATACCTACCTTAACTTTTTGTATCGAAATCTGTAGGCACTCATATGCAATTGGACGTTGTTTCAAGTCTGGTTTGATTTTTTGTGGATGTAGGTAATTTAAACGTCATTTGACTGTACTATCAAACCTCTAGAAGTAATCAGCAAGGATTAGGTAAGTACTTGTATATTTTTAATAAATCATTGAACCGAAAATATAAGAAAAATGTCGACGATTTTATAAACGTATGATCTGCAAATAATGAGGCGGTTTCAAAAAAAATATAGTTTCACAAAACTTACTAGATGGCGTAATAGTCTTATAAATTGATCTGTCATTGTCAACTGGAATAGGGTGAGAGAAAGAGAAGCCTATAGTAAAGCCTCCAATGCTTCACTGAGGTATGACTTGGGACTACGATTGGACTTGACCGCGACTTTATTGGACTATGACGTGATTTGATAAAATATTACTAAAAATTATTCAAACTTAATACTTGACACTGACAAATGCACAACAATGCTACGCCAAAACATAAAAAAGAAGAAGAAGAAAACATCTTGGCAATGACAGTACGATTTCCATAGTCAAAGGATCGACGATTTCCTACGATTTCAAACTATTGTCGCCATCTATTGGATACTCTCATTACTATATTTTTTTTAAGAAAATTAAACGCCTCATCATCTTCTTCCTGTGAAATGACTTGTGTTTTTATCGGTTGGTGGAACTATTAACTAATATCAACTTCTATGCGTGACAAAAATCAGCATATCCAAAATGTGGATGTCGTGTCTATCAAATTGTTATCAGTGGCGAAACTACGGCATAGGTTGGCAGAAAAATCGCTTTTGCGGCGGCTACACGCTGTGATGGAATACTGCGTATCCGATTGATTGGATTGCCAATCATCTATACTATAGTTTTGATTCTAATCTTTGATCCGTCTAATCTTTTGGCTGGTAATATTATTTCCAAAAATAAAATCGATAGGGGTGGCAATTATCAGCAGTGGACGTTCTACTTCTGATAATTATTATTTCTATTTTATTTCTTAACGGGCTAACAACATAAAATTAATAATGATCAAAAATACGTTGTTCTATACAAGACGTTAATATATTAATAATGATAAAGGCTATGCTCTAGGTACCTGATTGTTTTGTAGGAAAAGTTGTCCATAATTGTGAGTGTAAGTAGATACTGTACTGCAAGTTTGTGCACAAAGCAAAGCAACAATATTTATAGTAGTATATAGTTATTCAGGAACAGTGTACTACATTGATAAAGGGAGATTTAGGCATTTAAAGTCATAAAATATATATAATCAGCTATACCGTAGGCACTTACATTTTTGACCCATGAAACGAAGGACGTTTTTTACGTAGTGGTCCGATTTCGATTTTTTTTGTTGAATAGAATATACAATTAAATTTGTCGAAACGGAATTGGCCCCATTTAAATTTTATTAAAATCGGCTGTGCCATATTTGATAAATCAACAATATTGTGAAAAGTGTTACGTCGATCCGTGCGAAATATTCGCGAATTCTGTACACTAGTGAAGTCGGTCATGCCATTTATTGCAAAAATAATTATGTCGATTTCAAACTGCAATTACGAATTGACTTAGTAAAATTTGATTATAATGGTGATCTGAGACTTGTCCTTTTGACTACACTTTTGCTGAATATTCTATAGGTATAGATAAATACAGGTCTTATTACGTGTCGTCGTAGGTATAAATAATAATGACTTATATCGGTTATGATGAAGTTTTTATTTATCCGTTTAAAAACCATTAGCATACTTAATTTTTCCTTCAATCTTAGACTACAGGAAAACGTATTGACTGACATGTGTATTATTATAAATTGTTATTTTAAAATCTAAATGGATTTTTTGCTACGAATTTTAAATTGCATTAATTCTTACCGTGAAATAATTGGCTTAAAAGTCATAGGCCATTTGACGGGTGTACTCGTACATATTGCTCGTTCGTTTCAGCCATAGAACGTCCACTGCTGGACATAGGCCTCCCCTAAAGATCTCCAATAAGACCGGTTGGTAGCGGCTTGCATCCAGCGCGATCCTGCGATTTTTTCACCCCACGAAAATTGCATACACGTCTGTAAAATCTTGTATTGCTCAACCTATATCATTGTAATAGTGTTTGTTGCTAACGTCTCCGACTTGTGTTGGAGGAGAAGTCTGACGAACATACAAAAAAAAAAAAGATCCTGTGGTCCTAATGAGGTCATCCGTCCGTTTTATGGGTGGATAATCACTCGTATGTGTATATCACTAAAAAGTTATTGTCTATTCTTTATAAAATACTATCTATGTAACATTACTCGTATATTCGTATTTCATTGCGAGCATGATGGACTCGTCATGGACTCCATTTAACTCGCACGTAAAAGAATAATTCGTAGAAGTAGAGTCAGAATTTAAATCAGTTGACTTATATAAAGAACTCTACTACATTTTTCCTTATTTTCAGTGGAAGCACTTGTATGAATATGCCGTTGCGTGTTAAAATAGTATGTAGCTTATTAATATAGATAACACATTATAAATGTCCAAAATTAGCTCAGTACTCATCAATGTCCATCATTTTTAGGGTTCCCTACCTCAAAAGGAAAAAACGGAACCCTTAGAGGATCACTTTGTTGGCCGTCTGTCCGTCTGTATGTATGTCAAGACTCTTTATCTCGAGAACGCGTAAAGATATCGAGTTGAAATTTAAACTGTATACGTATATCGTTGAATTCTTGCTTTTCTGGAAAAGACAAGCTTCTCAGTTGTGGTTTAAAAAAGTTATAGTCGTTTATGTCGTAAAAAACCGCATATTTCGACACTCACAAAAATCAAAACCTACAGGGTACTTCCCGTTGACATAGAACTATGAAATTTGGCGAGAAGAATTGTCTTAGAGTACACATATAGGAATAAATCTGAAAACTGTACATTTTTATTAACATCACAAAAAATAGGGCCACAAAATTCACAAAATATGGGCTCAAAATTCAAAGTGAGTAAATCGTATCATGTAAGGTGTCATATAAAAGAACTTCATTAGCACATGCTAAAACAGGTTTTTAATTATTTTAACAATGTGTAATTTTCGATGTATGACGAGAAAAGTAGAAAAAAAAACATTTTTGTCGATGGTTATGGTAGGTATAGAGATTTTAACAACTTTTCCCAATTTTGTGACATATTCTGGATTTGTACGGAACCCTCGAAGTGCGAGCCTGACTCGCACTTGTCCGGTTTTTTTAAGTAATTTATTCATTTGTAACAAGTACCATACTTCTACAACCGGAAATAAGTCTAACTAGCTTTAAAAGCTTCATTGTTTCCTTCCGATCTACAACACGTTAGAAAGAATTGCACAAAAAATAAACGCACCGAAGAAAACTATTTATTTTTATTTCAAAGTTAATACTTTTTCGTATCACAAAACAAACACTCATGTTCGTCGATATCTTATTTCGCCCACGTTCGCTCCGGGATAGAGCGGAAACTCAGCCAGGCGGAAAATCCGCTCCTATGTGAACAGATCTTTAGCCTGAAGGTAGAAAGAGCTATTGGGGAGCGTAATCACATGAAGAAGTCAGATAGCGAACTAATGTTAAGTATATTTTGTAACATATTTATGTTCAACACGGGGGAAATTACGAGTGGAGTTTCTTACAAAGGACGGTTCTTTGAAAAATATATAATATATGGATAAATTCTTCATTGTCATATTAAGGTCACATAAATAGTATAAAATAAAGTCGCTTTCCGCTTGTTGTCCCTATGTAATTATGCTTATATCTTTAAAACTAGGCAACGGATTTTGATGCGGTTTTTAACAGATAGAGTGATTCAAGAGAAAGGTTTATATGTATTATACACCCTGTGCGAAGCCGGGGCGGGTCGCTAGTTAAATATAAAGTAAACATTAAAAATCACAAGATCACAATTGACGGCTCTATCGCTAAAAGTAGCCGCTTCCAGGCGACCTTTGGATCCTTAGAGCAATAATTCTGTTTCCGTACGTTTTCCATGTTCTGAGATATATAAATTAGTTCACCAACTAGAGCAGATATAAGTATTTTTGCTGTACTTTTTATTTATTATTAAAGTACACAGTTATCACAACAAATCAATGAAGTGCCGTAAAACTTCAGTAAGTTTGTCACGGCACTGTTATTCCCACACACGCTGACTGTTACAAAGTGCGTGAACTAAAAATGGTTAATAAACTAACAGAATTAGATTTTAGATATTGACAAACTGTAAATAATAACAGATTAAAGATGTAAAATTAGCATGCTTTGAAATATGGTCAAACAGAAACATTACAAACTAGAAATGTTTTTCTGATCAGCTCTGCTCTAATTTAAGTTTTGTACCTGAAACATATTAACCTTGTTTAAAATGTATTATAAATTAATTATTTCGATGTTATTTGACTACTATTCAATATGTGATAAACGATCGTAAAAACGTTTAGCCCAGACTTAGAACTGGATTTCAAGTGTTTACATCAGAGCCGTTAGGAGCTAGATTTCGACAGACCACGGTCTAAAACTTTCAAGTTGAGGTGTTAATGGTATTTTTAGATCACTATAATATTATAGAACTAATTTCTCGTCCTGGTTTCGCCCGGCTACGAATTATTTTTACATGGAATAACTTCGCACGATCGAAAACAAAATCAAAAGTCATCTGTTTTGAACAAAGATCTTATTTCTTGACGAGTTTTTATAAGTAGTATTTTAATGTATTAAGTTCAGTAATAGCTAAAGTATTGGCAAATGACATAACGTCGGTGATACTTCAATACCGCTTAAGAGCACTTTGTAAATACCGCGTATCTACAAAAGTAGCGAAATTGAGTTATCGCGCCAACAGATTCCTCACGCTGATTCGCCCCTGATAGATGTCACACGATCTCTAATAGCCTTTAAGATGCGCCCGTTTTGCTGTCAAAACAATACCGCGGAACGGTTGATCACACAAGTTTGGCAGCAATACAGCGTATTTACGTTTTTTTCAACCATATCGCAACGCGTGTAGTGAGTACTTCGAAAAAAAAATGATTTTCTGAGTTTATCGGGCAGGTAGGGCAGGTACATTGTGTTTATTTATACCATTTCTTTAATGCCATATTTCTTCCAGCGAACTTCTGCCACCCCTCACTGCCTCCGTTGCTGAAACCCAATGGTTCGCTGACCCATACCGCGGTGGAGAAAGCAAATTTATTTGCTTCTCAATTTGCTGAGTCTTCGCGTCTGGACCCCGGTAGTGCGAGACCTCCAACTTTGCCAAACTGTGGCACTGTAATGAGTGAAATACACATCCAGCAAAAGGAGGTCCTCAAAGTTCTCCGCAGTCTAGATGTGAACAAAGCCAGTGGCCCTGATGATATTCCAGCCATTGTATTAAGGACTTGTGCGCCTGAGCTGACTCGCCAAAGAGTGGCTTCACCCATACCTGGACACAAATCATGCTGGGCTAGAGACGCGTAAGCTTGCTTTGACACTTAATCTCACCCAGCTGGTTCAAGGCGCCACTCGGGTACCTGACGTTGACTCGCACACAGCCTACTGCTTGGACCTTCTGCTAACTACCGATCCAGACCGTTATTCAGTTGGGATTTCCTCACCGTTAGGTACATTTGATCACTGTCTGGTGAAATCTGTATCCATCTACTCCCCTTCAGACCCCAGCCCCAAAGGGTCACAACGGGTGTGGCGGTACAAGTTAGCGGATTGGGATGAGATGCGGTGTTTCTTTGCATCTTATCCTTGGCAGCCTGTGTGGTTTTCTTCCGATGATCCTGCTACGTGCGCAGATGCCGTGACAGATGTGTTTCGTACCGCCATGGAATACTTCATCCCATTTTCCGACGTGCCTCTGTCTAGCAAATCTCGGACCTGGTTTGGGCCTGAATGTGGACGCGCCGAAGCGCAAAAGCATCAGGCATACCTGGCTTGAGTCGACGCTCGAAACGAAGGCATTCAATAGGGCTGCTAAATCCTGCAAAAGGGTTATGCGAAAGGCTCGCTTCGATCACATTAGTCGAATAAAGAACAAGCTTGCTTCTTACCCTGCGGGTAGTAACGCATTCTGGTCCCTAGCTAAATCGGTTGAAGCGAACTTCTGCCGCCCCTCACTGCCTCCGTTGCTGAAACCTAATGGTTCACTGGCCCATACCGTGGTAGAGAAAGCAAATTTATTTGCAACTCAATTTGCTGAGTCTTCGCGTCTGGACCCCGGTAGTGCGAGACCTCCAACTTTGCCAAGCTGTGGCACTGTAATAAGTGAAATACATATCCGGCAAAAGGAGGTTCTCAAAGTTCTCCGCAGTTTAGATGTGAACAAGGCTAGTGGCCCTGATGGTATTCCGGCCATTGTACTGAGGACTTGTGCGCCCGAACTCTCGCCTGTGCTGACTCGCCTCTTTCGCTTATCTCTGAAGACAGGTCAAGTGCCCAAATCTTGGAAACTTGCTAACGTGCAACCTGTTCCCAAGAAGGGCAGCCGTGCCGACCCTGCCAACTACAGACCAATTTCGGTCACGTCTATACTCTGTAAGAGTGTGGAACGTGTTCTTAACAACAGGCTCTTGGCCTACCTGGAAGCGAATGACTTAGTCAGTGACCGCCAGTACGACTTTCGCCGAAACCGGTCTACTGGGGACCTTCTGGCGTACGTCACTCACATCTGGAGTGAGGTCATGGAGAAGCATGGGGAGGCGCTGGCTGTCTCCCTGGACATTAATGGAAATGTTAATTTAACCATTGAAATAAGTTTTTGTTATGTTTAAATTACTTACTTTGGTATTTTGAGCAGAAATTCGTGCTATTTTTTTTCAGTTTATATGACTACGTTATTTCGCAAAGGTTTGTAGAATGTTATATTTCAAATTTGTATTGTTTTATATTTGTAATCCCTAAGCTAAATAAAGAACTGATTTCTAAAGATTTGTTTTACAAAACAACGTATCTGTTGTGGTTGTGCCAAAAAAAGAAGATTTTTTAAATTCAATACCGCGAATGTTGTTTATTTTTCAATCTAAGGGGATTATGGGAAATTATTTTTACTATACTAGTAAAGTAGGGTACAGAGATATCACAAAAGAGTTCAGTCAAGAAAATATTGAGAAACTTTTGAAATATGATGTTTTTTCTTCCTCCTGTAAAATTTGGAATTTGTAGATACGCGGTATTTACAAAGTGCTCATAAGCGGTTTTGAAGTATCACCGACGATATATAAACCATTTAAAAAGTTGTATTGATAATTTCACCATATGAAGACGCGCTCCCCTCGACTCTCGCCGTCTCACTTTGTTCGCGGAGCGTGTCTACGTACGATACGCCCTTAAGAGAGCTAAGCAGATTCGTAAAATATATACACACAAAAAGTCGACTTTGTTTTACAATACCTATGTGCTTAGTGATTTTCCTTCAACCTTTCTTAAATAGCTAATCGTTATGTTCCGAACATTTCCCCATAATGTTTCGGTTGATGTTTGATACATTTGTTCGTTATAATCCTGGTAGGTAGGTAGGTACGTCACAACGTACTGAGTCTATAAGTATGACATAACAATACACAATACCTGTAGGCGTGAATCTAAAGACTCAAATGACAAATTGTAACCAATTGTAACATGAGTGTAATTGAATTAACAAATGTGCGGTAAGTGTCCTATAATGGGGTTACTGAATCAGTTGCATCAGTAATGGTCACTAGGTGTATCTTTAGGAGGTAAATTTGTCTATTTTTTTCCTCTGTAATTTATAATAGTTTCAACCAACAAACTGTTTATATTTTGCGTGGTTCTCAGTTCTTTAAATAATGAGTTGATTCAGCTTTATTTGATCTCCCACATGAAATGAAATGATAATCGCTACTTTGGGAATTAGTCCTATACGGAAGGGTCCAACTGTAATAAGTGATAAAGTATATTATGTCGTAGATTATTCGCTATTATAGTACTACATCATTTATATCTCCAAGTGCTAAATATCACTTAACACCTGATTTGCTGCGGATATATTGTCACTATGTTATTATGTATCTTTGTAACATAGTAAACTACGATGGTATGCCACATTGTGACGTCATAAACACGTTAATAGTTATAAAACGGCTCTATAAATATCACACGGTCATTAGCATTTATACCACGTATCTATCGGGCGATAATATTTAATGTAAACTGTCGTGAGGCTCCTCATTTTTCACCTTATAAAAGTATAAGGACTGATATTGCGATTTTGACAATCGAAATATTATTATATCTAGAGGTGGTATTTCGAGCAGTACTCAAGAGTATCATGTTTTTTAAAATGTTTAAATCGATGGATTCTGCACTAAAAAATATTTGAAATCTGAATAAGTACGTTGCTCTTTGGATTAATAATAATAGCCCGGGAGGTAAGCGCAAAAAATTGCAACTACTTTCTAATAGCTGAATTTTTGGTATTACGTTGTCATTTTATTATCCCCACCAAATGCTAAGCATCTCAGCTGACTAAATCCGGGGTATTGTCGTACACCCCCATGACAACGCAATACCAAAAATTCAGCTTTTAGAAAGCAGTTGCACTACTGAATTTACTTGAGTGCGCATTGGTTCCTACTGCTGTAGAAACCGTTGATTCGGAAATCAGAAATCATTTATTATCGGAACTTTCAGCGTCCTAATAAAACTATTTAATAATATTATGTCTTTGATTCGGACAATACTTTTCAAGTGACAAAATATTCCACAGGCTTTCAATCTATGAAGCGATATCTCTATATTAATCTTTTTAGCTTATGCATCGAGCGTCACCGTCTAGAACATTCTGAGGTGAAACAATGAGTACGAAGATTGGTCGCGCATGCAAATACATGCACATACCTTACATGTCTGCATGTACCCTTAGGGGTATGATAATCAGGCTTTGTAGTATTGCCAGGGCCGGATCGTGAGTTTGGGGGCCCTGGGTTAATACTACTTAGGGGCCCACCTAATTATTCAAAGTATAGTAAGACAGAAAGAGACAGAGTCTAAGAGGGAAACAGCAGAGCACAATCAAGATCGAATGAATGTGTATGGCTGCCAAACATTTTAACTGTCAGTTCGAACTGTACTAATACGAAAACGTAGACTTAAATTCAATTGGTTTGATTAATCGCAGAATTCACAGAGTTGCAAACTGTACGATCTGCTGAATTACATAAAATATTTTTTTATTCGCATTATCGTCTATTTTTTACTTAAATTTGACTAGCTGCCTTACTTAAATTTGATTAGGGCCCCTGGAATTCACGGGGCCCTGGGCTAAAGCCCAAAAAGCCGTATGATAGATCTGGCCCTGAGTATCGCAGGCGGGGTTACGCAAGGATGAACTTGAATGGGGATTGCGTTATCGTAGTTTTTTAGCACTGGCGTAGTAATAGAGGCTAGGAGATCCTAAGCCTTAAAAGAACCGGACGGGCTAAATATTTCTAAGGATTGCCACTCAGCCTAAGTGAACTTGCTTATCGTGTATCTTTGTAGGGTAATAGGAAGTTTAAACCTACACTATATCCTAGAGGATGTAGTGTGATAGAGGATATAGATAGATACAAGTGTTTCTCTGGGCACCGCGGAAATACAGAGCTGACGCCGACATTAATTTTACCCACAAGTAACCAGTAATTATAAAAGCAATAAGAAAAAAATCGCTAAATTGAAAAGACTAAATATGCAAACAAACTAAATAATAAACTAAGGAAGTAATTAGGTATAATAAGGATCTCATTCGTATTATTTTGACATTAGAGTAAGTAATCAAAATAAATTCCAGCTATTAGGACTAATGTTAATGTAGCTCGTAACGCTGTTTGGATACAAGTTGCTCCAGAACAATGTTTTAGAAAATTGTACATCAATAAGTAAATAATTATTTATTAAATTCAAAATATGTAGAAGGCATCAAAACAGAAGTCCAAATATGCGATTTTATTTATAGTCGGTGTCAGCTCTTCATCTTGTATATCCTCATCATTATGGTTGACTTTGCCTATTTCATACGAAAACTTCATCCTATCAGTAAGTGATTACCGTATCAGGCGCTATTAGTCTACTGCTAAGTCAACGCTCTTTCTGCTTCTCCTTAAAGGGCGATTTGGCTAAAAAAGTAAGTTCATATAGGCCGGGTGGCTAGTCCTGGTTCAGAGATTTTAAGCCGCCCAAAGGCCTCTGACATGGCTAGTAGTAGCTAACGATTTGGCTGTAAAGTACTTACCTATGTACTACTACTGTAAGGTCTAGACCTTGTGAGAGTTGGTGAACACTCATATACGCCATCAAATTCTTTCTCTAGATGGATTCAGAATTTTTCCCAATATTTTATTACACCAAAAAGTCAGTGGTATAAAAAGTCAGGGATGTAAAAGTCAGTGGTATAAAAAGTCAGTGGAATAAAAAGTCAGTGGTATAAAAAGTCAGTGGTATAAAAAGTCAGTGGTATATAAAGTCAGTGGTATAAAAATCTGTGAATCGCCGCATTCAATTGTTTTGCGATCGAGATTTAAACCTCATAATTTTACGGAGAACGTACTGAATCTAGCTAGGTTACCATGTGCTCTATTATAATGTAGTCAACAAATATCCAGCAGATATTTATTTATTTTAATCACCCTTCGTCGGTAGGCCTAAGCCCTTTAGTGGACTATTAAAACAAGGCTGGTATAGATATTTATTGACTAAATTATGGTGGATATAATCCACCTACCCGTAGCTGGGCCAGAGTGGTAGATAATGTAGCCCATTCGCCCTTAGTAGATATAATCAGAGGTAAACTATTTAAAGACCGGTAGGTATAGTGGAATAAAATTTGAAGCCTTAATCATATAAATTTAGAACTTAGCTACTAAGTAAGGCTTTAAGTTAATAGGAACTTAGCTTATACTAAGTTGCGCTTTGATTGCGCGAACTACATTTTGAGTTGAACATTGAACAACTTTATAAGTTTCTAGGAACTTCTAGCGTTTAGATTGAAAATTCTCCGGAAAATAGTATCGAACTATTTTTAATATGCGACACACGGATTTACGCTGCTTTATATTTGCCATGCCACGGAAAATCTCTTCATTTTAAAGATATTTACTCTATGAACATTGCTTATCTTTAAAGAAATCACTATATTTTATGACGCAAGAACTCACAATTTTTGTTTCTGTCTGTCTTTTTGTGTTCTAAACGATACAAAAGAATATACATTTATACCGCGATTTTCGCTATCGGATATTTTCTCCGGAAGGACATAAAATTTATTTGAAGCCATGCAAAGCCGCGACAGACAGCTAGCTTATAGTAAATAAAATCTTGAAGAAAAACCATTTTTTTCCTACTTCTAGTAATGTTAAGTGTAAGTTCGAATAAGACGGATGGTTAGCTCTGGTGTCAGAATTTGTTAAAAAATGAAATTCTTTAATAGGTAGCCTAGGACATAATACAAATCACACACACAGTACAGTTATATAGTTACAGTTACAGGAAATAATATTGCCCGTGACGCTACTGGAAACAGAGTAGTGTTATAGGAAATGTACTTTTACCCATAACACTACTGGTAGTGTCACGGGAAAGTAAAATTTTCGTCCACTCTACTAGTCGGGCCAAGCATTTGAGCCACGGGGGATAAACGTTTATTTGCCACCTGAAGGCCTCTGACATAGCTCAACAGTTAAAACAACCGGAACCCACAATTTTATGTATCATCCCAGCCCCGGCAGCGTTCACTTGTAAATGCTACCCGCGGGCACTTATTCGAAGACTGATCATGCTGAACGTTGCTTAACTTCAGTTACCACTATGAAACATCTAGTCAAACTACGCTATAAGCGCTACAATTCATATTCTGGTAATATTAGTCCACTATCGCGCAAAATGGTAAACACTGGAACAGAGGAATGGAAATAATAAATTACTCGAATGTGTTAGTCCAAACTATTTTTTCACTGATACAATGATGTAATTAATTTATTAGTCTGTGAAACTAGATAATAAGTGTGGATGGATATAGGCCCCAATTTTATAGGCACCATCGTAATTAAAATTGCAATTTACAATATTCCTGTTTCTTTCTCGCTATGTGCATTTGATAGAGAGAACAATATTTTACGTTGCGATCAAATTAACGATGGTGCTTTTAAAATTGGACCTGTTATGTAGCCATTTATCTGTATACCATCTTTAAAAATATGCAGCCAAAACAGTGTTGGTTTTTTGTTTGTGGGACGTGAACATTCCCACGAATGTTCACGTCCCACAAACAAAAAACCAAGGAATAATTAGATATTACGTAATTAAATCATTGTTTTTTGTACCAAAACTAGTCTAGGTTATTACTGGCTAGTTACAATAAAAAAACTACAGAACCGAGAATATAATTACTTAAGTTTGATTTTCCATCCTATAAGATGAGTAGGTATGATTGTAAAATACTATCAAAAACAGTTCACGTCACCAATCAATACGACAAAGATTTGATAAAACTGCTTTCAAATAAATATAATTTTTACTAGCAACAAAAAATATTTATCGCGAATAATAAACACAATAGGCCCAATTATGAAGGCGCCATCGTAAATATAAGAGCAACGTAAACAGTATGTTCTCTCTGTAGAATGTCTTAAATGAAAAAGAAATAGAAATAATTAGCATAATTACGATGTCGCCTTCTTAATTGGGCCTAATAGATATTAAAAAACAATTTTTCACTTAAAATTTGCACGATGAGCTATCTAGTATCACCTATCATCTTATCAGTCAATCAACTTAACAAATTGCAACCCAAGCACGTGGAATTGCTCAATCCAGGTCAATATCACAGAGCAACGCACGCAGTATTCACGAAGCGTTTTCTTGGCACCTTGTGACTCAGGACCCAAATGTTTAGACATTCTCCACGGAACTCAAGGTCGGAGCTGGAGGGACTACTAATAACATAAACTTAGGAACTGTGGATTTGCGGATCACCAACTTTTTCGATCCGAATTATGATTGGTTTTCGTGAACCATTAAAGAACCATTGAGTGCTCTACTAGTTTCAGGGTTCAGTAATGGTGGAAGTTTTGATAAGTTTATTTTTAGATGCGTTTGATAAAGGCAGTTCGTTTAATCGTGTGGAACTTGTGCTTAAGAGCACATACTTGGGGCAATTATGAATTCATGAAAGTTCTCAAGTGGAAACCACGCACCACCAAGCGCAGTGTAGAACGTCTACCCACAAAGTGGAAGGATAATCTCATTGAAATTGCAGGATCTAGCTGGATGCAAGCCGCTTCCAACTGGTCTCAATGGAAAAGGGAGGTCCATAGGAAGGCCTATGTCCAGTATTGGATATCTTATGGCTTAAATGACGACGATTCGAGTTCATGATATGTTTTTATAAATGGAAAACAATTGATAGAGCGTAGAAAAACTTTCTAATAAATATTTGTACAATCGCTACATAAAATATGCACTCAAAGCGTTGAGATCCAATAGACAGATTTATTTTGTTTTAAACACTTTTACATACCTACATTAAAATTTATTTTCTTATCTTCCTTAGAACCTGTTTTACCATTTAACAGCTAACTTAAATCAAAATGTATACTCGTCTCAAAATCTGTAATGAAAAATAGAGTAATTTAGAGAATTGAAAAACTATTTCACTCATATAGTATCTTCGAAAATATTGAAACGCGCGAATATATTTTAAGGATTGACGAAGCCAGACGTTGCATTTTATCTTCAATAGTTGCATCCGTTTCCTACAATCATCAGGTTCTTTGTTTAAGTCTAGTTTATGCATTATGATTTTGCTTATCGAAAAATCATTACATAAATTGTTGCAATCTTACCCATATCATAAACAAAATTACGGCAATTATAGTGCACTGCCCTATCATTAAGTTTTAAAATATTTCCGCACAGCTAAACAGTTTTATAATAGTCTTATTGAAGATTATAAGCGTTATAATTGAGCTACAACTTGCGTAATGTGTAAACTCGCATTATTATCCTAAGTTTGGCATACGAGGCGTGAATACGAACGTGTCTAAATAAGCAATAAAAGCCTAATAGGACTTGACGTTTCCCGCTACCGTTGTCATTGCGTCGTGGGCAGCCTTAACATGGGTGTTGACATACAACCGGTGTTAACGAGGTAACATGAGGTCTTAAGCTCTAATCTTCACTATATTATTGTTACTAAATATACTATATTATCAAATATACCCACTTGTACTCATGAATACGCATGATTTAAAAAAAAATATAATTAATCTGTCAGATAGACTATCAAAAAATATTGGACACGTATTTTTTTTTACGTAAATTAAACATAAATTGATGAAGATATAGCCCGTCAAAGTTACGCGTGACGTCACAAGTGCCATATAAATGTATAGACTTCTGTAAGAGAGGTGACGTCACGAACCCCACTTCCTAAGTTTGACAAGGTTTATTTTCGACATTTGTTGTTTGATTGACAAAAGAAATACGTGACCTATATTTTTTTTTAAATCTAACTCCCGGACTAATTATAATAACTATTTTTTTACCCGGTCATCATGCCTATTATCTCTTCAATAGATACACTGTATCAAAACGTATTCTACTGCTAAGTACGGGTTTTTACTTATGTATACAATAAGTTATCCACACAAGTTCCTCAACGTTAACTTAATTTGAGTTAAATAATATAATCCATCCGTCCATGCATCAGCCGTAGGACGTCCACTGCTGGACATAGGCCTCCCCCGAGGATTTCCAATAAGGTCGGTTGGAAGCCGCCCGCATCCAAACCGTTCCTGCGATCTCTATTATACAGTCAGTCCACCTAAATAATAATACTGCTTAATTTTTATACTAGTTATTACAAAATAAGAGCTGTATGTACGAGTAGCTTCTACAATGCCATCTTCTCAAAAAATTAGCCGAGTTACCACAAAAGATTTAAACACGTTTTAAACACTATTTAACCATACAATTTGTACTGTTAAACTTAGTCAAAAGCGTGCGTAATTCTTTTGTGGTAATACGGTAAATGGTTTGATTGGTTTTAGAAGGAGAAAAAACGGATTAAATTAATGAAGTTGTACACAGCTGCTTATTTAACGGTTTTGAACTTTGACTTGTGCTAAAATACGAAACCATAATGAAGGTAATTATTTTTAAACCCATAATAAAGTAATCATAAAATACAAAGTAACTTCAATGTCCTCGACATGTTTTTCATCATAATCAAATTCTTACGAAAATGATTCAAATAGCATTCAAAATAAACTTTAATAAGTTGTTAATGCGAGTCGAGACACGCGTATGATAGGCTTTCGTAGATGGTGACGATGATTATGATGATGATAATAACTTTATTTATGATAATACTTGATTTTATAATGTCATAAGATCTGAGCTATGTGCAAGCTTGAGAATTCCAATTTTTCTTTATAACTCAAAAAGCTAGGCTAAAAAAAGGCAGGCACTCTATTTTTAACTTTGACGACTTATATCTCACAAGTGGTACACGTGACAAAAAAATTGTTCAAGAAACCTTACATTCATTTTAGAAACCCTATCCAACGATACCGCACACGAAGGGGTGGAGTTGAAAAAAAAGTTTCATCCCCACTGTACATATATGGGAGCTACCCTTTAAATAAACTGTTTTGAAAATTTTAAGTAAACGAAATTGAGATCTATGCTAAAACTACTATGTTGTCAAATTCCATCCAATTTGGTTAGTAAATGTGGAAGTGAGGACAGACACAACGAAGTTATAAGGATGATAAACCAACCATGGGTATAAAATAAATGAATACCTATAACAACCTCATTAAATGAATTATTACATTGTAATAAGATAGTAAACTTAACTCCAAAATGTTACGTTAGCAAATATATTTAGCAACAATGTATAAAGTTATGTATCTGAGCAAATAAATTACTTAAATATTCGTATTCTGGCTCAGTTTAAATAAGCGATATACTCGTAAAAATGTAGCACTGGTAGTATATTTACTGAGAGAAAACAAGAATACCGCAAGTAATTTTAATAATTCTAAAATTAAATCATTCCAATAAATTACACCAATTTGGAGAAATATTGTGATCACTTGTATGAGATCAAAAATAATTATACCTACATATTACTTTTTAGATATGCCTAATCAATATAATAATATACATTTGAAAGTTACAATTGAAAATATTTATTATATAACATTGTTTGTATAAGTGTTTCTATAATAGACCTTGATTAGTTTTTTTTTTTTTTTTTTTTTTTTTTTTTTTTTTTTTTTTTTTTTTTTTTTTATAATATAATGACAATACTACACTACTATTACATAGAAAGCAATTGGATCATCCACAGACCCTTGAAGGTCTAAAGATAATCCAAGTGCTCAAGCCCACTGCCAGTTGGCAGCGTGCCCAGCATGCTGGCAGCATTGCCACGCTGAATGGCAATGCTTATACGTTGAGCCAAATAAACACCAGCATTTTGGTCACGCGTCGCGTCCACCAGACGCTCAGAAAGACTTTTGAAAACGAGATGAGCTCCCGGCCCCCACGGACCCAAAGTCTCAACTCCAAATGGCTCAAATATGTAACCACTGCCGAGGTTAGCATATTTGCGCCGCTTGTGCTGCTCAGCCAAATTGGCCGCCGCTCCAGCCCTACTCTGAGTCTCAGGAAGATGTGACGGTGCCAAAGTATCGACGCAAGTTGCGTCCCATACTAAGGGCCGTCCACACTTCCATGGGACCAGCGTCATGCCGTCAGGCCTTTTGCCATCACCACGCGCCAACCCACTCGGTTCGAGTACGGCTGCGATATTGGCGGTGACAAAAGCCCTGCGTATGACATCGTTAAGGCTGGCGTGGCGTCCAATCCGACCAGCGCTTCTTGAGCAAGAGAGACCGTGGTGACCGAGCTGGTCAACTGCAGTACCACACTGACAGCGATGGGCTTCACAACACCTTGCACCCAAGCGTAAGCTGACAGCTAGACGAAATGCAGTTGGGTCTAAAAGGTTACCAGTATTGAAAGAGGGCAATGCTTGCAACCAAAGACCGGACTCCCATACAGAGACTGCAAGGATACGAGCGCGATCCGCGACGCTAGGACACGTGTCTAGAAGAGATTTCCGTGCTAGTTCGCAGATCGGCCGATCCCACAGTCTCTGCGACGATAAAGTCTTTGGGAGCTCGGTATTTGGGCAAGCGACCCTCCAAGCATTCGTTGCCTCATTCAAATGAGCTACATCTACGCCAGAACGGCCTAAAGAAGGTGCGAGGATTTTTTCAATCAAGTTCTGAGTACTATGAATGGAGGACAAGAAAGCTGGTAAAGCAACACTTGAAATTTGGCGGACCCCTAGCCCTCCAAGCCTAACAGGCAAGGAGGCTTGTAGCCACGCCCTTTCACTCATGTCAATATTCAAAACCGATACTAGGGACTGCTTTACAACATCGTCTAAGCTCAAAAGGAGCTCATTGTGTTTCCACAATGGACTACATCGTAAAGCGTACATAAATTTTGGAACAAACAGACAACATCTTATAATGGTAAAAGCCATGTGGGCGTTAATTTTGAGTAGCCTATCAGAGGCACTCAAAAAATTTTGAATTTTTTCTTGAACGAAAGGCGGAAAAGACTCATCTAATATCGGCGAACCTAGAAGGCGAAGAGAACACTTGTCTACCGATTTGATGTTAGGTGCCAAATCATTAAATTTGTTAAGTATCAAATCTTTATCCGGACATGAGTCGCAAACGAAAAGTTCGCATTTCGAAAAATTTAGCTCCAAACCAATTTGACGAAACTCGTCAATAAGAATTTCCAAATCACGTAGGACTGTGCTCGCATCGCCACCCAAAGTCCCGTCATCCAGATACCAAACGTTGAGTTTAGATTGGAGACGTTGAACAATTGGATGAATGGCCAGGCTGAAAATGGCTGGTCCGAGAGGGTCACCTTGTTGACAGCCAACGGAAGATAGCAAAACATCATTTTTGTAAATTAATTTAGTGGGTTTGCCGTAGCATTGCCAAAGAAAATTGAAAAGATCGGGAATTTTGTCTTTGACCTGTGCCAACAAGGCGTCTCGATTAACCGAATTGAAAGCATTTTTGACATCCACCTTAAGCAACACCTCTCCACAATTTTGACCGAGAAAAGTACGAAGCGAATGAACAGCAGCCTCACATCCACCCCGCGAACCAAAGCCAAGCTGTATTGGTTGAAAAAGGCTACTCAAAAGAGCAACCTTTTTTCCACAACCGGCTTTGGCTGCGAGACGACGATATGTGGTGCCAACAGCAATAGGTCTGATGCCACCATCTTTTTTGACAAGTGCGCATAGGTTAGCGCCATACAAGATTTCGATAACGTCATCATTGACCTGCCCAGATAACATGAGATTTGCCAAACCCGTTAATTCTCTCAAGAGAGACTCAGCCACCTCACCAGAGCTAAAAGATAGAAGATCTTTTAGATGTTGAGGCGAGAGACCATCTAGGCCTCCGGCTGAGCCGCTCCGAAAAGAAGAAACGGCCGCTGCAATCTCCTGAGCTGACACTTCAATGACAACGTCATCAGGGTGTGGTGGCTCAGGCAGGTGGAGACATGCTGCCGGCGGATGCTTGTCACGGAGTGACTGGACCGTATCGGGTGTGTGGGGGGCAATAGTGTCGCTGGAGAACAGGACTCGTGCGGCGCCTTTGATATCGCCATCACTAATTTTGCTCTCTACTATTTTAATGGTAACCGAATCGTCTGTTTTTTTACAATTTGGTTTATTCTGCCTTGTTGGCGGAATAATGCTTTCAAAATCTAAAGAGTTCTCTTCCAATGCGCTGTACTTTACGCAATTTTCCTTTACCCTAGTGGTAAGGGATTTTTTGTTTGTTGGGTCCGAATGTACGTAAAGCACAACGTAGGGAAAAGTCAAGAGGTGTTCCCAGGCGACTAAAGAATTTTTAGAAATAACATTCCGAATAGCAGCAGATAAACACTGCGCAACCGAAAAACGTGCACCACGCGGGATGCGTTTTAAAACAGGAAGAGAACTTTTGAGTGAGCTAAGAACCTCCCAAAGCGGTTTGGAAGGAGCAGCAGCGCTCACGGGACTGCTGCTGGCTCCATCAGAGCCTGCAATAGGGGCCGAAAGTGTAATTTGGCTATTTTTATGGCACCGCGTACGGTGAATTTTGAGGCCTTTCTGTCCTTTAAAAAATCGCACTTGGGAACACTCTAGGCACTGAATCATGTCCCCCTGCGACACATTAACGTATTGGGAAACTGCATTTGGCCCGGCCGGGGCGCAAAATGCCATGAATAACAAGAATTATACTACAAATATAAATAAAAATAAACTTAGGTTCTATAAGTGGAGACGTCAGGACGTCAGACCGTGACGTGGGCGGTCTGCGCAGACTCGGATGGCGTTGACATGGAAACAAGAAAACAACAATGAGCCGCGACTGTCAAAAACCTACCGAATATTATAACACAATAGAAAACAATTATTTGACTATCTCTAGCTCTACAAATATTACCTCGAAAGAAAATAAGAAAAAAAGGAAAGATTGGAGTAGAATTTGGCCCGCTAGAGCAGAAAAATCTGAAAAATAAGGGCCGAGAAAAATCCTGCCAACATGCGTTGACAGCAACTTTTTTTTTTATTAGTTTTTTGTTTTTCTTTTGTGTATCTTTAATTTCATGGATTAGATGTTAGATCTTTACGAGAAAATTAAAAAAAAAAAAAACATTCCTAGTCCGTGGTTTATACAATAAGTTACGGAATTCTGAGGCAATACACGTTTAATATACACCTCGTTATTGGAAGTCGATTGAAATCTCTACATATAGTTCTAAGCAAGAAAACACCTAATAGCGAAGTGTTTTCTTGGCACCATGGTGGAAGATATAGAGAAGTTTCAAAAACTGTCCCCCGATATTGCTTTTAGGGTTTCGTAGAAAAACGAAGAACCGTTATGACTTCGTTGTGTCCATCCGTTTGTCTGTCAGTCTGTCCGTCTGTCCGTCCGTCCGTCCTAATATTACAAAACCTTATAACTACCACGTTTATTAACTAAATTGCATTCAATTTAAAAATATGATAGTATAGATTCAATTTAGAACAAGTGAAATTTTTCAAAAAGTGTACCTATTTAAGGAGTAACTCCCATACATGTATCTAAAGTAAAGGTGAATATTTTTTTTCCAACCCGAAAAAGAAGTTCCTCATGTCTTAGGGTCGTGACCACCACCTCCCAAAAGCTTGTCCCCTATCCACTATTTTGGCTTAGTAAACCCTTACTAAATAACTTATACCTACGTTAGATAATAACACTTAGTGTAATATAAAACTACATTTCATGGAAACACTTCCGCCACGATGTGTCTTTGTTCGGCATTACTTACACAAACATTAGTAAAGGTATCACGAATCAGGAAAACATAATCTTGCTGAGATAATCTATTTATGTGAAAATGTGGCTGTGATGTAAGATTACTGATTATTCAGATACACATACATTCCAGAACGAAGCGTTTCGAGTGTCGTTCTCTATTAAAACAGCTTGTAGTGGAACGCTTTTCCTGAGTTTTTTAACTAGGATACGGATAAGCTTTTAGGTAAGCTTGATATATACCCTCGAGCGCATAGACATCAAGCAGAATGTAGACAAACGAAAACCTGCGCATAATAAAATAAATACGATATTAATTACAAAAACTGGGTAAAAATATTATAATTAGTACGTGAGTTAGATTATCAAAAAATATTGGACACGTATTTTTAGGGTTCCGTACCTCAAAAGGAAAAAACGGAACCCTTATAGGATCACTTTGTTTTCCGTCTGTGTGTATGGCAAGACTCTTTATCTCGGGAACGCGTAAAGATATCGAGTTGAAATTTAAACTGTATACGTATATTTATGATGTCTTGCAGTTGTATAAAAGAAAAACTTTTCAGTTATCGTTTAAAAAAGTTAGAGCCGTTTATGTCGTAAAAAAACGCATATTTTGCACTCACAAAAATCAAAACCTACAGGGTACTTCCCGTTAATGTATAACTATGAAATTTGGCGAGAAGCATTGTCTTAGAGTACACATATAGGAATAAATCTGAAAACTGAACATTTTCATTTAAATTACATAAAAATAGGGCCTCAAAATTCACAAAATTGGGTTCAAAATTCAAAGTGAGTAAATCGTATCATGTAAGGTATCATATAAAAGAACTTCATTAGCACATGCTAAAACAGGTTTTTAATTATTTTAACAATGTGTTTGTACGGAACCCTCGATGTGCGAGCCTGACTCGCACTTGTCCGGTTTTTTTAGTCTTGGTGCCCATTCTTCATTCGCGATATTTTCTTTCTTCCCCTATCGTGGCACATATACAAACTGTCTTTCCACCAATCTATCCCCTCTAAGAAATAACAAAGTAGTATATATTGACATTGACAACCGACATATTTATTATTCGCAAAAAATGGCATGAACGACTTCAACCGTGTACAGAATTTGCAAATAGTGCGCACCGATCGATGCAATTTCACATTATTATTGAAATATCATAAATGGCTCAGCCGATTTCGATAAAATTTAACGAGAACCAACTTCAATGTATACTCTTTCCAATAAAAAAATAATTATTTAAATCGGACAATACATAAAAAAGTATGCGTGGTTTCACATAATAACAATTAGGTATAATTAATTATACGCGTTGAATTGAAGTACCTCCTCCGTTTTGTCGGTCAAAAAGTGGATAAAATATTTTTTACCCAGTTGTTATGCCTATTTATTCATCAGCAATAAAATATCGATGTTTTTCAGTTGTAATGCTTAAAATATTAACTTAGTTCAAGGAATTGTTATTATACCAAAATTATTTTAGTTAATTATCTGGGGTATTTCAATTGCAGTTTTTGATGATATAATTACAATAATTACTTACAATTGTTGTTCTTCTGAATAGCAATAAAAATACAAACAATGGTAAGTATGTAACTTAAGTTAATACTCAAATCATTGGAACAAGGTAACGATAGAGTAGGTGATTAAATAATTTTGCATTTCTCATGTTCGGTGAGTAGGTTCTCATTACCTTATTACCTCCAAATGGTGCTTGTAGGTGACAAATTAGCGCTCTAGGGTAATAATGTAGCTAGAAAAGCCCTAAGTAAGGCAGTAAGTAATCTACTATTAATTTATTGTAGGAAAATCCAAGATATCTAACTTGTTTATAGCATTTTGCAGTTATACCGTCTTAATAGTTCAGCTAGTCAAGCACGCGACCACGAAAAGCCACGAAAAGAACTCATTTCGACGTCTGAAAAAGTGACAGTTAATTTTATTATATACTTTGCCATAACACTGTCTCGTTCTGATACTACGAAAGAAATATTTCGTGGCGCGCATACTAGCCCAGCTGGACTATGTTTTTCGGGGTTTATTATAAGTACTTTATATAAATAAATTAAATAAATGAATATAACTTTATTGTACACAGAAACCCAGTACAGAAACTATACAATTTACAATATGCTGTACAATGGCGGCCTTATCGCCTTTGGCGATTTCTACCAGGCAACCTTCGGTTGGACTGGATTATTCTAAAAATAGGAGTATGGTCGGTGGTGTATACAATACAATACATATATTGAAATAATCAATAGCAATATAGAAAAGAAACCTACAGATACTATAATAAAAAAAATATACACAAATAATGATATATATTAATACAATAATAAATAATTAATTATTAATAAACAATGATTATATTTGGCTTTAGGCGTTCTTTTTACTTCTAAAATAAAGATTATTTTAAAAGGCTGAAAATAAGCGAAACAGCTCCTCTGTTTCGCTTTTTTCTCAGCCTATGAGAAGGAGTCACCAGTTGGGTTTTCCTAGCATTGCTTCTTAAATTTAATTTGGAATGCGTTATAGGTATAGGTCGAATAAAACTTTTTGGTGGCCGTGAATTTACTTAATTTAGCTACAAATTGCGCATAATCTAATCCTGATCGAAGCTTACATAACAGCTCCGCGAGGTTGGGTTTTGCGCAGCTCGTAGCTAATTTCACTGCCGACAAGAAATTTGATTCGGCCTATACCTATAGCGTTCGGCACGGTCAGTTTTCGGATGGGTGACCGCGGGTAGAATTTTTAAGTGAGCGCGTCACCCGTACGAAGTTACCTGATGCGTCACCTGTACGAAGTTACTTAAGTAGATATATACTTTCTTAGATCTAAGCAAATGATCAAGCTTTAGAAAAACAAAGCTAGAAAAATCCGCGATCCTGGTTCCAATTTCCTAAGTACAAGACTAGTACAATGGCGACAAATAAACCTAAATCGGAAGGAGACAAATGTCCGAAGAATTGCTGTAGTCAATCTGTGGAACCATTACTTCAGTGGGCGGTCGCCAGGACTAGAGGTACGAGGAGCTATTGTTTCCCAACAATGGAAGAGATTGATGACCCGACTTTGTTCTAGTCTGGGCATTTTGTTGCAGAATCAAAGATATTCTCATAAGGATATGCTCCGAAAACTATGTATATTCCTACATACACGCAACATAATCGTGGTTTAAAAATCGTAGTTTTACATTTTTATTTCATTTAGATTTTATGGGAAATATTGTTCAAATTATATAAAATAATGCATATCTTAAAGAGTAGGTACAGACCCCGGAGTCTGTGGAGTGTAATAATTCAATAAAATATAAAAAAAAACTATATTACTATACCTTAGGATAGCAAGCAAGTTCGTATAGACCGGGTGGCTAGCCCTGGTGTCGGAGTTTAAAGGCCAACTGAAGGCCTCCGACATAGCTAAACGGTCAAAACAACCAAGACCTACAATTTATCGTGTCATCCGAACCACGGTAGCGCTCAGTTGGAAAATGCCACCCGATATACGCACCATTCATTCAAAAAAGAACCCAATTCTTTTTTCTCTTTTTATTTACTTATACCTTTTTAATACTCTACAAAATTATAGTAAATTGCAAAATGGGCAGTCATTATTTCAATGGGGTTTTATACTGAACTGTAGCAGCCACTGCTGAACCTAGGTATACCTCCGAAGAGCGGTTGACCTATATCCATCACGCTGAGTTGCGGTTTGGTGGGTCTTTGTTTTTAAGGAGTTAAAAAATCTCGTGATGAAAATTGGTACTTTAACCTCAAAGAACTTTTATTGTACAGGACCCGAACGACATTAATATAACATGAACGCACGTCGCGACTAGAGGTCTCCTATTAGGATATGACAACCACAGATTAGATAATAATCGCTTAATCATTTCCCCAAAGAATTCGGATAATAGTCAGTTTAAATGTTACATGAGCTTTACATTTTTTAAAGGACTCAAATTTATTTTTGGGACATGTCTTTCAAAATTGTTTTATTATATTGTGAACAATACAGAGTTGCCTAGTGAGTTCCAACACTTAAGTGAGTTAATGACGTAAGTTTTACTCATATTCCTGGTGTTTAATTTTCTCCTGGTGTTTTTCTTATATGAAAAGTAGAGTACGCACCACAAGAACCAAGCCTGTTTTCGTCTTGGGCGACTTGAACCCCAAGGAAAGTGAATAAAGTTTTATTGCTCATAACTTCTTTAATTTTAAATTTAGGGCAAAAAGTTATGAATACATATTTGTAGGCAAATCAATTTGCTACAAATTAGGTCTTGACAATTTGTAGGACGCATAGTTTCCGAGATATCGCGATAAAAGTGTTTGCACCTCTTTTTCCAAGACGGCGGCCGGGGGAGAAGGGCCCGGCCCACAAACTTGGGGTTAAGCTTCTATTAATCCCCCACAAATGTCTCAAAAATTAAATTGCGTCCTCTGAAAAATGCAATATTAGGTGCTTAAATTGTAACATTTCAAAGGACTATAAAAACCTAGCAGACACATCATAAACATATGAAATCTTTTGTTTCAGTGTTTGACGCTTCAGCCAAGTCTCCTCAAGGCCTTCTCTTTGGTTCTTCCTACCATCTGGGCAACTTCGACGAGTGTGTTGGCATCCAGGATCCGGGGGACAATGGCGTCTCCATCACAGGCCAGTACTGCCTCGCCACTATCAACTGGAGACACCGTTCTGATAAGAAAAAGGTTTGTGGAAAACTCATCATCATCATTAATCCGTGTCTGTTCCAGCGTAGTGGATATGGCATAATTTCCAACCTACCCTTCAAATAGAACTCTATGTTTAACAGTGGACTATTCATAGCTTCGGATAGTCGGATAGTGGAAGGGAATCCAGGATTTGGGGCGTAAGGACGTTTTCATCACGTACAGCAAAACGCAAAGCACACAGTAGACAACAAAATGACAGCTGATTATAGCGTTCTTATAAATTTCCCATAACTACTAACTGAGATAATATTTCATTTCCGATGGATGGATTTATATACAGGGTTATTTCTAATCAATTAGCATCCTTTTAGGGGCTTATTCTGGCATAAAAACTAACAACTTTTGTTCGGAGACTTTTATTAATTCTTAAAACAAAAATGCTGTTCCATAGAAAAATATCGTTGCTAATAAATAGCTTTGTTTTAGTTTTGTAAAAAGTCGTATACCAAAGTTGCTAGTTTTGATTAAAGAATAAGCCCCTACTTTTAGGGGCTTGAATGCTAATTCATTAGAAATAACCCTGTATAATAATAGAAGCCGTGGTGGCCTAGAGGTATTAACACTCGTCTTGCAATCGCGAGGTCGTGGGTTCAAATCCCGGTCCCGTACCAATGAGTTATTTGGAATTTATACACGGAATTTAATACCACTGGCTTTTCGGTGAAGGAAAACATCGTGAGGCAACCTGCATACGTCCGTAGAAGAAATTCGATGGCGTAATGTGAATCCACCAACTCGCACTGGGCCAGCGTGGTGGATTTGGCCCAATCACCCCTACGTGGGTATACGTCCTGAAGTGGACTATTAAAAAGGCTGGTACAACCCTGTATATTGTGATTATTAGATAACTTAAATAAATACACTTTTCTTGGAATACATAAACCAGTATTTGTCTATGTTAAATAAGTACTGTAATGAAACAAGAATAATAGGTTTCCTGGAAGAGTACTCTGAACAAAGTGCGAGGTAAATCTTATTAATGAATGTTTTGTTCGTATTTTATGTTACTCAGAAATTGTATGAATTATTCAGATAATTATTACAAAAACGGAAAGTTTGTCTATCTCTTAATCAAGAAGAAATATAATTTTTGTAGCATCATCATATTCCTGCCCTCATTCTACTAATTGGGGTCGACACAGTATGTTTTCTTTCGCCATTTCACTCTAACATGCGTATTCTCATCATCAATTCTTTTCTCTCGCGTATTTTCTTTCACAAACACTTAAGTTTTGTAGAAATATTAAGATATAAGTTCCATATTTTTTTCAAAACTCACTTATCGATAATTACTAAGCGATCTTGCCAAATATTACCAAAATAGGATGATAAATAGCGCTACAGCAACTTCACCCTCTTTTTGAGGGAAATATACCCACAATCTAAACCTATTAAATTATTAACTATTTTGGTGAAAAAAAAAAATCATTTCATTTCATTTCACAATCAAAAATAGCCAAAAACGAAAAAATCTACATATTTATAGAACCAGCGTAAGAAGTTTCGACACGATTCGTTGATAAATGCGATGTGTAGGAGAGAGGCAACATCCAAACTAACATCCGGGCAGATGGAAAAAATCTTGAGATATGACGCATAGACGCCAAAGTTGCCCTTGCTGAAAATATAATATATCTGTAACTGATTTGAAAGTTGACCTGATTTCCATTTCCTGTATGATACGTGACAATTGCTACGTTGTGACGATGACATATAGCATAATAACAACAACTATCAAGGGAGTCAGGAGTGTAAACGAGCATGAAGTATTCAAAATACAAAAAAAATGTATTCGTATTCTCGCAAATATAAAAACTTCCGATATAACCAAACCATACTTTATAAAACTTGAAATTATGTCCCTGGTAAGTATCTATTTATATATTTGAAATATGCAAATTTGTCAAAAAGCACCCTTTTAACAAAGCGTCTGATAAATCGCACAAAATTAGATCACAATATAGACGTAAACTCGTAGAACCAAAGTCTAACTTAGCAATGCACAGTTCTAGCCCAAATTCTTTGGCTATAAAAATATTGAAGAAATTGCCAAATAATTTAAAAGATATCGAAAGAGAAAACTGTTTCATAAAACAACTAAAAATAATCCTTTTATCGAAATGCTATTACACATTAGACGAATTTTAACCGATAATCTAGAGAACATAATAATAAATCGTTCCAATACAAATATAAAATTGCCATACCCTTATAGAGTCATATATATCACTATAAAAAACATGTTAACTAAGAACCGCATGTAAATTTCATATGTTGCAATAAATGATTTGACTTTGAGTTTAGGAGTAAATATATGTCAATTTTCAACATGAGAATATGCATGATGACAAAAATATATAATTAGTCCGCCAGACAGACTATAAAAATATTAGACACGTAATTTTTCTTTTGTCAACTAAATGAAAATTGATAAAGTAGTCTGTTTAAGTTCCGCGTGATGTTACAACTTCACAAGAGCCATACAAATGTATAGACTTCTGTCAGATACGTCACGACCCCCACTCCCAAACTTTGACAAGGTTTATCTTTGTCATTTGTTGTTTGATTAACAAAAGAAAAAATACGTGTCAAATATTTTTTGATGTTCTAACTTACAGCCTAATTTTAATAATGTTTTTTTTTTACCCAGTCATCATGCCTATTATAAAGTATCGCTATTATATTACCTGCCTGGAAAAACTAACACGTGTGAAACCGCGGTATGCCGTAGTGATAGCAATAAAGCTGGCTCAGAGCTTATTACATTAAGTTTTATGATGACACATGTTTTTTTAGGCTCGAGATAAGAGACCTAAGTCAACAACCTACTATATTTTTTCCTATCAAGTGTTCCCCAAACTAGATTAAGCAAAAGTTGGTGTGAAGTTTCACTCGGGCCACTGGACTACAATAGTTTATGAGTACTTTTCGTTGTCTTAGAATCCTTGTTTTTTTGTAATAAAGCCACGTAAAATGGCGTGTTTTTAAAATTGCAACTTGTATAAGGAAATGGCACGGTGAATCGACCAATATTTTTGCGTTTTCTGTAGAGCATCAATAAAATCGCGGTACCTTTTTTATTTTTACATTTCGGGAGAATTCTCTCTTCATCCCTTAAATTGGAACAAAATGTTATGTTTTTGGTGTCAATTGCTTATCTCTCATCGCTTAAAAACTGTAAAATCTAATAAAATCCAAAAAAATGAAAAAAAATCACTCGAATCGGATAATATTTAGAGACAGAATAGCTTATTGTTTAAAGTTGGCATCTCACAATTTTCATAAGCAAAAAATAAAAATAAAATTCTCGCAGAGAGACTTCAAGCATAGCCCTCTGCATAGCTCGCTGTGCTACTTGGAGCTTACCCATAGTTAGAGACCACGTTTCAATGCCATAGGTCATCACTGGCAACACACACTGGTCGAATACTTCCGACTTGAGGCACTAAGGTATGAGGAGATATACTCGTAGGTTTACAAAGATTTAATTAAAGAGATGTGTCGCGAGAACTACTGTTCGGATAACTAATGTAATATATATATTTCTTTTAGGTCCGCACGGGGCGCGGCGAGACTCTTCGCTGGGCTGTCTGCGTGCCCAGCGCTTGCAACGCTGACGCCGTAGAGAGTTTCGTGAACAGTGTCCTGTCTTACACAGTGGGCAACAGCACGGGGGTCGAAGTCACTGAGAGAGATTGCTACAAGAGGACCGAGCTTCATGTATCTTCTTTGGACGTTGGATTTTTGTAAGAATTCACTGAAACAACTTTCTGTTAGAGACTGGAAAACTTCCAGTTGGTTATTTTACAAGTTGTGTAGGAGTAGAATCAAGGTTTAGGGTAAAGGTTACATTTATACAATTCAAGACAAGGCGAAACGTGGATAGCTAGCTATTTAGATAGGGTGTTAGATTAATTAGATGCAGCCGTGGTAGTGACACCGGCTTTACAATCGTGAGGTCGTGGGTTCAAATCCCGGTCCCAACTCGGGACTAATGAATTCCTTGGAATTTATATACGAATTTTCACACCACTGGCTTTTCGGAGAAGGAAAAACGTCGTGAGGAAACCTGCATATGTCTGTAGAAGAAATGCTATGGCGTATGTGAATCCACCAACAAGCACTGGGCCAGCTTGGTGGATATGGCCCAATCACCTTTCGTGGGTAGGCCTATGTCTTGCAGTGGACATTTTGAGTGTAATTTTCTATCAGTCGAATAAAGTCTGAGTACATGATTACCAACAGCTAGGTTTTAGTAACTTTAACATTATTTTAGTAGTTACTAACTTACGTCTAAAATCTGTAAAATGCTGTCTTTTTCCGCCATGAATTATTCTAGAGTTTGTATGGCGTAGTTAAGTAGTGACGTCATAAAAAAAAACTGTTGCAATGACTTGTATGAAATTAGAATGGTTAATACTTCCTCAATATAACAGATTGTGATTCATTTTTATGATATGCTAAAAATAAGGTGGGTAACCTTTCATTGTTATTCAAACCAGTCTCGTTTAACCTATTAAAAAAAATGAAAAAAAAAATGGTTGATAGTAATAAAACTCCGGCGAACAAGTTTCAGCTGAAATATAAATTAAAAAAAAAAACGTATCATATCTTAAATTATTTTTTATGTTGCTTAACCAGGATATATTTTTGAAAATTAGTAGAATCCAAGGTGCATTGTAGGATTTACGCATTTCAATTATAAAACGATCAAAAATGATTATAAATACAAAAAAATGCTTTATCTCAACATAAAGAATAAAAAAACTAGCTAACAAACAACGAAATGTTGTTTTAAAACTAATTAGCGAATATAATGTAATTAGTTGTCAGTCGTAAATTTCTCTGCTAGGTTATTTTCGGCAGGTGGACCACGACCGACTCCTGTACTCTTCCTATTTTATAAATTTTGCCGATACCTACTCGTAATTCTAACTTCAACAGAGAGGCGAATGGCATAAACATTGAGAGACCTATGTTCAGTAGTAAGTTATTATGGACTAATGATACTTGATATCTATCAAAGTATTCTTGAAGTGAAACTTCTAATACGACTTCCAACAAGCAGCGAAATTTGTTCGAGTTAGGAAATAAGGAATGGAAAGGACAGGAAAGGAAATTGGTGATTAGTCGTGTGTAACTCAGATCTGAACCGGTTCAACAGATCACATAACACCAGTATGACTCAACAGCTCGCGGTTCAACTCGAGATCAGGCAGCTCAATCGTGCCTTGCCGCTTGCGGCTCATTCACCGATAACTTGAGAAACGACGCGCGCCAGCCGCGCGATTTGTTTCCAATACGATGATGTATGCCGTGCGTGAACGAAATAGAAAGAGAAGGAGAGTGCAGTGGCAGCGAACCGTTACCGTGCCAATGCCGTTACTCTAAAATACACTTTATTCATTTGTAATAAGGACAAAATGGGGGGTCTGCTTAACATTTTCAACCAGACTGTACCGATTTATTTTTAATAAGTTCAAAGAACTACTACTGTATTTAGGAAGGTGCACAATGAATACTCTAATTTGGCAATTAATAAAGTAATTCAACATCTAGTAGATCTAATCAGTTATTTAAATCGCCTAACTAATTGACTAAAATAATTCTCTCTTTTTTTCATGAAGTACCTATTCAATTCAAAATTATTTATTTTCAAACAACAGTACGCAACTACAAATACTATTCCCCAAACTGGGTACATTAAATCACCTTTATCTAGTATCTCATGAAACTCGCACCACAAGCCTAAAGACAGACAGACAGACCAAACTCTTAATTTACAACCACAATTTTAAAAATAAACACTATTTACACATATACGACAAAAAATATGATTCTAAAGTGGCGGCCTTATGACCCATAACGATTTCTTCCAGGCAACCTTGCACGAATATGAACTTACAAGAACAAGAAATAGTGGCATTAAATAGATATTAACTAAGAAAACGCTTATAAATAATAAACTAAACATACTTATTTTAATCTAAGTTATAAATATACTTACATTATATATAATATAAAGGTGTAACAGTAATTTAATAAACCAACTGCCTATGCGAATGGGGCAATGGATCGCTGTAGTTTACATCGTCATTCACTAAACGACACACTTGAGTCAATACCTACGCATATATCTCATGCGAGTTCAAGTGCCTACATACCTACTTAAAATTTGGTGATCTGAGCTGCGGAACGGTTCGCAGCTCCGGCTCAACTGGTTGAGCTGCGCCGTGAACCGCAGCTCGCGTAGATCATTTGAGTTATTTGGTTTATGTTTGGATAGATTGTCTATGCGTTCCAGGGATTTGGTTTCATCACGCTATAAAACCAAATCTCTTGAACGCATAGACAATCCACCCAAACATAAATCAAAACACCACGTTAAAGTCTATCGACAGAAAAAGTCAATATCGCGGGCTAACTTGACGTCAGCGCCATCTAGTTTAGTTAAGAGTAAACTACTAACATTTGAACCTTTGCTAATAAATTGACTTTGCAACTAACTCTATTACTACTAAGATTGAGGTTATATATTTACGTATTTAATTATATATAAACAATCAGTTTTTTTTTAATAATAAATACATGGTTACATGACTTAAAAAACATTGTCAACACAAAAGTTTGTCCACATAAAACGATCAGTTACATATGAATTTTCATATATCTTATTTAACGTTTAGACACTACCATGGAAGGGGTATGAAAGCACTGTTGCGTCAAAGTTTCACTTGTTCCGCGCGGAGGGACTCCACCCACGCACTATTTTTTTTCCAGTAATAACTTTTAAAATGTCTCTATTCTTGCGGCTTTTCTCAGACACTGTCTATCCACTTTATAGATGGACGTCCTATATGGTACTTTTTACTAACAAACACATTAAAATCTCGACGCTAACTGGATAAACTCGACACAATCCGTAACATGGGTGCTTTCGTAATTCCGCTCCGACCGTGAAACTAATTAGGATTTGGAACTACGGATTTCAATCTTTAGACTTAGGCTAGAGCTTAAGTTTGTTTTTTTGATTGTTTATCGATATCAGAAGTCGAATGCCTTTGGCACTTAGGCCCTAGATTGTTTGTAAATCCGAAACCACATTTATCTAAAATCTTAAAAATTGGACCATACTTATTCTTTATTTTGTTTGAAGACTGTAACCCAAATTTAATATTAATTTGTTATCAAGCCGTCATTTTCTTAAATCATTGTGTCATATAACGAAACTATATTTCAGGTTTCGATTTTCAGTGGTTTTGGCTGTATGCTGTCTTGATCATTGTAATAACATCAAAACAGATGATTTTGTTTGTTTATCGATATCAGACTTCTAATAACTTTTTACTCCGATTATTTATAATCACTAGTCGATTATTTCAGTAAAATTGCAAATTGTAAAAATAAACTTTAAAGAGCAGAAGATTGAAACGCTTATCGTCTTACCACAAAAATTTTACGCACGCTTTAGACAATGTTTACAGTACAAATTGCAGGCTAAACAGTGTTTAACGCGTGTTTAAATCCTCTGTGTTAAGGCTGTTACAGTTTGAGAATCCGTGTTCTAGAAATTAACTTACCAAGAAGGACGTGATTATGATAAACGAGCGTCCTGACGATGTTGTCGCCATGTTTTGTGGACTTTTTACGACAAGTTGCGGCCGAGGAACCGAGATTTTACTAGGCATTACATTTTATGCTTAGAAAACCACAAGGCTTCATAAGCTGAGCTTCATTAGCTTTATAGAAATAGTTATTTACTTTCTGATTCCTACAAAAGCGGTATTAACCAATGAAGCTTTAGAATACTTTCCATTTTTTTTAATACCATGATTGTAAGTAGGTACCTAAGTATTTATAAACTCTCCGTGACTTGCAGCTATGATTCTTAAAATGATGTTAACGAGTTGGGACCACAACGATTATAATAGTGTAGAGCTGTACATCAAATGTTTTAAATTTCGCTGTTCTGACATTTGAACTGCTACTCAAATGTTAGGATATTTCTCTTAAATGTCAGATAGCTTCAGAATTTACTGATGGATGTTGTTCTCTATTTTTTTATACCTATGATTAAGATGTATAGATAATTTGATCGGTTTCCTTTCATAATAGAAACGACAAAAATTGTTCGGTTTTTTGCTCAGAATCAAGACCACAAAAAATGGCAGAACCAACTTCTATCGTGTACAAGATTCGAATATTAGTTTGCTCGAATTGATGTATAAAATTATTATATTACTATTGAATTCCTGCTATTGAAATATACAAGTATTCCTTTTTGGAAGCCGGTTAAAAAGAATGGGTCAATATGATTTATTTGTATTGCAGGTCGCTGATTCTCCTGTTTGTCACCATCCTGATGTTCAGTACACTCTTCGAGATCTACACCATATACTGCTGCAAGGAAAAGGAATCCACTGTCCGCGATCTCATCAAGTCCTTCTCCATAATCAACAATATGAAGAAGATTATCACCACGAAGCAGCACACGAGCTATGGCCTTGAATGTATCACGGGAATCAAAGCTCTGGCGATGATCTTCATTTTGGCTGGGCATGCTTGTATCTTCATTGCTAGTGGACCAGTCATGGATGCAGATGCCTGGGATAGGGTAAGCAAATACTATCAATTCAATTCAATTCTTTATTGGTATAATACTAAGTAACATGACAGTGTTTAATACTAAAGCGTTACTTATTCTTAATTTACCTACTTTAATTATCTATGAGATCATACATTCGACCAGCAAAATTTATTTACACAAAAAACTTATAAAATATCAAAACAAAACTTTAAATAAATTATCCTATCTAAACTAAAAATACCCTATATAAAGAAAACTAGTTAAAAATTAGAGAATGTTTGAACCTAAAAAAATTTTAAACAGTCTCTAATCTCGGACAACGTGCCCAAAATGCTGGCCGCATTGCCTCGGTGAATTGCGAGGCTGACTTTCTGCCCAAAATACAGGCCAGCATTCTAGTCACGTGTGCTTTCTTTTAATCTCCCCGACAAATCTTTGAATATCTCTAGAGCACCCGGCCCCCACGGTCCAAGTGTCTCTACCCCAAATGGCACAAATAAATATCCTCTGCCGAGAGATGAATATTTGCGCCGTTTGAGAGATTCTGCCGCAATAGCCGCACCGCTAGGAGGCTGCCTTGATGTCTCTAGAAGATGTGACGGCGCCAAAGTATCGAAATAAGTAGCATCCCACACCAAGGGCTGTCTCAGCTTCCAGGGAGTCAATTCGATTGCACTTTTTTTTGGCAAATACATCTTGTACCTTTGTATAAGCCTTGGACTCAAACAGACCACTTATAAATACTAGCTTGCCTTATGTTAAGCGGCGTTGAGATAGACGATCTTATTTTTCAATGATTTCCAGCTAGTCAAACAACCCGCCAATGGATTCATGCTGAACAATGCGCTACTGGTGGATACTTTCCTGATGCTGAGTGCCTTCCTCTTCAGTCGACTACTGCTTATAGAGCTGGATAAAAGAAGAGGGAGGTTGAATGTTCTACCGATTTTAGTCTTTCGGTATATCAGGTAAGAAGTGAAAATTTATATAGTTAAGCATAGATTACTCGTAAGCTCCAAGTAGTTCAACGAGCTATGGAGAGGGCTATGCTCGGAGTTCTTCTGCGAGATCTAATCAGGAATGAAGAGAAACGTAGAAGAACCAATGTTACCGACATAGCCCCGCGGATCGACAAGTCGAAGTGGCAATGGGCAGGGCACATAGCGCGGAGGACTGATGGCCGATGGGGTCGAAAGGTTCTCGAGTGGAGATCACGCACCGGCAAGCGCAGCGTAGGACGTCCATCCACAAGGTGGACGGATGACCTCATTAAGACCGCAGGATCGCGCTGGATGCAAGCCGCTACCAACCGGTCATATTGGAGATCTATAGGGGAGGCCTATGTCCAGCAGTGAACGTCCCATAGCTGATGGATGGATGGCAGGATAGAAACATACTCGTATCCATACTCCAATCCGTGGACAACATCTTTTAAAGGTCTTCTTATTGCAATTTGGTTTAGTGTAAAAATCTTACGGCATCACGTATCCATATCAACTTTCGAAATTAGAGCTTTTGAGGTTAAAATCAAAATGATAAATAATCAATTAAATAATCTATAAGTATACCTGAATTACCTATATCAACAAGAGCTAGGGTTGTATTCAACGCGCGTCAAGATTATTAGATGCCAATTTTGTAGCTAATTCCATAATTCATTCTGTATTGTGTTAGTTGTATAGTCATATAGTCATTTATTCATAACACCCTTTGTTACAAGTCAATAAGTAAACATTACATTAGGGCACTATACAATATAGCACGAAAAAATAAAAGAACTTGACAATTACCAAATTAGCCACAAAATCTTAAAACAATTCAGGTAATTTCAAAAAGTCATTTACGTCATAAAATAGTTGCTCATGTAGCCAACATTTTAATTTATCCCTAAACGACCCAGCAGAAGGTGCATCCCGGACTTCTACGGGTATTCGGTTGTATATAGCGGGCCCACCAAAATATACAGACCTCTCCGATTTTGCCAGCCTATGAGAAGGAGTCACCAGATACACCGACTTGGCATTTTATCTGTTGTACAGTACCAATTGTCATATTTTTTTTTGTTTTTGTCACATTAAAAATGTCTATTATTATTGATAAATAATATATTTCTGAATATTTTCAGGGTAACTCCAGCATACCTTGTGGTGATACTGTTCTACATGACATGGTTCCCCAAACTGGGGGAAGGTCCTTTGTGGGATGACAGACTACAGCTGGAGAAGGAGAGGTGTATGGACTCATGGTGGACCAATATACTGTACATCAACAACTACGTTAACACCGATAAACTGGTAAGAACTAAAACAGAACTTATTAATTAGGCCTTGCCATCATTACCAATCGTAGATAATCGATCAAAATTCTCAAAATATTTAACGATCAGAAGTCTTACGGCCTACAAGTTAGTAGTGATAAAAGAGGTTTTTTACCAGAGTTACTACCAATCTTACTACCAGTAGTAAGAACGGTAAATGAGTTACCGTTGTTACTACTGCAGTTGAAAGTTGTTAGAACAGCAATAATAAAATACCCGTGTTACTACCTTAAAACTAAAATAGCAAAAAGAAACAAAATATGACCTGTGACCTGATGCTAGAGCTGCATGACATGTGTCAAACTAAAATAGGTCATAGTTCAAATCACATATGATAGATAACAAAGTGACAGATGTCATTCTGGAATTCATAATAGAGTTGCATGACAGGTGGCAAAGTGACATGCAACTCTAGCATGACAGGTCATATTTTGTTTCTCTTTGTTATTTTAGTTTTACGGCAGTAGCACGGGTGATTTATTATTTCTGTTCTAACTACTTTCCACTGCTGTAGTAATAACAGAAATCATTTACAGTTCTTGATTGGTAGTAACACTGGTAATAAACTATAAAAGAGATGTAGAAAATTTAATTTTAACTTGGATCCGAAATGCTTGGATACTTAATATATTCAGCTGTACTTACAGACTATAAATAAAACCTAAAATTCACGTAGGCGAATTACAATACTATTGTGCAGTTTGATTTACAGAGTAAAATTGCCAAATAGCACACTACGTGAGTCGTGTCTTTGTTTCTTAATCCAATAATTCGCTATAGCTGAAAAATATGGAGCGTGTTAAGTGTATATTTGTTATTGAAATTATGTAAAGAAAGATTCAATACCAACAAAATGTTTATTTCATGTGTTTTTTATTATTATTACTCGGAGAGCCGTGGTGGCCTAGAGGTAGTGACACCCGCCTTGCAATCGTGAGGTCGTGGGTTCAAATCCCGGTCCCGTACCAATGAGTTCTTTGGAATTTATGTACGGAATTTCACACCACTGGCTTTTCGGTGAAGGAATACATCGTGAGGCAACCTGCATACGTCCGTAGAAGAAATTCGATGGCGTATGCGAATCCACCCAGCACCCGCACTGGGCCAGCGTGGTGGATATGGCCCAATCACCTTTCGTGGGTAGGCCTAAGTCCTGCAGTGGATTATTAAAAAGGCTGATACAGTACAGTACAGAACTCGGAGAGTGTTTTTTATTTTATTAAAAAAATGTTGAAAATCAGAAAAAATATTTTTGGTTTTGTTTCTTACTCTTTCAAGTGGCAACCAAGCCAATGCATTTGATTTTTAGCATCCTTAGCGAAATAAATAACAAAGTCGCCGTGTTTTGTTTGCATGTTATAAGCAAAATAAATGTGATATTTATTAAGTGGCCAAGTGCTTACCGACTACGGGACTACTCCCCGCTTTAATTTAGCTGAATGCGTTAGAATTAGAAAAAATATATTTCACGCAACATTCTTGAAAACAACATTTGTCTTGGGGCAGCGCAGCGCCTTTTTCCGAATTCCAAAAAGAAGGAGGTAGAACATCATCGATATTTCCGCTAAATATAAACCGATTAAAAAAAATATATTTTTTAATTCAAAAGAGTATACTTCCGTGATGATTCCATATAAATTTTATCGAAATCGCCTGAGCCGCTTTTGAAAACTCAACTAAAATGTAAAAATTGAATACATCAATTTGAGCGAACTATTTAAAATTTCGTACGCGACGGAAGTCGGTTTTGCTATTTTTTTTGCGAAAAATAACTATCGTATGTTCTTTTTCAAAACATTTTTTCATCGATTGAGAAATGCGTCATCTCTCGTTAATGGTAAGAAATTCTAATAATTTCACATTGAGTGACTACTGTCTGGTTTAACGCGGTAGTCACAGATGGCGATTCCAACACTGTAGAAGTTGGTAGTAAAATGATAAACACTTCACTAATTTGGCGGGTTCGTAGTACAGCGTTCTAGCTTAATTTGGACAAAGCATCTGGGCCAGAATCCCAGAGGAATGTCAGTTCAAATCCTGCGAGCGCGTCAATTTTTGAAATGTTAATCACAAATAAAACATTTTCTATAAACCTAGTGAGTGAAACACGATAAAATAATTTCATTAACTATCATAGAGTTCATTTTATGCGAGTTAACAAGCTGAATACATTGATTGATTGAAATATTTGTACATTTCAGTGCATGTTCCAGTCCTGGTACTTGTCAGTAGATACGCAGCTGTTCTTCATTGCTCCTATCTTCATATTCAGTCTCTGGAGGTGGCGAAGAGTGGGGCTGGCCCTCATGTCTGTAGCAATCGTAGTCTCTATGATTATACCTGCTGTGATAACGTATATGGATAATTTGGATCCCACCTTTTTGTTTTATGCCAAGTAAGTTTTCTTTATATTATGTGTACTTATTTTTTCTTTCTTAACCTATGCTGTTCCACTGTTAGTCAAAGGTCTTTCCCACTTCTTTCCATTTTTCGCGTCCGGCAGCCAAATCTCGACCTTCCCGGAAACTGTCAAGATCTTCACACCGTACTTATGTTGATTCACAAATACTTAAATCTAGACAAAATGTATAAATATCATTGTACATATCATTATGCCCAAAGTTTAATATATAATTAACTCTAATATCGAAAATCGACCAATCGACAAATGGAATTGAACAGCTGAATTTTCAGGGGTTAAGTCGAAAGTCAAATTCGGTGATAATAAATAATTACTACCTACAATATTATAGAATCATATCCCTTCACCATCATTCAGTAGTTGTTATTTAAATGTTACTTTAAAAGGCTATTAAAGTCTGTCTTAAACTATTGTTATTGTTTTGTGTATAATTAATGTTGTTTTTCGCAGGGAGGTAACGGACATTTCAACGAACTTTTACTTCAAGACGGCATACATTAAGACTCACATGAAAATGACGATGTACTTTATGGGAATACTCACAGGCTACGTGTTGCACAGAATACAGTCACAAAAGTAAGTATTCCTAGGTTTAATAATAGGTAATTGTGATTTTTGGGTTCCGTAGTATAACGAAGGACCCTTACAACTTAGTTGTATCCGTCCGTCCTAGTAATACAAAGCCTATAACTTCCACATTTATCAACCAAATTGCATGAAATTTGACATTATTATAGTTTAAGAATAGATCTCAATTATAAATACCTAAAAAATCAAAAATGTGGTATTTAACTATGTGTTTATGGGGTAGCTTCCATACATGTAAAGTGGGGATGAAAATTTTTTTTCAACCCATACCTTCTTATAAGCGGTGTCATTGAAAAGGGTTTTTAAAATGAATGTAAAGTTTCCCAAACGATTTT